>WBMW01004557.1:31323-71323 GCA_013396635.1 Penelope pileata | reverse complement strand
ATTAATTATGCTGAGGTAACTGGGAAGAAATTTAAATATAGAAGCACCACCTGAAACTGGTAATTGGCTGGAGTGCTATCACCACTCTTACTCTGCTGCTGTAGAAATTACCAACAAAATATATTCTGCTTCATTTCCCATGACACTAAACACTTGGAATATGGTTCCACGTCTCAACATTATTAAAAGATGAAGTGACATTATGAGAAAAATCCACATAGATCTCCTCTTTCTGCAAGTAGACAATGCTAGCTCTGTTTCCTTAAATGTGAAGGCTCCCCAGTTTGACACCTGGGCAACCTGGAGGACCTGATGCACAAAGCTGGATTGCCCTTATGCTTTTGGCCCAGGGCTGGCTGTCTAAATATGGAATCAGCTCGGTAGTACCTGGGTTATGGCTGATAAAATAAACTCCTGAACTTCAAAGCAAATATTTATGAAAAGAAACATTGCAAACATGATCTGGCACTGCACAATATTCAACAATTTAGGAATAACACTTGATTAAGTCTGATGGTCGCCTATGAATGGTGAGGACATACATACACAAGTGCTCATGAACAGCTGTTCTTGGCTCCAGGGAAAGCAAGGAAGAGTGCAGCAACTCCTCTCCTGGAACCTCACCTCTCAATACCTGCATGGAGCTACACTGAGATGTCCCCTACCCAGAACTGGAAGTGCTCCCAAGCTGGGAGCTGGTGGTGCAGACAGCAGTTCTTCAGCCATCGTTTGTGGACTGCTGAACTGATGTTTCAGTTCAGTAGAGGAAGAAGCAGTAGAGTGATGAGACAAATGGCATTGTTCTCCAGCAAAATTTGCCTTGATCAGTCACAGCTGGTTAGCAGATACTACTGCTAAATCATGATTTTCTTTTTGAGTAGGAGATTTGAGTAGAAGGTTTTAGTCAGTAGTCCAACATATTCCTCTAGCTGAATATGTAACACCTACACTGATTAAAATTGGTAAAATGTAGGTTTAAAATATATACGATTTAACTGTCAAAACAAAGCAAGTTCTAGATTAATTTTGCTACTCTAGCCTTACAATGTTGTTGAATCCAGATACTCTACAAATTTCTGAAAATCCTGTTACGCATCCAGTCTCACTCAAGAGATCCTTTAAGGCTCCTCAACAAGTATTGGGTGTTACCTTGTACCAGGATGAACTCACAATCTCTCCAAAGCCTTTATGACACAGTGATACTTATTTCCATTTTACAGTTCATAGCATTGAGTTCATTTTAGTGACTGCATGACCCACTCATTTTTCTTGAAAATGTGGGCTGGATGTCTGCAAAATGATTCTTCAAGAAGAGCCATGCCAGGCAGTATAGGAAACCTGCTATAGAGTGGTTGTTAAAGATAAGTTCCTTAGAAGTTTGACTTGGCATCCTTCAATTACTAGTATAATTATTCTTCTATTATTTAGGCAGTGAGCCAAAGGTTTCCTGGGTGCACAGGAAGTTAATAGGGGAGATGAAGCAAGATTGTGAGGCCAAGTCAGCATATGTTCATTAAAGGCCGATTTTTTAAGCATTAAACTTAGACACTGCTCCAACAATGTGCTACTATGCCTGTGTATTTAATGACTAAAAATATGCAAGAATAATTATTTACAATATTTCCTGACCCAGTTTTTTCAGTCATCTATTCAGAACTGCATCTATTAAAAAGTATGGAGGGATTCATTGGGAAATGTACAGAAAAAAAAATAAAGTGATGTCTCCTGTTCATTGCTAGAAGGAAATTAAGGAGTTTTCAAAAGCTTGCCAGTAATCCCCGCTGCTTTCTGGTGTTCAACACTGGATATATATAATTACATATGAAAAATATTACATTTGAAGAAAGTTATTTAAGTTGCAAAGCCAAGTACTTGGAAGTTAAGAATGCCATTTTTACAATTGCCCATGCAATCCTGATTCTTCCCACTTATGTATCCAACTCCTAATATTAAAAGAGAGGCAATGGGAAAATATTACGTGATTATGTAGTTAAAGGTTGTGTCGTAATGCATGTGCTCATGGGAGCAGAAATAGGGTTGCAGACATATGTAACTGTAAATCTGGCATTCCTTAACACACAGACCTTGCCTATACAAACTAAATAACTTCCTTTTAACATAATTTTTATGTCATTTCCTGTTTTGTTTAGTTTCTAAGGAAATATATAAAACAAGTCACCTTATGCAGAGCTATCTAAAAAATGAATTTCTTGAGCCAGGTCTTGCTCTGGGCTTTTCCCTGCTGCAGGAGGTGGAAATGTCCCCTGGGGAGGCACCTGGGTGTTTTGAGGAACGCAGGGTGTTAACTGCTGGGTTTGGGTGATGTTGCCCTGTCTGGGACCATGCTCACACCCAAGACTTGCCAGTGTCCTGCCCCCAGTGGTCGAGGTCAACCTCTTCAGCAATTTACCTAAAATCACCTCTTAATTGGGAGTGAGCTGAGGGAAACAATGCTTTTTAAAAAAAAGAGTTTATTGCTCAGTCAAACCTGAAAGGCCTTTCATGAGAGCTAGAAAAGGCACTTCTCTGGCCCAAAGGTTTTTTCCCTGCCAAATTTCAGGAGTCTGCTGCAAACCGTGCAATGCTGGAGCTTACCCAAAATAAAAGTAAGCCCCAGGAATCCCCTCAAGTGCAAAGTGCTGGGCAGCCAGGAGGCTCCTGCCAAGTTGCCACAGGGGAATTTGAGGGCTCCTCCATGCTTGCTGAAGCCAGAGGAGCTGGTGATAAATGGAGAAGATGCAGGGACTCATTTGAATTTTTGGGACCTAGAGGTGCCCCATGCCCCTCTGCAGCAGTCTCCAGGGCAGTTCCAGGCCAGCCTGCAGCCGGGCAGCATGATGGGGACAGGGTTTTGAAGGATGAGTGGAGGGAAAAATCTGCTCTGGATGTTAGAAACTAATCCAGATCCTGCCTGCAGAGTCTGAAAATATTTAATATGCTCACTGAAACTCATTTCACAATGAAAATATTAAAAAAAAAAATTAATGCGTGTTGCAGAGAAAATAAATACACTAGCCTCACCCACCCCACACTAAATACAGAGAGAACCTGAGTTGAATTCAGCATGAAATATAAGAATTGATATTTATTTATCTATAAAAGCAGTTTAACTTAAGCAGGATTTCATAGCTTACCAGCAAGCAACTTCAAAAAATCTTTTCCATTACAATTTAGAGGGGAAAAAAAAAAGGTAGCCAAATCACCAGTACATCTTACAGCATATTAGGAATATATCAAACCTCAAAGAATTTTTATTAACCTCTTACTGCTCCCAAATTCAGAAAAATTGCCCCAAGTCCAGGGTTTGAAGTTCGACATCATAAGCTGCCAGAGATCTCAGAGTAGCTAAGCACTACAGTCAGCGCTGCTCTGCCCCTAGGGTCATCTTGAGGGATGGGTATCGCACGATGGGAGCTCTAATGGGGAGGCACACCAGCACGCATAGCTTGTGTCTTTTCCACACAGTGTGGTTATGTCGAGGCAAAGCCTTGGGTCCTATATCCCTGCTTCAGTCAGCAGGGAGTCGTAACCACAAATTTACCCCCAGACTTTATTCAGCACTTCTACTGACAAGCAGCTGCTTTCCACGCGATGGAAAGGACCCATCCTTACCAGATGGCCCACAACATTGCCTGAAGTCAGAAACCCTTTCCCTGAGCTGTGAAGTGGCCTTTCCATGCAATATTGGCAACTTGTTTTAAGCATTCTTTCATATGTTTTATTCTATTTACTTTCCGCCAGATCACTCTGCTTTAAACCAAGGCTACGTGGAATCTACATGGGTTATTGGGTAGAAGGGACCCAATGGGGTAGGGGGCTTCTGCATGACCCTTAGAGCAGCCCTTGCTGCCTGGGTGGGAGTTAAAGGCTGATCATCGTTTCTGGAGGGCCTCACTCTGACTTGGGTCTTGTCAAGTGTGTTCAAGAAGTTAACGGGAAGCGAATACAAGTGTACACACAAACCAGAAGCCTAGAAGGAAAAATGACTGCATCGTGTTAACTAGAAGCTGCTGTAGAAACCACACAGCATGTGCAAGCAATTAGGCTATGTTCCACAAGAACCTGATTCTGTGCTATTTTTTTGTGCACCGATCTCATTATGCAAGACAGGGGCCTCAATCTTCTCAAACCACGACCCAAAGGGCAGCCCTGGCTGAGGAAGGACCACAAAACCGTGTTCAGTGCTGTGCACTGGCGAGCTTCACCTGCTCCTGCACACCCTGCTTACCTCCATGGCTTGGAGCAATTCCATGGCCAAAACCTCCCAGCCCTGCAGTTGCACAGCTGGCAACGTGTCAGGGACACCTACCGGCTCCTCAAACACCTGCTCCGAAATATCAGCTCTCTGCAATTAAATATTTAGATGATGCTTCACTTATGAAAATTAGATTTTAGGAGTGAATTAGGACTAACTTAATTATTATACTAAAATATGAAAATGATAGTATATTATTAGAAACATATTTTTCTTGCAAAACTGTGTTTGCGATCTAGCCAGGAAAGAAAAAGTTATGGAATAGACTTTTTATAGTAGGTGTTAATTCTGAATAATTAGGATTAGGCACCGGGGATTTGCAACCCAAATAAAAATTACCTAATTAACCCTTATATTGGCCCTAACAGAGAAGCCAAATTGTTCAGTAATAAAAAAAAAAAAAAAAAAAGCTTTCCACTCCCATAAGTGAATATCTTATAGTCAAAGACCAAATCGGGATGTAAAGACACCCTCTAGAAAATATTTGCAGACCTGACAAGAGCCATCCAAACAGCTGGGGATTTGGGCTCACCATGATGGATCAACATGCTCCAGACATTTTGCAATCATATCCACAATTAGAAAACGTGAAATCAACTCAGGTCTTTTTTTTTGCCATGCTGTTAATGCTGCTGCCATCGTCTCTATCCCCCCTTTATACTGATTATTGCTCCTACATGGGCTTTTTCTCTAGCTTTTTTTGAGATTCACATAACACATCCAGGAACTGATGCTTCCATGGGAATCGAGCCTGGCCAGCACCCCAGCCAGGAGGAACACACAACGGCAGGAGCCAAAGCCTCCTCAACTCCTCCAGAAGTCCAGCCCTGGGCATCACTCCTCTGAGCTTCTTCTGATTCACGGCCAGAGGCTGAGACAACCATCTCTCCTTGCAGAGCTCCTCTGGAAGAAGCCCTGGGCAGTGACATACCAAAACAGGGGAGGGAAAAAGATTTTCATGGCCATAAGCAAGACTGTATTGTTGGAGCAGAAATTTTCCTCCTCTGTCAAGGGTAGATATCATAGACTCATACAAACAGTGCTGGAGAGGATCTCCAGTTAATTTCCTTGCCTGAGGTACAGTGTTCAATACATAAATACAAGGTAAAAATTCTCTGCTCCAGTTCCATATGTTTTAAAGCTTATATTTTCGTTTCAGAGGCAGACTTGGCAAACTGCAGAAATATGAGCTATCACTCAAGCTGAAACAAGAACTCGCCAAACTTTGAGGTTGCCATGGTTTGAGATGCATGCAAAATCAAGTCAGATCCCCTTAGATACAACAATATTCTATGAATTAAGAAAACAGAGGCATCTGTCCAGCTTTTCATGACAACAGGTGAAACGTGCCAAGAAATAGGTCCCAGATTGCTACAAAAATAGGGTACCAGCCCCACCCAGTAGGGTGGGTTCTCCTCTCCTATTGTGTATGGAAGGACATGCAATTATGCTTCATAGGTTACCAGTATGAGAGCATTGCGTTCTTACTGACAATCTAAGCAAATTGCACGTGAACACTGAATACTGAAAGATGCTGACATAAACAAGATAGAGTTTTATGTCAAAAGAGTTTCATCACCCTAGTATTTGGCCAATAGTAATTACCATGTTTATTGATAACTATTTGAAGCACTGGTGAGCTATCATAAATACATATAATGCACATGAACATTAATGCAGTCAGGAGCAAAGTAAAGTATAAGCTTTGTAATACCCTGTATGGGCTCCTTTGATTCAACTAACCACGAGGAATATTGATTAAAGGACTTCTGATATGTGCTGGTTTAGCTGAGAAAAATACCTTGTGCAATTCACTTGAACGCTTGTTGCCTTCCACGTTACAGAATTCCTGTTCTTCTCCGTTTTGTTTAAATTGTGGCTCTGAAAGTCTCTCCAGGAGGGCTCCAAAAGTGGGGCAACACCATGTTGTACCCTGCAAGTAAAGCTTCCTGCTACAGGTTTATCTTAGGGAGGAGAAAGAGGGAGGTCATGCTGATTCTTCTGCAGGGTGAGCATCCTGCCATCACCAGCTCACAACTGCCACAACTAATCTCTGGGGAAGGCTTCTGCACTCAGCCTTCTTCCAGCAGCTGTTCGGACAACTCGGTGCACCCATATACCCTGATGTACCCCTGTGGCACCCACTGTGCACCTGGGTGTGGGTCTCTGAAGCACCCTCCCCGTGGGATCACCTCGGGCTGCCAAGCACAAACCATGCTCTGCCTCCCAGGAAAACATGGATTTTGCTCAAGGTTTATAGATTCAATCAAACCTCCTCAAATAATTCCCATGGAAGGGCTCTATATACATGAGGCTGAAGCCTTGATTTTTAAAGTTTGCTTTTCCCCTGCTGTACAGATTAAATACATAATTTGATTTCATCTCATTCGATTTTAAAACGATTAATCTACAAAAACACACGAGTGGTCCCAGGCTAGGCTGGCCCAGGCAGGTGCATCTCAATTGCAAAGCACAGCCCCATTGCTGATCCGGATTTCCCCTCCCTCTAGGCACAAAAACACCAGGAGATGGAGAGCACTGAGTCCCTTACTCCAAAACACTGTTCCCAATGCTAAGAACACATCCACAAAAGCCAAGTCCCAGTGATGCCCATCAAGAAAGCAAGGCTCTACTTTTCTCTACTGGAGAGTCACCTCCTATAACATAGACTGGATTTCCTTCCTTTCAAATCTGGAAACAATATAAATGGGAGATAGCATACAGTCCTTAATGCTTTCCATCCTCTTTGCAAAATCTTTTTATAATGCTCAAATAGTAGGCTTCCAGTGATGATATTATAATGATCCTGGGGAGTGCTGAGAAACTGAGAGTAAATTCAAGTCAAATACATTTTAGAAAATTAATACAATATCGCAGACCTTATATTGAATAATTTTCATTACAGGATATAATTCTCTTACTGGGGAAGAGCAATAACAGTGATTGTTGATGTTGCCAGTGCTCTCTTCTTCTTTTTTTTTTTTTTTTTTTCAAATCTGCAATTCTTCAGCATTAAATTGTGCCATTATAGTTGCTCGGCAACCATAACTTCTGCATCCACACCTCCCATGGTTTTGTAGCAACAACAATCTTATGATAACAAGGGGATGGATAGATTTTCTGCAATCAAGATTCTTCTTGATATGTAAATGTATGCCACATTTTTATGTATTATGTATGGAAAAAATTAAAATAATTATTTCATTTGAGTAATGAGCCTTAAGTGTTGATTTCAGTTTTAGAATTGAGGGAATGGACCTGGTGAAAATTTGATACCAATAAACAGAGGGAAACCACTGGCATATAGTAAAACAATTATTTTCTCTTTGGAACAGCTGCTATTTACATATTTCAAATGCAATATACAAAAGGGGGGTGCAGATAGCATTCAGGGTTTGTGTGATTTTGAGTTTGGGAGAGCAAATGGCAATTTAAGGAAAAAAAAAGAAAACACTAAGAAAAACTCAAAGTAAATTCAGTGCCTGCAGAGCAAACCAAAGTTAAGTTAATCTTCAAGAGAAACCAGATCCTCTTGGGAACATCTCCAGGACTCGGTGCAGAACACCACTGCAAAATATGATTTTGCTTGGAGGTTTTAGTGCCTGATAGAAACGGGGACATCCCCAGAGCGAGAGGCAGACACACCTGGGTGCTATGCCCTCACACAGAGCGCAAGCCTTAGTGCAGTGGGGACTCAAAGGGAAGAACATCTCAGGTTTTAAGAACTATTTTTGCCTTATGAATCTTTGAACTCGAGAGCAAAGGCTGGTGGAAAGGCTGACGTCATAAGATATTGCTCCAGGTCCTTCTTGAGGAGTTCCAGTCCCAAATGGAGCACACACTTCTGTTTATCTGTGAGGTATCACTGTCACCATTTATATTTAGCGTCACTCTGAAGCTGCCCAAGCCCCTACCTGCCTGAGTCCACAGCAAGGGACAATGGCAGTGCCAACGAGTACTGGACAGGCAGCACCAGTGCCACTGCCAGAGCTTAACCTCGGCTATTTGGCCCCTGGAGAAGCCAAGAGCAGTGTAGGAGCCCGCAAAAAAGAACATGAATATGGTCAGAAGAACACAAAATAAATATGGTGTTTTAACTCCATGTAGGACATTTCTCCAAAGCAAGGTGTCCAAGTGTCCCCTGCATTCCTATTAAAAGTTTTTCAGGTGCATGCAGCCTGCTGAGCCTTCACATCCTCACCCTCGCATATGGGCATCAGTGGGAGCAGCCTGGTGATTTCAGTAGAAAAGACGTGGGCAGCAAAAATCTGAAGTGCTTGTAGGTTAGTTCTCATGTCCCGTAAGGGATAAATATCCTACATTGAATTGAAACTAGTGAAATTAATTGGTTTGAAAAAACATTTTTCATTGCTCCCAATGTTGGTTGTTGTTATTATTATTATTTGCTTGTTTCTGAGTCTTCGGAATGGTCACATACTCATAATACATTTATTTTTCTTGTTATCCTCTGTACAAAGTTAATAAACTAAATATAGAAGTTATTAGCCCATCCTGCAAGAACATCTACTGACCAAAAAGATTCCCATTTATTACTTTTATTCAAGGAAAAAGCAAAATATTTTATATTTCTCTTTCAATTAACAGAGAAAAAATTAATCTGATATTTCTCATTGAATTTAAATGAATCTTACTGGCCAGCATCTTCAAGTGATTTTAATCTTTTACTGCAATAATATAAGTTTATTTCCTTTCAGCTAGAATGGCCTTCATCTTTTCACATAAGGACTAATTTAAGACTCAGCTTTGCTTTATCCTTCGATAGCCACTTTCTGATTTGAACCAAATTCCTCCACCATAGACACAATTGTACTTCTCTCTTGGTATTGGAGATTTAATTGGCAAATGCACTTGGCACTGCACAAGAGGGAGCTGCCCTGTGGATCAGAGAGGTCGTTTCCTCTGTTTCATGCTTCCCCAGTCAGAAGGTCCTGCAACTTCTGGAAAGCCTTGCAAGCACCTGAACATCGTGTCTCTTTATGCAGCTACCACAGCACTAAGCACAGCCTCCTGCTTTCAGGACACTGTTCAGTGGTAGCATATTCGTTCAGCAAAATCCATGCTGGTTTACATACATTTGCATTGAACCGTGATGCTTTGAGAATTGCAATTTTCTATTACCCTGGGACCAGCACACAGATTTATCCGTGGACAAACAGAATCGTAAATACAACAATAAAAATCTCACCTCATGCTCTTTCAAGCCATGACTTTTGGAGGAATGCAAGGGAAGCACCTGCTGAAAGCAGCCTCCTGTTCCTTCACCAGGCTATTTCTGGGCATTTTTGCCAGTCACCTGCTCAGAAAACCAACTCCACACATCCCTCACCCCTCCTCAGATCTGAAAGCGTTTAAAAAGAAAGTGCTTTAACTCAGATGTGCCGTCAGAAGTGGCAATGCAGGGAAGCTGCCACATCACTGCAACGCACCATACATTTCCCCAAGGATGCCATGGTCCGGGCTCCAAATATAATTAGGAGAAATTTCAAACACCGCTTTAGATTACGTATACAGTAACATGCAGTACTGACATAACTATAGAGGATATTTCTTCAAGTCTTTAATCATCAAGTCCTATTTTGTCTTCTTTACTTATAGGTCATTTCTTTGACAGAATAAATTATGATTAGCCCCTTAGTTTAAATGTAAAATTTAGCAGAACTATAGTGTCACTGCTCTCTGTGTTCTCTCTTTCAGTATTTCTCTTTCATTAAAGCTGCCTTTGAAATCTTTTACCCTCTACTGTATCTGAAGCCCAGTGAGGACGCTCTAATTTCTGAAGCTCTGTCTGTGCTAAAGGAAAATGTGGAGGCTTAGGCTCCCGCATAGTTTGGTTTTTGCCTTTTTAAAAGTAAAAAAATAAAATAAAATAAAATAATCACAGTACATCTGGTATACAACAGGCAGGGTGCAGACAGCCAGAATATGGGATGTGTGGGGAGATTTTCACTGCAAAATGTGCATTTTCTCCGAGCACAGTTCTTCCCTTAACATCCAAGGAACGAGACCAAATAAAAATAACTGCCTTGGCAAAAGCACAGCTCTTTTCCATCCCAAAAATTCTATATGCCTATCTGTATGTGCATATATAAAAAATTTACTCTGAACAGAGACAACTTATGAAATTCAACAGGCTCATCCCTTTTGAACATCATAAGCTTTGCTGGCCAGGCTCATGTATTTGTGTATAATTTGCACTGCCTCCAGATACCTTTTTTTCTGTCCGATTCTCTTTGCTGCTAGGAAGCGTTTGCAAAGCCCACAGCTGCCATAGGCACAGCCCAGACTGTGCCCTGCACACAGCCCTGTGGGTGAGCACTCTTATTTCCAAAGAACACACAAGAGCCATGCCAATGTCCCACCTGAGAGCACCCAGGGACTCAGATGCACGGAATGGGATGGTGCTTGGCTTGTGCTACCGCGCTGCACTACATCCAAACTACCACGGCTAAGTACTTTCTCACAGCATTTTCACAGGACCCTGGGTGCACATTAAGAGGCACAGCACATTTGTTAAAATTGACACCAGCACCAAAGAAAAAGAAAAAAGGAAAAAAAAAAAAAAGAAGAAATCACAACTGACCCAATATTACATTTCTGGAAACGGCTTCATCTACTCCTGCAGTTCTACTTTGAGCAACACAATGCCAGCAATAAGAAGGTCATAATAAAAAGCGTTAGACTTGCCAAGGCAATATTTCACTGGGCTGAAACATCTTATTACACAGCCAGTGAGATTGTTTAAGTGCTGAACATTTTGCAAGTTAAATCTCTATAAATATGACTGCAAAATGCACAGAGTAGCTTAGCCATAACGGTTAGCAACTGCCAACCCATGTCCTGTAGAAACCTAAAATTGCATCAACATTTTATAAAAATAGGAATTTAAAGTCTGGAGAGGGTGAGGTTATGATGCTGCTGGACCAATACTATAAAACATGAAAAATTTCATTCTGCTGCAATAATTCTGCTGCTCTAGTGTAGGGCTTCCTTAAAAATGTGCATCTGCATTGCCATGTTTAGAGATGCTCATGATTCTTCGTGATGTATTCCCACAGAACCGGAAGATTTCCTTTGGACAGTGACTCGTTTTCAGCTGGGAAACCTAAAAAAATTGCTACTGCAAGGGCCCCTCCACTTGGCAAGATGATAGAGAGTGCGTGGGAACCCTGCACCATAAATTTGAGAGCACTGTGGAAACTGGAAAATGCAGTCTGAAATCCCCAACCCCACAGCACCTCAGAGCCAGAGCAGCATCATGGCAGGAAAGTGCTGGCCTGAGTTGCACAAAGCTGCAAAACTACGGTTCCCACTGACCTCCCCTGTCGCACCTCCTGCCTGTCTCCAAATCCCTGCCCAGAAACGCCTTCCTGAGCAGGATTTCCAGCAAAAGCAGGGTGTGCAGCCCTTGGGGACCTAAGGCTTTAATTCCGACCTCTCCATCCCATAAAACTGGGGTAGATCCTGTAAAGCCCTTTAGGAAGTTAGGTGTCTAATTCCCACTATCCAAGGCCTTCACATAGAACGAAGGAAAAAAAAAGCAATTAGGGATTGTAAACTACCTCTTAAAAGTTTCATATGAGATTCCCAAAGTTGTTTTGAATGATCAGATCCTTAGGGAGGGCTTTTATCTTTCAGAGGTTCTCACAGTGTTTGAGCAGCAGAGCAGCTCGAACATGGCTCACTGCTGCACCAACTTGCGTGGAACTGTGCAAAACAGAGCAGGCACAACTTCACATCATTTTTGAAGCCCCTTTCATGGAAAGGATCTCATTAAAAAGAGGGGTGGAGAACTTTTCCTTGAAAAAAGGCCAGAGGATGAAATTTCCATTGTAGCTTCCATAGCAATTTGTAAATAAATATACCTAGTAACTAGTAATTAACATTTTATTAGATAAATGACTCATGCTCGCTAAATTACCATGCATAAATATGCCATTAATATGCAGCAGAACTTATAGTTCAAGGCTATCAGCAATGTAAACATATGTTCACACACTCCATCTTGGTGTACTCATGTATCTACATTCAAGGAGTGCCATGCAAATACATCTATGATTTAGGGCACTCCAAACTATAAGGGAAAGCCACATCTCTAGGCTGAGCTTAATCTGATGATAGAATGAGTTTGCTTGAGCCCACAGGGAGACAGATCCATCCTGGCAAAGCAGTTTTCTCCTTGTCGATTAGCAGGGGGCAGAAAGCCCGACATATCCATAACAGGCAGAAAATGAAGTTACCTAATGACTGAGGAGAGATAGAGCATTTCTTGCCCAGGTAGGAGCCTCCATTCATCCTAGCCAGCGTACACATAGAGCAAGCCAATTAATACCATGATGCTGTTACAATAGGCAGAAATTACTGCATCCTGTACAGGTGGAGATGTAGCACACGATTTACAGAGAAGCTTCCCTCCTGTCCATTCGTCCATCCTTCTTCCCAGCAGAAGAAGCCAACTTAAATACTTTCTGACTTACACTTGAAAAAGAAAGTACCACTTTGGGCCATTTTTCTGCACTCTTGTGTGCCCAAAAGTCCACAAAACCAGAGCATTTTCCCATGACTAAACACAGAGGCAAGGGCATGCTGCTCCCATTTCAGGGCTATGAGGCTGAAGCACAGCAAGACTAAAGGCTTTGCCCACAACAGCACTGGACAGCTGAGTCGTGCTGAAGGGACTGTCCTCCTTAAGGTCAGCCCTACAACCACAGCACGGGGCCTGGCCCTGAACAGGAATAGGCAATAAGATATGATTAACTTCAAAGGGATTTAAAAGCACTATTACCATTGCTTACCTACAAATACATGAAATTACCTTCCTCTCAGTTCCTTCCCCCCTGTCTGTTGGAAGTCGTTTTTCCAGGAAAGAAGTGCTTAGCACTTGGCTTTTACTCTTGTCTCTGACTTTCCCAATACACAACTCACAGGAATTTCTATCACTACATAAAACATGAGACATGAGAAAAGGTTGACCTGGACAATTTGCCATGTAGCTCTTAGTTAATTCTTATTATAAAACTGAATAAAACACAGCAAGCAGTGTTAGGGTGGCAACAAGACAGCATAAAGCGCTAGAGCTCCAGAGGACATTAATGCAGATCTTTCAAAAAGAGAACTTTTACTTACCTACTCTTTCAGACAAAAAGCTCAAAGCAACTTTGCTTGAGAAATCTGCTTCCATCAGGAGTAAACCTGTGTCCATCCATGCTGAAAGCACACCAGAGAGAACCAGGGAGCTTCAGCCGTTTTGGATAGACAGCAGCCCAACATCTCTCCTCTGCATCCCAGCCAGACAAGGGGGCCTTGGTACTCCTCACTACCTACAGCCACTCTGAACCTCCTCCAAAGCTCACCCAGGTGAGCCCAGAGAGCTGACCATGCTCATCACCTCTACACCTGGCACTGCTCTGTTACATCCCTAAAACACACTAGTGACTTATTAGAGGTTGTAAGAATGATGACCCACCAGTTCCTCTCCCTGAATAATCCCACACTCAACCACTTGCCTACCTGGTGAACACACAGACACTGAGGAGACACTCAGCATGTCTCATTCTGCCTCCAGCTTAAATATATATCTGAACCAGAATGTATTTTATTGTTTCCTTGGGCCACAGCTCCCCATCCACTACCACTGAGCGCTGATCTTGGCCATTAATTCCCCATCAGGCAGAGAACAAACATCGCTCTATGGTTCAAAGCTGCCTTTCCTCTTCTCCAGTTGCCTCTGAAGCACATGCTATCATTTAGAAAAGGTTTTTAAAGGCTTTACAGAGCCAGACAAAGTAGGTATAAGTCTTTTTTGTTAAAATATCAAGCACTCCGTATGATCCACTATCCATCTCCATTTGGAAAATCTACCAGGAACTGCCTTTCCCTACCACAGGTCCAACACCGTTAGAGAGGATGCACTGGAAAGTTAACCATCAAGATCTCAGCAGAACTTGTATTTCAGAAATAGGCAGGAGAAAAAACACCAGAAGTTGCCTCATTTTTTTTTTTTCAAACTGAGCAGGAAATTTGGTCAGTGTGCATTGCACACAAACAACACAGAACACACTTATCTGGGTAGATGTTTTCCATAGCAATACTCTGAGAAATTGCATTAAATCTCAGATGTTATGCCTGGTTTTATAGAATTGCCCAGAGAGACAGACACCAACAGCACTATTAAGTATCAAGAAAGTACTGGGCTTGTTACAGGAGCTTTATGAGAGCCAAGGATCAAATATTTTTTCACAGTTTTATGTGGATAGTTTCATGAAAATTGATCAGGTCTAAAAAGTCACAGTCCAAATGAAGCTAAGGTTAAAGATAATTTATACATGATATTCCTAATTTTATTCTGAGCCCTTTTATTACTATGTAGGCCTTTATGACTTTAAAGAAAATGTCAGTGGCAGCAAATGACATTGTACTGAATAATCTAGTTATGAGGGAAAAGACATTTAAAACTATTCCATATCAGCTTTGCTCTGTTCTGCTGAACTTACAGTTTTATCCAGCACAGCTGGGCAAAACTCCTGCCTGTATTTTTAAATCCTCTTCATGGTTGCTTTGCGAACCACCGTCCATTCCTCTTCTCTTTCTAATTCTTTGGAAATTTTGTGATTTTCTCTAGTTTCCCTACATGATTCCAGGGAATTCAGCTGTGACTTCCTATGCTCAAGGCTCTTCACTGCATGCCCTGAGTGCTGGTGCCAACCTGCTGGCACTGTGCTCTGCCCGTGCCCCTCACTAAGGCTGAAAGATTACAAACATTGACGATGTTGTCATAGACCCTGACTCACTTATTTCTCAGACAAACATCTGCCTCCTGCCAGCAACGTTTTTTTTTTTTTTTTTTACTTTTTTTCCCAACCAGAGGAAATTACATGGATGAAGAATGACCTACCAGGCAGGCTGCTGGCACCCCTCTGAGCACGCTGTCTGATGCTCACATTCAGCAGTTGGCTTTCCTTGATGTGGTGAAGCCAGAACAGGGCTGGAGAGGCCCTTCTTCCCAAGGGGGAAAGCAGAGTAGAGCCCCATCCCTGGCAGTCTACAGGACGATATCCCTATGGTGAGCCAGCCTGCGAGAGAAGAAAGCCCTGCCTCCTAATTGTGGCCAGGCACCCACCCAAAAGCACTGTCAGCATGCGACTACAAGTACCTAAAATCCATCAAAAGGATTCTGAATATTCAGAGAATACTGAATATTGTTATAAATGAAGCTTATACATGAATATCAGTTACTGAGTATATTTACAGGGAGGAAACAATAAATGAAAATAAAGACCATTTCCATATGACTTGTTGGAACTGTATTTCAATTGCTTAAAAAAATTTTTTTTTTAATTTCTTGCACAGGTGAAGGAATTAGCATTCTTATCATTAACAATCTTTGAAAATTCTGCCACTGTCTGAACCAGCACTACCTCTGGTTTTCCAGATGTTTGTTTGAAAGGCAACAGTTATTGCTTGTCATAATTGTGTTCATAGCTGAGTAAACACCTTCACAGGTGCACAGAGATCCGAAGGCTGAAAGAGTGGTAAGGCTGAAAAAGCAGAAATTTTATAGCTATGTCATGAACAAAGAAGATGTAGAAAGGAAATATGATATTTTCCTGTGTCTTAAGAGTTACACTTGATTAGCTCGAAAAGCAGCTGGACTCTTGCGTCCATGCACAAGATTTAATCAAAAATGTAGTTTCTTGTTTGAAAAGTGATTAGGTAAAAATGTCATTGATTTCTGAAGCAAATCTGCTCACTGAGTATTTCAGAGCCATAGCCTCCTTTGTTCTCGATAATATTTCTATTTTAACTACTTTCCAGCAGTGTCATATTCCACTATCATGGTGCAGGAAGAAAAGTGGTTCCACCAGGTGTTTTGTCTCAGAGCAAAGCCAACTCTTGGCTGCAGGATTTGGCTCTCTCTGCATTTATGAGCACATCTTCCCTCATCCTGATCTTTCATTAATACTTCTTTTAATCAGAAAAATTCCAATGAAGCAAATTCCTCTTGGGTCAACCAACCGCCCCAGTATGCAGAAAGCAAACACCAACAGACCTGAGACGTACAGAAACCTTTCGTCAATATGGCAAACAACAGAAATCCAAAATACCACCGCTGCCCAACTTAATTCCCTGCTGAAGAGCATTTTCTGACCCTATTCCGGGGATCTCAGCCTTCAAACTACTGTGTCTATTCAGACAGCTGGAGAATCAGTGCCTGGTTATTGTCATAAAAATCGGGATGTCTCTAACCATTGAGTCAGCAGCAGTTCTGCCTGTCTGTGAGCTGGTGTGAGGGTGTCGGGATATGCTGTAACCTGAACAGAGCACAGGACCTGCAGGTCTGACAGGGCAGCCTCAGGGCCTTCACAGGGGACAGAGTGCCACAGGTGAAATCCCTCGTGTCCAAAGCACAGGCATCAAAAATGCTGGACAGTGCTCAGCACTGAAGTTACACAAGAAGAGCATTTCATTATGCTTCTCACCAGAACAAGGGTTTAGACTTCAAATTTATAGGAAAATTCCATACAGATGTGCAAAAATCACTGTGATTCAGGGAAACTTTCTGTCCAGTATTCTGTCTTGTGTCTTCAGCTGTGGTTCCAAATGCTCCAAAGAGCCTCAGAAGATCCCAGTTTGGATCAGGTAGGGGAAAAAAACACGAGTGTTCCTTCCTAACACTGGATTGCTGCTCTTTTCATCCAAGTATATACAAATGTAAGTATAATTAAATAGATGAATACAAAAAACAACAAAAATTTCTTACATAAATGTGAGCGTATCTATCTTCTGAAGTAGGCATCATTTCCTAGTTACTATAATGTGGTATTGTCAGTATCAGCCTGAATATTTGTAAGCACATATTAACCTCCTCATAATTATGTGATTATTCCATCAAGAATTGTTCAGATTAATAAATGTTTAATAAACATTGCTTCATAAAAGAACTAAACAGAGTCTTTTAATATGATTTTAATGAAACAGTAGATGTCACAGAAGCCTTAGAAGGATCCTGCAGAGATGTTATTGATCTTTGGAGTTAGATCACCTTAATGATTAGCTTTCATAGCAGCTGGAATATTTTGTTTCTTGTCTACTAGAAAGAGATATCTGGAGGATAAATACAACAGGAAGCTGTAAACAAACTTTAAGCAAAATTTTACAAATCCATCACATGGAGGAGGAATAGATTGTTATTATTCGTTTCCTTTGCTGCAGATTTCCCCAAAACACCTTCTTTCCCCTGCTCACAAAATTCCTAGGAGCCCAGGGCCCAGTATTTAAGACTACAGATGAGGACAAAACATTAAATCAGCTCCTGCAGCAGAAGCTGGAGCACACATGACCACATTTTGTCATTCACTTGCCAGATTGGCTCTTTGATAGCAATAACAGTTCATTCATTGAAGCACCTAGCACATGGTCTTTCAAATTCCTCATGTACGTTGCTTGCCTTGCACACAACAGCATGGTGCCATTGCTGCAGGGGAGCATCAGTGGCCAAAAGGAGATTTCTAGCTTTCTCTTGAGCAGCCTACAGCCTGTCCATGCCACGGGGCCCAGGAACCTGTGTCCTGCTCAGCACCGGGGACCACCGCTTCCCCAGGCAGACCTCACTGAAACCATTCCATCAATTCCTCCTTGAGGTCCTGGAGGGAATGTTGCAGAGAAATCAGTGTGTTCCAGAATGATGTTTCACATTTCCACATTTTCTTGTGAGAAAAGGTTGAGGCAGTAAGGCTTGTTCAGCTTGGATCAAGGAGAAGGATCCAGGGAGATCTCATTGAGGCCTACTAATACTTGAAGGGAGCTTACAGGCAGGAGAGGGACTGACTTTTTACATAGTTTAATAGTGATAGGACAAGGGGGAATGGCTTTAAACTGAAAAAGGGGAGATTTAGGGGAGATGTGAGGAGGAAATTCTTTACACAGAGGCAGTGAGGCCCTGTCCCAGCTGCCCAGAGCTGTGGGTGCCCATCCCTGGAGGTGCCCAAGGCCATGGGTGGGCCCTGGGCAGCTGAGCTGGGGGCACCCCGCCCACGGTAGGGGATTGGAGCTAGATGGGCTTTAAGGTCCCTTCCAAACTAAGCTGTTCTACGACTCCATGATTTCCATGCTGAAAAACTGTGCTTGCTGCAGCACAGATTAAGACAAACGCTGGCAGTGTTTTTATGTCTAAGTCCCAGCCTTCCTTGGCCTTTAACTTGTGATCCAAAGCTGCACCACTTCTCAGGATTGAGCCACAGAGCAGCATTAGGGAGCTATATGCCAGCTGGGGAGTGCTGATCCCTGAGCATCCAGGAAAGGTTGGCACACACGGTGGAAAATCACCAAATTATAATTTACACGACAGATAAATTTACTGGGGAGAAAAAAAAATAGCCACCAGGAGTTGGAAGATGAATGTAATGAAGGGGGAAGGGGCTCGTGTTCCTGCTCCATTGGCATGGGATGCGCAGTGCCTGAGCATCCTTCCTGCACCCAGGCTTTTGCGAGACCCCAGCACAAGGCAAGCAGCCCCATGTGATGACTCTCACCCAGCCCCACATCAGTCCCAGGGGCCAGATCTGCACCCCCGCCAGGCACCAGCTGCAAGCACAATTTCACAGATTTTGGTTCTCCTCTCGGGGCAGTAAGAACGCACCCCAGGGTGCTCCCAAGAGGCAAGCGCTGGCACTCACTCCATGGAGAGAAATGTCACATGGAGATGGTGGGGATGTTGGCATGGGGCTGGGGGCTGCCTGGGCACCAGCACTGCTAGGAGGGGGCGAGGGGGCTGGGGCAGCTCGGTGCCACTCAAGGATACTGTGATGGTGGTGGATGCCTCCAGTGGCCCTTTAAGCCAGATTGAAAGATGCTCTGCATTGCCAGGCTGACAAAAAAGCAGCATTAGCCGAGCTGTGAAACTGGCTCTGTATGTTTAATGTCCCTCAATGGCTGGGGTGGGATAGCGTGGTATAAACTGGAAGTCAAGCAGCTGAATCCTTGTGCACCGCTTTGAAAAATTAGGGGCATTTATAATGTCTAATATGTTGCAAGCCAGGATGATTTAACAGATGGTTTAAAAAGAAAATCAGCATGTCAGGCAAGGCCCATTGTGTAGCTCTCTGTAGATTTCTATAGAATGTGAGAACGATAAAAAATGTTTTTCTTCTCTATTTCAATACTGAAAGATGTTAAAACTTGAAACCTTGGGGGAAATTGCTTAATTACCCTCATGGTGTCAGTGGTCCAGAGCACTGGGAAATTTCAATTCCCTGCAGGAAGGGGTCAAACAGGGAACAACCAGGACACTTTTTAAACTCTTGTTAATGCCTCATAACCTTTAATGAATAATTTTCAGTATCACGGCCAAGCTCACCTCGCACAAAAGATAGTAGTATTTACCTCTTCAGAAATTCTCCTTAATTCTGTGCACAAAGAGAAAAATATAAACAATGTCTTTGCTTCCATGCTGCCAGAACAAATGATAGCAAATTCAGATTTTTACATGTTTTTGCTTCTATAATACACTGCCTCATAATTTCGGTACAATTTTTAATTTAGGATGCAAAACTGAGCTCACTTTTCTTATGCGAGTATGGTAAGCAGGGATTTCCCCAGACCATGCATTCAACAATTACACTGTATTTTTATTTTAGAAAGGAGAGTTAATATTTAAAGTTGCCCTTTAATACTCATTTGGAAACACTGATTGAATAATAAGCCAAGCAGCTCAGTGTATCACATCTCTATTAAATTCTCTTGCCTTTTTTAAGATTAAAAAAAAACTTTTTTCTTCCTCTAAATGCAAATCTTTCTGTGTAACACTGTGCCTAATCTACTACAACTAATTAATCTGTTTGAGCTGATGAAATGTTACCTCTGCATTTTTTGTTCCTTGTATACAATTATTGTAACAGTGGTGAATAAATCAATATTCCCAATCCAACTGTAAAAAACAATCAAGAAAAGCAGTGCTTCTCAGGGAAAAAACACCAAATAATATTTATTAACTCTGTCTCAATCCACAGCAGAGCCTAATACCATTCAAGCATTTTCTGCAAGTGTAATAAGCAAACTCAAATACATGATGAAAGTGGCACATGCCAATAATTTCACCATTTTACACTGCAGAGTAATTGAAGGATTTAATGAGAAACAAACCAATAAAAATAAATAGACCATGCGAGAGGAGGAGAAACTGATCTAAAATGGAAGTTGCTCCATTGTGAGTTTTAGGGTTTTTTTGCATGGTTTGACCAGGGGAAAAAAAAAAAAAAATGGTTTGGGAACGATTGACTGCTTATATCTACTTATTTTACATTTTGCAATCTGATTTCAAAAGAGGGAAATGCCACTTGTTTTGTCGAGATGAGATTCTGCATCGGCATGCTATCCTTTTGCTGCCGCTTCCGACAGATCTGTTATTTTCCCCCCCAATTCTGTGATGAATAGTGTCTTTCTGCCTGAAGTTAGAAACTGTTTCTGTTGTATTGGTATTTATAAATAACTCCAAGAAGTCTAGCCTTTTAAATAATGGCACGGAGTACTTCTGCTTTTGGAAATGTCTATAAATCACAGTCTTCATGAAGGGAATTCTGATTACAAACAATCTCCTTTGTCTCAGCGGTGCCCTGGGTTCTGACTGTGCACAGTGGATGCCACCAACACCCGAGCCAGCATGGCACAAGGGTTGCATGTGCCTGAAGGAAAGAGTACAGCAGTTCTACATCCATGGGATGATGTTGTCATGAACCCCAGAGATGAATCAAACTTCCAGTCAGTCTGACCAAGCAAAATCCCACAAATGGAAATTGTTTCAAAAACAAAATCTCAGACTGGTGATTTTTGATTTACGTTTCAGCCCCATTGAAGCTGGGTTTTGGTAAGATCATAAGTGTTCCCAACCCAATTTGGGGAAGACCAGCTAAAGAGAAGCTCTCCCATTCAGAAATAATTCCCCAAAACCTTGATGGGACAAAAGCAACCAAGGGAGTGGTTTGTAAAGACCAAACAAACTGTTTGTCACTTGCTGTCTCCAGTTGAGATATGAATATTTCAAATCTACTTTCATTTTTGAAGAGAGAGAAATTCCTGAGAAATGTGGCACCAGAATGGGTTCCTCACTTCCTGAGTGCATGAGGCAGCAAAGAGCAGCCTGCTAAGCCTGTACATCCAGAGCAATCGTTTCAAATATTGACTAGTGTACACCTGGTAACGGAAACAATAAAACGCTATCTCTTCTCTAAAGGGGATTATTTTCAGCTGCATTGTTTTGATGTTTTTCCTTGTATGCACAATTGAAAACACTGACTTGTAATAAGTTATTGCTTTGCGTGGTGCTTTGGGAGAGAGGCAGAGGGCAGGTTCACAGACCAAGTGCAGAGAGGTCTCTCCCTGGACAACAGAGGCCTCATCTCAGTGTACAGGTCAGTGACCCCTTTATAAAATCTTTGAAGGGTTTTCTTGAAGGATATTGACTGACCAAAGCCTTTTATTTCATATCAAGTTCAAATGTAATGTCTTTACGAGCATAATGCACAGATCAATGGATCAGGACATTCAGATTATTTAGATAATGCTGAGCGTGTTCAGCATACACTGAAGCATCCTTCAAGCAGCTGATGGCTCTCAGATGACTACTATATCCCACTATGCTGCTCACCAGGCAAACATTTTGTAAAGTAGGTCCACTAACAAAACATTTTCTATTTCTTTACTTGCAAAGATGACTAGTTTTGCTTAGACAATTCAATAAGAATTGTTGCTTTGCCTCTCTCAGCAAGGAGCTGGAGGCTCAAAGAGTTGTAAATCCCATATTCCTCTACCTTCACATCAGCAAATAATTATTGTTATTGTTACTATTCTTATTATTATTTCTGTAATATGCAGGACATTGAGCTGTCTGTACCCTGTTCTTTTACAGAACAAAAAATCTCGCTGCCCTATAAATCTGTTTGAAGCAAATTTAGCTTGTACTACGAGCGGAGTTTAGCCCATATTATTTTCATAGAAACATTAGGAAGTGTGAACACAAATTTCATCTTTTCTGGCACCCTCTTACTCATGCACGAAGGATGCCCTGCCTCCATCCACCCACAACTGCATGCCCCCCTCCCAATCTCCTATCACAGAGCCAAAACCTTTTGCATTTTACAAACTAGCCCTATGGGTGTTGTGTTCCTCCCCCCAAGCTCCATCACTCCAGATTGAGTTTCTCTAGTTTGTGCTCCATTTTCATCCCCATCCAGCACCAAGCGGCTATAGGGGCTGCAGCTCCTGCAAGAGCTAGAAGAAAAGTTCCTCCCCAAAACTCCCTGAGTTTGTATACCCAGGGCAAAACAAAACTGTTTAGAGAAGATGGATTATTGAATGAGAAGTTATTACAGTACAGCACAAGGTCAGTTGTTCTTTTAGTGCCAACAAGTTATAAAGGTCTCACATTTTTGGCAGGAACACCTTACTAATGAAAAATAAACCATCGTGTTATGAACTTCAATGTTTTTGCAGTGTTTTAATGGACCTTACTCAAGGAGTTGACTGACTGTACGTTCAGGGGCTAGCTTATCGTGCTAAGTATTCATTCTTCACAAAAAAAAAAATCCTTACATCCCTCATCCCTGGACTTTTCAGTTCTGGCATCCTCAGCCCTGGTTTTCTTCTTTCCCAGCCTGGTTTCCAATGAGCCGCGTGGGAACATGCAATGCCAGCACCAGCCCTCCCAGTGTGGAAAGGGAGATCATGGTGCAAACTCCATTGCCTTGGGAAAAGCCCCAGGTAAGGGGCAGCCAGAACAGCCCATTGCATGTCCTTATTACGCTACATCAAAGACATTAGCAGAAAGTCAGAGTAGAAAACAAGCGACATTAAAATCCTGAGCAGATTCAAGAAGTCCTGCTCAGTGTCGTTGGTGCACTCTGCTCTGACCAGGACAAGAAGTTCAGCGCTGGTAAGGACCTGACTCACCTCACCACTAACAAAGAAGTCATTTCCAAAGAGCTGGGAGAAAGGCCTGTGAGCAGGATATCTCCTCCAAAAAGTGTGAGATTTCAGGCAGATAAAATCGAAGCATCACCTACACCTGCGCCAGCCTGCATCCCCCACAGGATGTCACAGCCACTTCCCCAGCAGCCGTGCCCTGGAAGGCTCTGAAAATCCCACACCAAAGTTCAGATACGTGAGGTTTTGGACATCTTCCAGCAAAATCCAGAGCAGCCCCTGCTCCTAGCCCAGCATGGCCTCCCAGTACTGCTCCTGGATGCTGGTGGCTGCCGCACAGCCGCTGATTTCCGAAAATCAAGGGAAGCACCAGAGTGTGACGGCAACATCAAATGATTGTTTTCCTACAACCCACGCTATGACAGGCTTGCCAGTTTGTATTTTTGTTACACAAGGTCTATTTTATTGCGAGCCTCCATCACAGGATTTATGGCAGTTTTAGGGTGTCTGTATAAACAAGTATAAAGAATATTAGCATGTCACAGAGTGGAACTGTGAGCTGTGCTTCAATCTGGTCTTGGAACATTGCCTTTTGCTTGCTTGTTTCTTTATCCATGGGAATGCTAAAGTTGGTNCAGCATTTCATCCCTGGCCTCAGCTGTATCCTCACACAAACCTTCCACAGGAATGCCAGGACAGGCGAGTGTGTCGCATCCCTTGGATGCTCATTTTTCAGAAGACTGTCAGGTACGTTGCACACTTCCAGCGTAATTAGTCATTTTTAATGAAATGGACCCTGGATATATTCCACTGTGGAGTTTCAATAATAGAATTTAAGTGAAAGTAATTTCAAAGTGCAACAGTAGTTTACATATTAGTTATTGTATAAAGAAAAAAAAAATGCTCTGCTTTTCTAGGTTAAATGCAATTAACATCCAGGCCTTCTGCAAGGCTCTGGGGAAAGAATGATTGGTTTGGCAGGTTATTTCTCAAATTTTGATAAAAGGAAAAAGAGGCCCCACATTATTTTAGCTGTATAACCTTCCTGAAAATATAACAGCACTCTCTAGGTTCAAGACCTTAAAGCAACTTAGTAGAACACACACATATCTCAAGAATATTTACTAATTAGCTATTACACAGAAGTGAAATTATCCCTTGAGCTGCTGCCTATAAAATATTGTATATAAAATGTTGCTAGTCCAAGTACATGTCAATTCCTTTCCATTTAGTAGTCACTGAAAGAGGAGAGGAAAGAGTTTTCTGTTTGGTTTTGGAAAAAAAAAAAAAATACTGTATCCAGACCATGGTACAGGAACAAAGAGTGTGGAAATTACAGAGAAATGCGTTCACTACCCTTCCTTATTTCATATAGCTGGAGCCTTCATCTAATGAAAAACGTGGTTTTGTGAAAAAAAGGTACTATTATGGATTTGTTGCAAAACTGCTCAAATGTACTAAGAAACATTTATTTGATTATTCTATTTCTTTATCTCTACTAAACACACTTTTCACAAATTATTTTCTCATTTGCAAGGTTAAGTCTTTCAACCTGAAACATTTCTAAAAATTCTACCTCTGCAGTTATCTAGGAACAGAATCTCTTTCAGCATCTATTAATTAGTTCAACAGGATCTTATTGTAAAGAGTGGAAAAAGCCTCAGAAAAAGTTGCCCATTCTTAGCTGTGTAGGAATGCTCAGATCAAATCACATCATTTAATATTTCCACCAGAAAATAAATAAATAAGATGCAGGTTGGGCCAAACACAAAACTCTGGCGTATCTACGTCTGTTTTCATTGCTTTGGGGCACTCTGCAAAGTGGAAGGTCCTTCACAGGCTGTTAAACCCAACCTCTGGCTCGAGATGTCCCCGAGATGCAGATTGCTAGAGATGGGAAAGTAGGCGAGGAAGGTCCCACCGCACGTCCCCCTGCTCCTAGGTCCCTCCTTATGCACCAGCCATCAGCCAATGGGACAGGGCATTGGACCAGGTGGATTATTAATACAACCCACAACAGCTATTCCTGCAGTGCAACCAGAGCATTTCACCTTTAGGAAATTGCGGTGTGACTGTGTTTAAAACCCACTAAAGTTAATAGAAATATTCTCACTGACTCCAGTGAGCTCTGGGCTGCTCTACCAGATGCATATTTTCACCTTGACCTTCAGCCAAGTAAAAAATTTACATTTCTAGCCAAAGTTAGTCATCTAAAACATAAAGAGAAGTGGGTACCTCCACAGGACAATTAATATCATCACAGAAGAGCTAAAATAGCATTGTGGTGGCTAAATATCTTCTTCTCTCCATTCATGGAAATATCTTAGAGGTAGATCCTCAAATAGGTATCTAGCTCCTAGAAGGCTACAATAAATGAGATGGCTCCAATTCCCACTGGCACAGTGGGTGACAGAACGGATAGAGCAGAATTTATCAGTCCAATAATAACAGGAATAAATGCTTAGAAGGAGAAACAAGGTGCATGTAGACCCAGGAAATACTCCAGAAACAGCTAGACCAGAAGCTGCGGCTGTGACCTAAGTTCTTCCAGGCCCCCAGCATGTTCCACTCCTAGTTTGACAGACCTGCCTCATCAATTTTCTCCGCCTTTAGCTGCCTGGACCCCTGCATGGAGACAGCCATGACCAGCACGTCCAGGTGCCCGTTGCCAGCCACAGCCCCATTCTCATGCTCGGTGGGCACCCGCCTGAGCCGGCCTCCCCCAGAACCCCCGAGCACTGCAGCACGTCTCTAGCTGCTCAGTTTCCTCAGGAAATGCTATTTAGGGGCTTGTTTATTTTGCTGCTATGAGTATGTTTTGCCACAAGAAATTACGCTTAATTATGTTATAATATTTTCAGTACCGTTAATGTTAATATTAATGCATTGAAAATCGTTTTTACTTAATTTTTACTGGGTGTTCTTGTATAATTGATAGGGAATTTGTTATTAAATCTTTTATTTGAGTGATTACTTAATCATTCCCACATGGTTATTGAAGACAATCTTACATATAATTAATTTCACTAATAGAGACTCCCCATGTTTTCCTTCCTAGGCCAGTGTCTGCACGGTTATCATGTAATTTAAGGCTTTCCTGGGGCAGCTTTAAATTATGCACATATTTGTATTAATTATATATGGCCAGATTCTGCTACCTTGCATACAGTGGCTAACATCTCCTTCTGAAATCGATGGAGCTCCTTGCCACTGGATCAACATGACAGAAAGTGGTGGGAAATGACCACAAAGTTGGAGAGAGGAAGAATTTCACACGGCTGCTTTCGCTCCCTTTCTGCAAGCATGGACGTCTCCGAATATCTCCTGTCCTCTCCCTTTCATCATGCTTAATCCGAACAGACTCTACGCCACCATTTTGGGATCAGAAATATGACAGCATGGGGAAGAAGTGGGGAAGGGAGCAATCTCCCTCACTGCCTATGAAATGCACAGACATTGGGTGTACAGTCGGTAACAAAGGACCACGGGCCATGTGTGCATATGTGATAGGAAACAAATTATGTTCAATGTCACAAGGAGGCAAAGAGTTATCAATCAGGTGACGTGCCAAACCCGTGACAGGATGCTAAGTAATGCACCTGATGCCAATTATTGACTCCCAATGACAAACTGTTTTTGCATATTGCATATTTTCCCCTGGACTGAAGCACCGAGGCAGTTCAAACAACAGCCAACCACGCCATTGTACTTGCAAGGCAAGAGCATGTGAGAGGCAGAGTCATGGAGAATTAACGTGAGTGGTGTCACCCCGGCCAGCTGCAGCCTGCACTCTGGTGACAGCAGCAGCAACAGCCTGTCTTCCTCCAAAACAACAGCCTGCCCCAGGGTGAGGACCCTGGCAACACAGGGAATCACAGAATTGTAGGGGTTGGAAGGGACCTCCACAGATCACTGAGTCCAACCCCCCTGCCAAAGCAGGCTCCCTACAGCAGGTTGCACAGGAATGCCTCACCATGGGACATCTTCCTTCCCAAATCTGCTCGTCAAGCATCTCCATCTAAATGTAGGGCAGAGCCAAACCCCTAGCTCCTAAATGCAACAACCTGCCATGTCACATCTTGGGTCTGTTCTGGCAGACACAGGCGAATGCAGGGCATGAGCTGAACCAATGGAAATAGAGACAGAGCCCATGGAAACCCACTGAAGTCAACGGGATGGGGCACACGCGCAGGTTAAGCACGAAGGCGACACTTCACAGCATCAATGCCATAGCAAGAACTTTTTAAATCAATTTATTCTCAGGGAGCTGAGTGCAGCGCGAGTTGCATACCAAAGAGTGTCCACGTTAAGTTCATTTAAAGCAGAGGCTCTTCCTAGCTAACATTTTGAGCTGCCCTCAAGCAATTCTCTGCCATTTAGCAGTATTTCTGAAAAAAAAAAAAAAAAGAAAAAGAAACGGCCTTATGAGCCCAACTCCACAGAAAAGTTCCCAAATGGCCAGAGACAGTATTTGGTACCTGAGAGGCATCTGAGAGGTTAGTTTGGTTGCTAAAATTTGAACACACAAATCAGCATCAGGCAAAGGGCTACCTGGTGATTTCAGCATCTTGGCACGTTAGTTTATTTAGGGAGATCCAGCAAGCAAGAAATTTTTGCAGTTCAGGACTGGAAGAGCTCATTTTGCACCATTTTACCCATTTTGAAATCTCTCACCCCCCAAGGAAGGCTCCTGACCCCTCCACAATGCCCACTGCTAATGTGGGCAATAAGCACTATTCCTCCTCACATACTATTTAAATTCTAAGGCACTGACAAACTATAACTCACAAGGAACCATTTTAAATTATTATTATTCAATGGCTTGTAAACTGTATCTCATCATTAAACAGAATAATAAATAAAAATAATGACTGGCTTTCAAGCCAGCAATGTAAAGAACATACTTCCCTGCCGAATAGTTGGTTCATTTTATTATGCTTTAATTAAAGTGAAATCCATCCTCTAACTGTTAGGTTTAGGAAACAATATTTGGGATTAGGAAGTGAAGGAACCCCCTTATTTCACAGTGTCTCTGTGCAGCTCTGTTGCAATACAGACCAAGATATCGGCTGCCGAAGGAAAATACAGCAACCCCACAGACACTTTACAGTACCAAAACCTAGCTCGGGGCTACACATCCCCAGGTGAAGGACAGCAGCTCCGTGGCAGAAACCAGCAATTCTCAGAGCAGGAGGAAGGGGTTAAGGGCAGGGGTGGCCGGGTGCAGAGCTGTGCCCCAGCCCGGAGCTGCCCGCCCGCTCGCCCATGGTCAGCCACATCGGGTAATTCCATTAGGGTGCGAGATTCAAATGCAGAATTAGCTGTTGCCTACGCAGAATTATGTTAAACATGGCCCAGACTGAAAATCAATATTCTGCTTAAGTAACTGGCCCTCCAGTAATTTAATGAAGCTAAATTGCATTACACGGAGGTAAGGTGGTGGGGGACCATTTTGTCTCAAACCTTCCATTATACAGTGACTGTACAGCTGTATGCCTAAAGAGAAATTAAACACATACACTCATTTCTTCTTGAAGTTGGAACAGTGTTTTTTACACTGGATTACTTGTCTCCTTCCTTAATTTAAAACTACAGTAAATAATTTGCAGTCACATAATTAGGAGGGAGCCACAGTCTTATAATAAGAGGAAAAAATTGCTACTGGAGTATTAAAGGATTTTTTTTACTTTGCGAGAAAAAAATGAAAAAGGACATTAAATGTTAGATCTGTATTAAAAATGTAATTCTAAAGGGTTTAAATCTATGACACGTCTACACTGAATTAATTAAATTCATGATCTGATCAAGGACTGAAAAGCTACCTCGGAGCTATCTCTTAAAAATGCTATGTATGTACATGTCAAAATAGGAATTAAAAAAAAGCAGCCCTTTGATTTATTGGCAATTCATGCATGCATTATTGTGCTTTCTTGCCTTGTAGTCGGAGAGAAGTCAAAGTTTTATAAAGCACCTGAAACCTTCCCCGCACACACTTTATTAAAGGAACTTTCTGGCAGAACACAACCGCACCCAAACTGCAAACCATCTACAACAGATATGATCATGATGACATCCGTGACGACTTAACGTGTGTTAAAGCTGATTGACAAGAACAAAGAGGGCACAATTACATTATGCAGCACTTGTACGGCACCCTCTTTTATTTATTATTCAGCTACAAAACTTCAACTGGAAGAAACACTTCAGAGTTTTGTGTCGAGAAGACAGAATGAAATTGACAATAATTCTGTGCTGCGCGGTATGAAGTTGTGCTGATTAGAGATTGCTTCCCCCTAAATCATTTGTCACATTGCCTTATATAAGGGTAAAACAGACTTCAACCATGTGTAGCTGCAGTGGTATCTTTGGGGAAAGGCAGGCAGTAGAGTATGTATTGTTTGAAAGGAAAAGAAGTGGTTTGCATGCTCAATCGCTATTTTTCTTGCCTGTCCAACTACCAGAATTTTCTTCTTTTACTTAAAAGGCAGTTAAGTGAAATTTTATTTATGCCAAATCTGAAGTGAAATCAGCAATATTTCATGGCAAGTGTCTATATAGCATGTTAGAGGGCATCCCTGAGCCGAACGAGCTGCATGAGCACAAGCTGCACAGCGCAGTGGCAGCCAGATCCACCCATTGGGTTGTTAAAATGTAATGCTACCACAGGACCACGACTGACAGAGAGCACACCAAAATGTCACTAACCCCATGGCAAGGGGTGTCCATTTCTGTGTCCTCTTGCACTCACTCCCATTGGAATATTCTGGAGTTTTGCTGATTTTAGCTCTGCCTTTCCCAAACAGGCAGTTTTTCTCAGTGCAATGGAGTTTACATGGAGCAGCCCCATATGGGGACAGCTATGAGGACACCCTTGAGCAGGGTCCCTCCTGACACAGCTCTGGCCATGGCCCCACTACCTGCAGTCAGCACTATGCTGATTTATTTTGCCTGCTCCTGCTCCTAGCAGAGCTCAGCCACCTCCCTGCAGTGAGGATGTCCCGTGCCAGCCCATCCTGCAGCCCTTCACCTCCCAGGAGCAGCCGCTCCACATCAGCATCACCACCACCACCCTCCCCAAACCACACCTGCAGCATAACCCAACGCAACAAGGGAATGAGATGAAAAATTCAGTCTGACTCTCTTGCATGTTATTGATCAAGAAACTTAAACGAGAAATTATTTTTACACTCCTGAATACCAGCTCACAGATCTATATTTTTGTCTCTGTTTTGCTCAAAAAGGTCTTTTACTCATTTATTTCTTTTGTGATGGCAATTGAGTAACATGCAGCTGAACATTTATTAATTATTCCCCACTTAAAAGGGCTGGAATAGCTGCGCTCAGAAAGCATGAAAGCGTCTGCTTGGTTTCTCCACGCACTCTAAGTGTGGCTGCAGGGCTGTGCTTGGCTTCTGCTCGCCATGAGGAGCTGCAGGACTTTTCCCCCTCCTGCTCGTAAAACATGAGTTTACAAACACATCCAACAAGGGAAACGTGTCACGTGCCTTGTAACGCAGGGTCCTTTTGAGCAACGCATACAGCAATTTCTTTTTCCTTAAGATGCACCTTTATGTTAAATGATAGCTCCTCGGGGATTTTCATTAATGTTCTAGCGAAAGAAAAATAGAAAAGGAAAAAAAAAGGATTTTTTTTGTGTGTGAAATACCTTGACTGATGAATTTAGCATTTTCCTTCTGGTCATATTTACATTTAGTGTTTTGATGATGTTAAATTCTACAAATGAGAGCAGTTTTTAAGTGTTCCTTTCAACACTGACTGCCTTTTCTGTTTGATTTCTCCTGCTGCTGGTGCGTTGTCAATGCTGAATGCTGGAATTGTTGTTGAGCAGGCACAGCTGGATGAATTAAAGTCTCTCCAGTAACTCAAACCAGAAATGACTTCATCTCTAAACTTTCCATGTAGCACAGGTCAGAACTCTGAGCAGGGACAAAAATAATGGGGTTACCAGAGAAAGAAAAAGTCAGAAGTCCAAGTCAAAATGCAGCAGGCGGTTTGGGGCGGTTCTACGCGGCCGTTCCCCGTTAGCAGCGGCCCCGTCCCACGCTGCAGCCCTGGTGGAGACATTCCATCAGCAACTGCGTCCTGAGCTCACACAGAGCATCTGCACGCACGGGTACGGAGCTTCATCCGTTACCTTATTCACTATTTACTTAAATTATCTGCAGGGTTTCCTAGGACATAGCTACCAGCACCTAATGATATCATCTATTAATTTATTCAAGGAATTTTGCCAAAAAACAAATAAAAAGCTCCGAACACAAACATTTCCTCTCTGCTCATTTAGAGCTCATCACAAACACCGAGGCATTTCTGTGTGGCGAAGGCAGATTTTAAAAGGTAACATATTTAATTAACATGAAACAATTTCTAAAGCAAACAGCAGGCGGGCCCGCCACAGCTGGGCCTTCCCACCACCCCCTGCACAGCCCAGGGGGCTGGGGGTGCCCCATGCCCACAGCCTGCAGCAGATTTCCTTCATTTTTTGTGAGGGAAAACCCATTCTCAGCATTTTTACCTCTCAAAGAGGAGCATCATTCTGCCCCTTCCTCAGGCACGCCCTCAGGTGCCCTTCAGAGGTTTCCCACAGAGCGTTTCATGCTCCCCAATGCCTCAGTACAAAGGAGGTGGTGTTTCACATCAGCGGACACCATGCCACAAGTTTTAGCCTTTTTCATAGGTATGTGTAAAAGGCCTCGTGCTGTGATTTCTGCCTGTGCTCTGGCCTGCCTGCTCTCTGCTGAGCTGGACGTGGTGTTGGCTGCGAGTTTTACACCAACCCGAGACAGCAGCACCTCTCCATTGCTAGGCAGAGACGGTACAACACGAGCACAGTGCTTAAAAACAAGGCTTCAAAGGCCTCCTGAGAAACATGTGGTCGAGGGCCTCTAAAACTCAATGTGTTGTGTTGAAATCAATTTGTGCTATCAATAGCCGGGAGTTCTCAGTGCTTACACTGTGATCTGTTCTTCACTGTTGAAATTCTAAAAAAATCAGTGCCACATAAATGCAAACTTGGGAGGTGAAGCTGACAAATCCAGGGATAGCTGTTTTCTGAGAGTGACCTAAAACATCCCATAATAAGAAAGTTTACTGGTATGATGTTAAACCCTGGCCGCACAGGTCCATGTAGTGCTCTGTGTTTTTTCTGTTACACACTTTCTGCTGCATATTTTTGCATTTCAGGCCAGTTACATTAAACGTACACATCTGCAGAATCAGGTACCTGCAGTATCACTCAGTGAAACCCAAAGCTGATGCGCAGCACAGCAAAAGCACACACAAAAGCAGTAAGAATGGGTTGCAGATTAATATTCAGGTGTGCGAGAAGATCTGTCGATCCCTACCAATAATTGCAATCTGCTGATCATCATAATTCCAGCTGGCTAACGGTCAGCCCGCAGCTCCGCCTGCCCTCCCACATTTGCTGGGCTCTGCCCCTGTCCATCACCATTGAACGCAGCCTTTTCTGCGATGCTTGGAGCCAATATTAGGGCAACACTAAAAGAGAAGGATCTTCATCTCAGACCTGTGACCAAAGCGTGGAATTTCCCCGTTTCATGCACAGCAAAAGTCAGAATTCACTTCTGGAGAACAATTGCTTAGAGAAAGGAGGTAAAGGACCAAATCCTGCTTTCCAAAAATGTAAGGAACGTGAATGGTAGACCTGCAAGGTTTGTGAGATCCAATGCTCTGCAGTTATGACTCTCTCGGTAATCCCACTTAAAAATTTTATTTTCAAGGCACCATAATTGTATGTAAAGTTTTTCTTGGATCTGAAAGACAAAAGCCCTAAGAAGTCAAAGGCTCAGCCTGGGAGAAACAATTGATCTACATACAGATGGAAAGATATTTTCAGAAGGGAAATCTCAGGGTTTGATACTTCTTTCATTCTTACCCCAAATCACTTTGTTTTTGAACTCACGTTTTATCAACTGTTCAGTTCCCCTCAAGTCCCACTGATTTCAGCTGCGTTTTATTCCAGGGATAAACATGATCCCATTATTCTATTACCAAGAATATTAAAAATAAAACATAGATGACAACTTTATCACTTAAGATGGCATTCATTACACGTGTGTAAGGATTTCATTTTTTCAAGAGGAGTTTCATTTGGATTTCTAGCATATAGCCGTGCATATACACAGCAGTCAAAGAAGCTATAGCCTGTCATTTCAATAAAACATGTATGAAAGCATCCCTAAGCACCTCCTGACATGTCAGGAATATATGGTGTAAGAGTGCGTCCATGTCAGCAGTGACAAGCTGAACCTTAATGGCTCTAAAACAGTCTTCATGGTTTACTGTACCCGTAATCCATTTTATAATGAGTGCTCAACTAAATACAATGGTTCTGAGAGTTTCCTCTGCCTTTTAAATCACCCCGAGCTGCCTAGATGGAGGAAAAACCTCCAAACTGCGGGAGATCCTTCCAGAGAAGCACTGTGTGCTGAAACGCTTGTGCACAACAGATAAATTAAGGATATAGAGCTTTAGTCTAATCCTTAAGTTCCCTTCTGTGGATTTTAAGAGAGACCACTATTGATGTTTTCCTGCAGTTCGGGGGAGGTTTTATATTTTACCAGGCTGGCACCAGCTTGGACTTACAAAATGATGGGAAAGGGGAGAGGTGCTGGAAGCCCACACCAGAATCAAAACAGAACGTGCAACTCCCTGCCGTGCCTTCACCTCGATGCATGCAAACCAATGCGCTGCTGGTGCAGGACAGGGCAGCGCATAACGTGCACGGGAGCACCCTGCTTTCAGCATTCTCCCAGCACAACCAGTGGGAACCCAATGCCCCTTGCATGTATTGGTCAGGTCAGCCACCACCACGCATAGGAGGTGAGGGCTGATGAGGAGTCAGGAGCAGGCTGTGTGGTGCAACCGAAGAACCAAGATTGTTTCAGATAGATTTCTGGTGATCCCAGGTAAAAACACTAAATTGTTCAACAGTTGTAAACAAAGGTTCCAGACTTACTTGATGATGATCTCCCACCAAGCTGAGGAGCAACCAGATCCCACACAAGAAATCTTTTCCCCTCCGTGGCTGCTCTTAAATGAGCCCAGGGCAGCCCCACCCTGGCTCCATCCCTTCCGGTCACGTGGGAGGGGCACAGGTGCAAACAATTTGCCTGTGCTCCCCAGGCAGCCGCTGCCCTTCACCAGGTGCTCAGTCACAGGTTCAGGCCCTGACCTAGTGTTTCCCTTACAGGCTGACCTGTCAAAGAAAGGCAAAATGAGGTTCAGATTTCCGAAGGTATAATAATACTGGAAATAAAACATAGAATCATTGAGGTTGGAAAAGACCTCTGAGATCCCCAATCTCAACCCCAGCCCATCCCACCACACCACTGAGCCAAGGCCCTCAGTGCCACATCCCCATGGTTCTTGAGCACTTCCAGGGACTCCCCCACCTCCCTGGGCAGTCTCTTCCAGTGCCTGACCACTCTTTCCAAGAATAATTTTTTCCTATTATCCAGCCTGAACATCCTCTGGCACAACTTGAGGCTGTCACCTTTTGTTCTACCTGCGAGAAGGGACTGACAACAGCAGGAACCTCCAACTAAAATCCCTATCCCCAATGCAAAAGCTAAGCTGTGCTTGATTTATTTATTCAGGGGAAATCTTGCACGTGATGCGGGGTAAAACAAGACTCCCATCTTCACCAGCCCCAGTTACCACTCTGCTTCCTCTGGTGTGGCCAGTGCCCCACGGCTCCCATGACCATGCTGCTTGCCTCTGGCCTTGTGAGAGTGTGGGTTCTGTTACTTCAAGGCCAAATCTTAGAAATTCAGCCCAAGAGGTTTGGGCACCGCAGGTGATCACTGCCCAACAGCTGCACAGCCCAGAGGACCTTTGTGGGGGTGGCCAAGGGGCTGCTGCTCTCAGTCCTCATGGGGACAGCAGGGGCATAGACAGGTTCATAAGCATCTTTGACTCCTTTTTGTTTTTAGGATCAAATCTGTGTTCTAAGTTATTTGAACTATTTTTTAATAAAAAACATTAAAAAAAAAAACCACAATAAAAAGCATTAGAAAAAACGGCACCCCCAGGTCCCAGCTGGGGCACCCTCACCATCTTCCCCTCTGGCCACTTTCCCTGCACACCGTTCCCATGCAAACCCTATTTCCCATGGCAGAAGGCGCACACAGCTCCTTTGCACCCTGAGACACCCCCAGGCACTCGTGTCCCCTGGGGACCAGCCCAAAAAGGGAATGTGAGGGCTCTCCATGCCGCGCAGCGTGCTGGCTGGGTCCTGGCAGGAGGGTGGGTGCCCCACGGATGTCAGCGGGTGCATGGCGAGCGCCCAGGGGAGGGAAGCAACACGAAACAGCCACTTAACATCTATTTAGAGCCTGGGAGCATTTGTGAAAGCTGTCCCCATTACTGTTGAAAAGATGCAAATTTGGTGAAATAATCAGCTGTATGGCTGCAGGCTGTTTCTCAAGTACCCTGATTCCTTACAGGAGTGAAGGTATTAGTGCAAGGCACACAGCAAGGCCAAGTTCATGTTGCTCAGAGGTAGCCCCTAACCAAACTCCACCAAGTGCTATAAAACAAGATTTGTTATCCCAGAAAGCATTGACAGTTCATCCAATAAAGCCCCCAAAAAACAGAACCCTTAAGGCAGGTTGCGGGGGTGCAAAAAGCACCGCTCAGAGGCATGCAGCACCCAGCCCGCCCCACGCCGCGCTGCCCGGCCCACGCTGAGCAGCAGGCAATTAAGGCGAGCGCCTCGCATCAGATTTTTCATCAAAAAAAAAAAAAAAAAAATCCCATCCTGGGTTGAGGGACCCATTTTTCTGCTGTAATTCACAGTGATCCACGCTCGGCGCACGGCTTTGCTTTGTGTTTCTGGTGAGCACCTGAGGAGCGGCTCCGGGGCTGGCACACAGCTCTGTGCATGGCTCAGGGCGAGGGGAGAATCTGCCCCATGTCAGCATGCTGCCCTCCCTCCCCCAGCTTCATCTGCCCCCACGTCTGCAAAGAATGAGGATGCATTTAAGAAGATAATATTTAACACCAAAAAAACCATTCTCCCAGTAGCTATTATTGTAAATAGTGTACTAATGAGTGTAAAAGGCTCAAACTACACACATGAGTAATTTGAGGAATATCCAAGATATTCCTCAACCACCATTGTCTTCAGCACAGATAGAAGGTGAGCCCTCAGCCAAGGAGTTTCATTATCACCATTCAATCCTCCATAAAGTTGGGTTTACACACGGTGACTTAAAATAACGTCATGGAGACAAAAATATGTACTGGAATCGGGCAGATACTCGGTAATGTTTATGCTGTGCATACGGTGGGACTGAAGATAACAATGTAAGACACAAGTTTGAATCTCAAAATGTTATTTTCTCATGTATGGCATAAGGAGAAAACAGCTCATGCTGCTTTATAAGGCAGTAATGGAATAAACCGAAGTTGGAGAGGGTGTGTGTGTGCGCACGGCCGAGTTTACCCTACGATATGCATCTTTATGCATTATGTATTCAGTTTTCTCACATTTTTCTCAGTGGACAGATATTGTGCTGTAGTTCTCGGAATACCTGAGAAAAACATTCCAGCAAATTGCATTACTTGTCTATACAGATACTATAAGGAGCACAAAATAGGCGAGGAGAGTCTTCATCATGTGAAGCCCTTTTTGATTCTCTCCCCCCATCTTCTGTAACAACATAAAAGATGCTGTTATGACAAGTACTCTGGTAGTTCCTTCTTTCATTTATAATTTAACCACAGCCTATACAACCTAATCAGAAAAATGTGGAGCATGATTAGTACAACAATTGAACGCAGTTGGGCTTCTTGAACAACTCAAAGAACAACACAAAAGAAAGCAAAAAGAAAGGGGGGAAAAAAGCAAGGAGAGGCATCGCAGGCATATCAGAAAATATGTGGTATTTCTTTAATATTTCATTTTAAACTACCTAATTGTGTTTTTAAGCTTCGGTTCCTGTAATTTTGCAAGACGAGGCATTCCAGTGAGAAAACATATGGTAAGGGATTTTTAAACCACATAGCTAGAGTGCATCATAGACTTATCTGCTGCTTTAGTGTCACAAAAATCCACCACTGAATTTATCCAGTCACCCATTAAAGAAAGGAAAGAATTAAAGGAAAAGGAGTTTTAAAACCCCCAAATGCTACAACGACCACTGGCGAGTGGCAGCGGGTTCGACCCGCGAGCGAGGCAGATCCTGGGGGCTCCTTGGGAAGGAGAAGGAGCAGGCGGCCCTCCCAGGGCTGCTGCTCATTCCAGGGTGCTGCACAGCAAATATTGCATTTCCTGGAGACAAACCGTCACTAGCAACGACTTGTACCGTCGGCTCGGCTCAACAAGGCTTCATGAATCTCGTGCATGGAGCAGAGGCGAACGTTGACTTGGGGTCGCTTGGGGCTGGCAAGGAGAGGTTTGATGTGGGGTCACTTGTGGCACCCCATGTGGCATTTTAAGGGATGTCAAGGCATGGCAGAGACAAACTTTGCCATTTGTAGGGGTGGGAGAGCCGGGCTAAGGGGCTGCACGGCGCCAGCATCCTCCCTACAGCACCTTCCCATGCAGGGCCCGTGGGAAGAGGCCACATCCCCACCAATATCACCGCCAACAGCACCGGGGAAGCACTGGGGCTTGGCACTGGATAGGGTTTGGTGGAAAGTAGAGTTAAAGAAACTTTTAATGGCCAGTGGTTAACTCTTGGTGCAGAGAAAGGGAGCTGCACCGCGGCACTGCTCCGTGGGGTGAGCACAGCTTGGAACTGGTGCGGGGCACTGGGGAGCTCCCAGGGTTTGTCCAGGAAGGCTGGAAGCACAGCCCAGCCTCCCAAAAACCTTCCTTCCCAAGCAGTGTCACTGCTTACACAGCTGTGCGAGCCCCTGCCTCCTCGTCCTGATGCTCTCTGAATTTACCTGGCATGGGTCTCTCCTTTTCGCTGCTTATCTCGCTCGTAACAGACCAACCCTTAACCCCCGCGCTTAAAGGATTCCCCCAAGGTCGTGTGCGATTTTCCTCCGGGAGTTCCTAAGTGTAAGGAGTGAGAAAAGTGTAAGGTGTTAATCTTGATAATTAGTGCACAAAACCAATTAGAGGTCCAAAAAACCTTAAGGCACAGAAAGTGATTTTTTGTTTATTTGCTTACCTTATTAAGTTAAATATCTGTCTGAATTAATCACTAATGAATGTGAAGAAGGCTCAATAGCACTGCCTTAATGAACAGCAGTGTCAAATGCATTTTACAGGGCACCAAATCACCGCGCAGGGTAAGCCAAGTTGCTATTCAAAATTACTTTTCTGCCCAATTTTCTGTTTGCAAAGCAGTAAATTATTTACATTTATTGTGCTTATTTAAGTACTTAAAGAGTATGAATGGAGGACGTTTTAAAAATACAGAGTCACGACAGAGCTCTGCTGCTGGAAATTCACATCTTCCCCTACAGGCTGCCTTCCCCCCGCCCAAGCTTTCTTTTACAACAATCCTTACAACACCCGCCCATTAGATGAAACATATTTTTTTCTCCACTGTTTCTTATTTTGCATCCTTTCATGCAAGTGCTGCAGGACTGAAATCCTGCACGCTGGGAACAGTCCCCTCCACACTTACATGGTGGCTCCAGCAAAGTTTGAGTGTTTCCTGGATAAAACTATCCCTCATTTCACTGCAACATCTGCATTTGCCCTCTCTTTCCATCTATTGTTCACACCACACACATCTGCATTGTAAACGTTGGCTGGACTAATTGTCATCTTTCTGGATATTGTATGAATGTGTCCAACATGGCTCTTTTGCATTAAAATATATATATCTTTTTGTAGGAATATCTCGAAATGCATCTCCCTTATTCTCTGAGAAGGCACCAGAGCTTTCTCACCTACCTCTTACACTGTTTTTTTTTAATGGGAAAAATAAAAAGCCTTCTTGAAACCTTTTCCTGCTGCAGACCTTGGCTGCAGGGACGCGCAGGAGGGAGGTGAGCCGATTCCCCAGCCCCATGTCAGAGGCACTTCATGGAGGAGGATGGAAGGGGAAAGACTAAGAACAGAGCAGCAGAAAAAGTGGAAAATTTAGGATCTCCTTAAAGGTGATTTTTTCTTTTCTTTTTTTTTTTAATTGCAGCCCACAGAACAATCAGGAAAACGTTTTATAGGAAATATGTATTCAGATGTTTGCAGAAGAAAAACTTTGCTCAATTTTCGAGCACCAGAATGCTCTGTACGGGCTGCACGGAATCCCACGGACATCACCTCGTGTGCCTGCACACAGCCCATGACTTTGTGCAGCAGTCCTCTCCTACCTCGCCTCAATAAAATCAGCAGCAATAACCCTCGGAAAGATACGTTGTGGGAACGTGTAGAGGGGGAGAAATTGCAGCCTGCATCCTGCAGATTTAACTATTTCAGTGATTTGCTCTAAATGCCAGTAATGCAACATTAATGTTAAAAAGTCCCATGCTATTCATAAGAGGTTGTGCATATAAGGGTAAGTGTTACAATGGCTGTAATGTTCTAATTAAAAGAATCGGGCACACTTGGAAGAACCCACTTAAAAATAGTAATAATAATAACAACGATGAGATGGATGGCACAACCCATGGTCCAGAATGGGACGGAGCACCGCGCTGTGATCAGACACAGCCGATCTCGTACATATCTAAAGTCCTCTGGTCTTTGTTACTTAATGCGATGCAGAAGATCAAAGATCCGTACAGTATGTGCCGGGGTGTTGCTGCAGTCCCTGTCACACGTTAAGCTTTTTTTTTTCTTTCCCTTTTCCTTTTTCTTCTTTT
>WBMW01004557.1:0-20000 GCA_013396635.1 Penelope pileata | reverse complement strand
ATCTGCCAGGGCCGGCCATCCATCAGCCCGGCCATCCCGCCGCCCTCCCTGGTGGGAAGGAGCCGGGCGGCGGGCGCAGGGTGCTTCCCCTCTCCCGCCCGCTCACAGGAAATCTTTAAAAGTTGGCGGCGGAGCTATGGAATTACCTGTGGAAACATATTGCTGGAGGTCAGGCCGGAGGGTCGATTTGTCAGGCGGCGGTGTCAGGGTCCTCACATCCACAACTGTAATTTGTTTTCTTAACACTTTTTTTTTTCTCTTCCAGGATATGTAGCTGCAGAGGCCTAAGCCTATAAATTTCCAACTTCACACATGTTCATTGTTTAGTTTCCTTTTTTTTTTCCTTTTTTTTTTTTTTCCAGCGGCTGGTTTTATGCCTATAGTATTTTTACTAATGCGATAAACTTTGGGAACTCAGATACCATACATCACAGGCGGCAGCGTCGGAGATCAGCGAGCAGCATCCTTTGTAAAACCATGATTTATCTGTCCTCCCCTCGTCCCGTCCTCGCCCCCCTCTGCCTTCACACCCAGAGCAAAACAAGGCCGGCGCACAAAACCCTGCTTCATGGGAGGACCATGGCTTTTCTGGTGACCTGAACACAGAATTGAAATATTGCACAGCAACTTAGAGTTGCTTTAACCACATTGTCAGAATGAATCCAAAATAACAAAGATAGAAACCCACAAGATCGGAACTAACAACAATTTTTTTCCGTACAAGGAGGCAGCACAGCTCCCTCTCCCTCTTGTCCCTATGACAGACCAAGCCCGGCAGTGAGTTGTGCAATATCCCAGGGCTGCAGTGATGCTGTCCTCACCACGTCATGTGCAGAAGGCAAGCAGAGAGGAGGACTGATGGAAACCGTCTCTGGTTTTGATTTATGCTAATTTTTTTTTATTAGCGGATATGTCTTTTTTCTTTGTTTTCAAATACGATCATCTAACTATTATGCGAAGCATTAGGACAGCAATAACAGTTTTAGCTGAAAATGGGACCAAAGTCACTGAAGAGTTTTGTGGAGTATCTTATTTAATTACAGACTTCATCCTGCGACGGAGAACTTTCATATAGAGCAAAGCCCTCTGTAGCACCTTCTTTCCCTAACGTCTCTATACTCTAATTTTCAGCTCTCGCCTTCTCTTTCTGAGCACTAATGCCCATTAATATCCAGAAAGTATCAGTCGTATCCAAAGTTTCAGCCTATTAAATCAATGAAAAATATCTTGGATTTAATATGTTTGGCTTAGGAAATTTGTTTTGCCGGCGGCAGCCTACGGCAGCTTGCCGGGAGCTTACCTCTGTTTGAATTAGAGGGTGCCGGCTCATGTGCAGCTCAGCCATCGGCCCACAAGACCGTGAAGCGTGGCTGATTTTTGGAGAAACTACTAAGTAGTTTCTATAGTGATAATGATGTACTATGTGCACCTATTGGGAATATATAAAATTAGAGAGAATTTCTGTTTGCTTTGGTCCTCTTTCTAGAATAATTACAGTAGCTGCCATTCATTCCCATTCTGTTACCCTGATTATTCTAGAATAACCTGGTTATTAAGGTTTAGTCGTGTTTAAGAACATACTGCAAAGTGACAACTTGTCATGTCGGTATTATCAATACTTTAAAATTTCCATATTAGTGACCCAATTTTCTCAAGATTCCTGAGTGTTTAATTTGGTGGGGAGAAGGAGGGAGGGAAGTAAATGATGCCTTTTGCTTTTCTCTGTTCAAAGTAACCTTAATTTTCCATTCCTGAATAGAGAGTTTCCCCTTAGCAACTAAAAAAGGAGTTGAAGCAATTACTTCTCGTGACCCTAAACACACTCTCACGTTGGAAATCCTTCTGCTTTCATCGAATGGGGTGGGTAGTGTTTCTAAGCTTTCCCCCAGCCAGGGGCAGAAGTGCCCTTGCTAAATTCAGTGAATTATGGAAAAAAGGAGTGCTGAGTGGCTGTCTCCAAACTGCTTTCCCAGAATAGCACTTTGCAGCCTTAAAAAGCCCCCATGTTTAATGGAACATAATATCTTAAATAGCGCTTTTCCTCTGAGGCAAGATCTCCTCCACGGGGCAGGTGTACAACAGCAGGTATTTTCACTGCTATTTGAAATTTCCTCTGCTATTAGAAATTTCTCATCCAAAAGGACTGAAGTTTAACCAAATGAAGCACGGCAAAAGCTCAGCACTGGTGAAGGTGCACATAAAGCTGTCCAGAAGCACACTTAGCTGACGTACTGACAGATTGTGCAATTTTGCTGTGGTAATTACTCAATGGTTCAGCAAATGGTAACTAAATACTTTGGAAATCAAAATGTCTAATTGCAGGCGCGCATATGGTACACCCTCATCCATTCCGCGGAAGGTAATGTAACCAGCACACCCAAACCTTCCTCAATTCCCAGAGCTCAGAAGCCACCAGCGACACAAAACAGCCGTGCTTTGGAAGAGCATTTGGGGAAACAAGGTATAAATAAAAGACCTTGGAAAGCATGGTATGCTACGTGCAAGTCAGGATTTCAACATGAGATTAAGCTGGTTTTACCAACTGGGAGAAAGATGCTAATGATGTAGCATTGCTATCTACTGGTTACATGGAAACCTCTTTCCTGAAGTAGGTGGGCCAGAGCTGAAAAGATGGTCTCAGTGTCAGCTCTTTTGGTGATGCAGACTCACAGATTCATAGGAGTTGAGGTTGGAGCTAGATGATCTCTAAGGGCCCTTCCAACCTAAGCTGTTCTATGATTCTATGATGTAGGTAAAGCCTGTGCTGCCCCACACCTGCCTGCAATGGGTGGAGGAGCCCAGGGCAGCCGCTCACTCCTGCTGGGTCCACCAGAGCCCACCCAAAAGCAACCTGAAAGGGAAACCCTCTTTGCGGGGGCTAAATGAACATCTTCCTGCGTTTCTTTTGGCACTACTTTATCTGATAAATTACGAAAATCTGTCCCTGTGCTTGTGCCTGTCTGCCCAATCATTCCTAATGCTCCTCCACCAAATTTCACTACAACACTTAAAGGGAAAATGCATCTTCCTCTGCATCGACCATTGCACTACTCCACACCACGCAATTTCCGCATCTCCTCTCATTGCAAAAGGGAGGAACAGCTCTCTCAGTGCATCAGCACAAGCTCAGCCACGCACCTGCATCACACACCAGCCATTTGGGTTTACTGCTTTGGGCCAGCCCTTTCTAAAGTCAGAGACAAAAAACCTACTTCTCATTTCAGGTAACGCTTTAATTTACAAATGTTCAGAAAGCTTTAATGTAGGAGGACTAAATGGAGTTAATTATTAATTAGGGTTTCTGCACCAGTTTCAGTCCTTTTTCTTCTAAAAAAGCTACTTGTATGTTCTACATTTTGTAATTACTAGGCTGAAAACATGCATTACTTACTTCTTCTCAGAGGAAACCCAACCCCCAGTTATTCTGACTCTCCTCGGGATTAGGAGTTCTTCTTTTTATTTCTTGTTATTAATGCTTAGAAACTGTGAGGGTGTGTGATTAATGCAGGTAGCGTGACTTTGATATAGGACAAAGTAGCATTAATTGTATGATATACATTATTTTTAAAACAAGTACATTGTCTTCATCTTGCATAATTATCTCTTTGTTGCTGTTAATCAGGATTTCCCAAAGTGGCACACAATAAAAAGCATTAAGGTTTATGTCAGCAGATCCAAATCTGGAATCAAATCTATCTGTACCATCAGGTGCCCATTAGGCCAGTGGAATTGCACATTAAAGACACGCCGACAACACAGACAGTTTTCTTTTGCAGTCACAGAGAGAAAGTAGAAATCGGAGCTCTTGGGCACTGAAACCATGCTTAGGAGCAGACAGTTCCTGTCCGATCCATTACAGACAAATGAACAAAGGGAAAGAGGTGCAGCATTCACCCATGTCTTCCACGTCTCTGACCAGTGCCCCTGCAAATTATCAGAATATCCTGCCAGCATGAAAATATCTTCAGGCTTTTTCTCACTCAGAGTGAAGTTTACCCACAACATTGCTACACATTTCTCTGTGAAATTTTAAAATAGAGAAGCTGGGCTCTGCTGTGTAGAAGGGGCTACCAGAGAGGCAGCTGCTGGTGGTTGCTACCAGAACAAATCCCGTTTCCTAGAGGAAGAATGAATAACTGGGCACAGAAGTCCACGTGGACACACCCCCAGATTATGTGTAGGCTGTGAGTATGATCAAAAGTCACTAACTGACAGAGTTTAAATGATTTTATGGCAAAGCATTTTCTATGTATACTGCCAGCTCCACTAAACATCTTCATGGCTGAGCTACATGGGAATTTTTTTTCACGAAGCCCATTTCAAGGAGGCAGAAGCCTTTGGGTTATCCATACTCCTCTGCTCTACTCCTACCCTTTCCTTCCTGCTCCCTTTCTTTCTCTTCCTTTCTTTTTAAGAAAAGATAACAAGAGCAACAAGGGATGACATGATCCTTATACCATGCCAACCTGCTCTCCAGTGCCTGCCTGATTAACAATTTCCACCACTTTAGCCAAACAAGCCTTCTGCCAATGCCAGGCTGTCCTCTTAGCACAAATGGTTGAAGGAAGGGGGCACATGCTGGCCTTGTCCTTCTGCAGGTGTTGTAGACCCCGAAGCCCTACAGGTAGTGTGCAAAGCATGCAGTGGGGCAGTGCAAGGACACAACGCAGCACAGCTAAGGCAGGACAAAGAGCTTTTAAAAAGCAGAGAGGCACATCAGGCCAAAGAAGAAAATGAGCCTGGAGCAGTGAAGTAAGAATGATAATACCAAGCACTTATGTTCAAAGCACTGTACAAATATTAACTAATTAATCCTCAAAGCCCGCTCTGAAGTAGATAAGCAAGTGTTATTATCCCCTTCTTGACAGGGAATCTGAGGCAGCAAGGTTAAGTGTCACGTCCAAGGCTACAGAGCAAAGCTTCAGAAGATGCTTTTAAGGACACAGACATTCCCAGACCCCTATCCTGCGCTTACTCCAGGAGTCAAAGCGAATCTGGCCATCAGTCAATGGCAGACAGTAAGGACAAAGGGTCTGAAGAGGAGCTAACATCTTGGAGAAATCCAATCAACTTCTAACGTGATGATTTGCATCACTAGCACTCACAGCCTGGGGTAGCCTTTTAACTTGGCCAAAGATGAGGAGGTGAAAGACCAAAAGGAAAAGGGCCAGATTTGGTCTGGCATCATGCTTGCCCTCCACCTGCCAACTCTCCTTGCTGTCACCTTGAGGGTGTTTGGTTCCTTCCACAGTTCTATGAAAATTTCAGTGGTGGTTAGCTCATCCATTAACTAGGAAATAAATAAATAAATAAAGTGGTGCTGATAAGAAATTCAGAAAGAGGCCACGTCTGACTCACAATGCTTTTGGAGGCTGTGGCCCCAAAAGAGGGAGCTCCACCATCTTGGGAAGGATGAGATTTGTGTTTCTCATGAAATTCCAACCATCTTGTGCAGGTTTCCCAACAGAAAATCAATTCTTGAGTGCTTTCAACCTGAAGCAAAAGAGGAAGAAGGGGTCTTTCTGGAACCTGACCCAGAAACTAAGTAACAATGGATCAAGGAACTGTGGTTTGACCCATTCCCCCTGAAAGTGGCTTGAGTTGGAAGTGTTTCAGGTTTTGGCCAACCCCTTAAAAGTCATAAAGATTCAGAAAAAGTGCATATAAAAAGGAGATTAGGAATAGGCAGCCAAGAAAGCACTTTTCTAACAATACATATCTATATATATTATAGGTCAAAAGTGTTTACTGTTCGCAATATGGATTAGGGTGGAATTGCAGTGTATTCTGGAGGGAGCTGGGGGAAGGGAGCAAGAAAAAGAATTGTCTATGGTCTGTATTTGTTGCTTCAGTTCCTGTACTGACAGCTAAAGACCTTTGATTGTAAGATGAATTGTGGAGCAGGAGCTGCGGCTCTGTTTTTGGACATTGGTATTTTCACCAGCACTTTTGACTTCAGGGAGCCCTTTCAGAGACAAGAATAGTGAGGTGGATGTAGAGTTCCCAGAAACAATAACAGGAACATTTGCCAATTAATCTGTCGCACAATTTACCTTTTACCCTTCCAATTCTGAAGAGTTACTATACAATTCAAATTTCGAATTCTTACTGGATACAGAAAAAATGAGAGGATATGGGGGGGAAAAAGGGACACATCAATAACAGTACAATGCTTCTAATTTCCTGTACAGCTTCTTCTGTGTGACCTTGTCAGTGAATCTGGTCGCAAATTTCTCAGTGCTCCTTTTAAATACCACCTCCATAACCCCTCCAGGCACTCTCATCCACACTCCTTGGAAGCACCAGCGCAGTGCTGGGGTGGCCATGCCCTGTGTTCCCACGTTCCCTCTCTCCCCTTGCTCCCTTCCTGTGTGCACACCCTTCCAATGCCACCAAAACCCCTTTGATAGAAGACTTGTGATGGAAACTCTTCAAAGTTATTATTTAACCCTATCCTTCATTTTTCTTAGTGTAAAAATAGGCAAAAAAAGTGATGTGTTTCCATGTTTAACGAGTCATTTATAACTAATTACTGAAGCTTATTAAGTACAGCTTTGGCTTAGGCATTTTATCCCTATTTTTTCTCTACAGTATTCACCAAAATTTGGCTTCCTAAGAGGAACTAATTGAATTTCATGGTTTACACATTACTTGCACACTCTTTTTAATCCTCAGCTCTATTTTTCCTATTACAGATTGTCCCGGAAGAAAGCCAAAACATTAACTTTGCATTCATCATATAAATAAGAGTGTTTTTTTTAAACTTCTATCTCCAGGCACACATGCACACTGGGTTGGAGCCTTTTATAACTCTTCAGTGCACTGGTGCAACTCCATTAAATCAGCAGCAATGTGCCAATATGGAAACTGATGTAAGATCTTCTGTGGGTAATTGTGGACAAACAGAACCAGATCAGCCAGATATTTGTAACTTTCATGGAAATTGGCTTCCATCTGAAGACTGTGCTTGTTGTTTATAACAAATTTTGAGTGAGTTAACAGTTTCAACGCACTTTGGAAAGCTTTCCTCGTTCAGCTCCTTCTCTGCCATCTCCTTGAAGAAAATGATAGGATCAACCAATCTGAAGCATCATCTCTTCTCAAATACCAGAGGGAGTCCAAGATCCAAGGAAGAAATTTTTCTTCTACGTTATCAGAATCAATATCTGACCTTAAACTTGTGCCCCTGTAAGTACATTCTAAATTACTGGTTTAGCAGCTTGTATTGTCTGGGCACAATGCCACTCAAACAGGAAGACCAAGAAGTAGAGTAATACAGCACAGCTAAGCCACACTATAGGTGAATACTTGTGCACTGGAAGCATACAGATTGTGTTTGCAAATGTATTTTTAAAGCACAGCATAGAAAATACAAACCTGCAGTCCAGTTATTTGGAGGAGAAATAGAGCAAGAAGGAATATTCCAGGCAAATTTTTGGTAAACGTGTGTGCAACAGAATGTCTCCAGCCCAAGGCATTTTTAGTAAGTCGCAGCAGCACGTTGCTTGATCTTTACCATAACATTTCCTACAGAAACAGTATGAGGAAGCTTGCTCGGACTTTCCAGAGGTGGGAAATGGCGATGACCTACTGCAAAGTTCAAGGAACGATTTCCAACACAACTGGAAACTTTTCCAGTGATCTTCCTCTCTTCTGTTAATCAGATGTTAAAGATGGAATAGAGAGAAAGGGGTCTCCAAATATCACAAAGGATATTAAAAGCTATCTAGACTTCACATTCTTAGAAGTCTTGAGAGAAAAATGTGAATAGAAACCATCCTTGTTTCAGTTGTATAAACTTTCAAAAGGTGTTTAATTGCCTGAGCATTTTGGCAAGTTTGGAGAACTACCATCCTCACACAAAACAAAGTACTCAGTAAATTACATAGCAGTCCATGATCTGTGGCACTAGATAAATAAATAAATAAATAAATAAAAAAGATACAGCTCACTATGACTCAATCAGCAAAATCTAAAAGAAATTCTACTGAAAACAACAATTTTATTTTTGGATTTGGTTTTTATTTTCACAAGGGCTGGTATGCAATTCAGCTTTCCCAAAGCAAATGTAAGCCAATTGTCACAGTCCCTATCAGCAGAGAAAGAATTGTCTCAGAAATTTTTAACAAATGCAAAACGACATTGTTCCTATCTAGCTCTGCCTGAATAGCTGAGATGCACCACAATTCAAAAGTAAATTTCAAAGCAAATAAACAAAACCCAAGCAGCTACTCAGGCCTGGGAAAAACCATTGCTTCCAATGATGTCTTGGCAAACGTGGAAGCACCAGAAGCTGCAGTCTCAGAGGATACAGTCTCAGGTTACCACAGAGCCGGGGCATAACCACCGATCCCACCTCGAGCAAAAGACTTACATGGGATTTAAGTGCATGGGGCTTATATTTGCTCTCTGCACATGGGTGAATTGTATCCAAAGCGACTGCCAAAGCAAATAAACGGGGGGAAAAATGAGAAAAATACATTCTGCTGCTTTCCATTGTATTAGTACTGTGATACTTCTCAGGATAGGAGGTACCACATTTTCGGGAGAAAAAACTTTCAAGGATGTCTGTCTTTTTGGTGCCTCCTTTGCAGGCAGAACTCGCTTTCTTTGATAGTTCTGTTCCTGATTACGTTGTTTTAATCTGACATTTTACACCCTGCTGGGCAGGAAAAGAAAGGAAAGCTGGAGAGAAAAAATTGATCAACTTTAAGTTTGCTTTCCATGCATGTCTTATAATAAACAATAATGTATGCAGAGAACACACTGCTAAAACTGGTTCCCGTGTTACTAATTTGATTCTCCAAGAATTGTTCTAAGGTTAATTTAAATAATATGCTTGAAAAATACATAATCCAACACATCTTATTTTTAATACTACGTTACAAATATACTATGATATGTTATAAAAGTTGCAAATAAAATCTGCTTTCGTTAGCACTTACAGTCTTCAGCTAAATTAAAGCATCAACTTTAATTAATTAAAAACGGACTCATTGTTCTCACTGCCTGATCTGTTTGGGGCAGGCAACAATGATTTTGCCTAATCTTCTCACTCAATATCAATTCCATCTCTGGAGAAAAAACAAGGTGTGTGCACTAAAAAGCATTTGTAGAGAAGCAGAAAGAAATGTTCCTTGAAATACTTAAAGTGCTCTCTAGAGCCAAGAAGATTTGAGACACAGCAACAGGAATAGTTTAGCCCAAATTCTGCCTTCCACTTGGATAATTCACCCCAAAACTGTATAGCAAAATAGCATGGCTGTCACTACTGGGCTTTGTGAATGGGATTTGGTGGCAGCACATGCGATGTGAAGCTGTGTATTTTTACATACTCTACAGATCCCCACCTCTGAGTGAGAAAAGGACATAATGGAAGAACAAAACTTTATTAAATTTGGCTTTAGTCAGTAGTGCAAGGTTGATTATGTGGCTTAATCATGCTTATTAGTGAGCATGGCAGGGCTGGGGAGGAGAGGTGTGATGTCAGAAAGCACAAGCAGCTCTGGGTCCTGCCCCTTCCTTCGGGCTCTGCATGTTCCCCACACTGTCTGTGCTGCTTGGTTGGCAAGGATGCATAAAATGTTGCAGCTACACCTACCCCATGCCAGCACTGCTGCTGCTCCCCAGGTTTCAGAAGGGCAGCTGCGTGGTGTGCTTGCAGGTGCTTTGTGCAGGGAGCACAACCATCCACCCCAAACCATCCAGGAGTGTTTCAGGCCACCAGCAGCCTGAACCCTTCCGTCCACACTGCATGGCAAGGCATGGAGCCCAGATGCTACTGGATTTCCTTTTTCACCATGGGCAAGATATATTCATCGGTGTTAATAGTTTCCTCCTTGCCTAAAATCAGTCTCAAACCCAGTGCTCCTGTCTCACAGCAGGGTCATCTAAAGGTGGTGTCAGTGGTCCCATCAAGCACCTTCCACATGCTTTACAATCTCCTGGTGCTGGGGATGCAGAAGCTCAGGTGCCATACCTAGTCTTACCTGGTTATACTTTTTTCTGAGGGAAGTGCAGATTTGATTTTCAGGAATGCCAAAGCCCATAATCCTTGATAAAAGACAGATTTTATGAGCACAAGCACCCTAACAGACTGATGCTAGGTGCTGGTGAGCATTTCCTGCAAGGCTTCACTGCTGGGCTGCCCACTCAGTGAGCTGCAGAAAGTGCGTGACCCCGGGAGATGTGGGATGAGAAACCATGGCAGAAACACTTCCCTGCTCTTTTTTTGACTCCTAAGTTTGGTATAGTTACAGAACCAAGATGAAATAACTGGTAAAAGAAGTAGAAAAAAAGGCATCCTCACTTCCTCACAGCCAAAGGCCGGAGAGCACTGCCCGTTCAGATGTGTCTTGTTGACCCCTGTAGGGTGAGGCAGCCTTAGGAAGGATGAAATGGTTACCAGAACTCTTCCTGGAGGTGAGAAACAAAGTAGACTAGAAACCTCAGAAAAAAGCATTTTTGAACTATTTTGAACTCTACATTCAGTATATTCAGAAGAGGGGTTTTTTGGAAAAAATATCCTGGTGTGACTTCTTTTAGCTCTACACAATGCAAAATGAAAAACAAATCAAGCCAAGTTTAATTCCTGCTTTGTATGAGAGTTGTAATGAAGCACAGAGATGGGCGTTGGGGGTGGGACAGCCACTCCAGGGGCAGCGTGGGGCCACAGCAGCCATGGCAAACCCCAGACCATAGCCCCCAGCTTCCTCCTTCTCCCCCCTACTGTAGTGTAGGACGTGAACTCAGTGTTGTGGCAAGGAAAGAGAAAAGGCTTTTTTAAATAGGTTTGTAGCACTGAGGGATTGCTGATACCAATATCTTTCTATAAACCACGGCCGCGTCCCCCTTTCACCAAGGCAACCTTTCATTAATTGGGAAAGCATGGGCTCATTAAGCAATTCTGTTCCAAAGTTTCTGTAGTTGAAAAGCCAGTGAATTTCCCCAGGTTCTCAAAACCTCTTTCAGAAAAAGCCAAGTTCCTCTGTATTCCTCTTTAAACAAATAAGGTTAGCTACCCTTTTGCCATTCACAATTCAACATTCACACTAAATTAATTTTTCCAAAAGTAATTCAAATAAAAGCTTTGCTGCTGCTACCCTTTTCAGAGCTACAAGATTGAATAAGGCATCTGAATAAAATTGTGTATTACAGCCTTCTTTAATATTTAAGCATGACATTCATTGATTTGTTTCTTGTTTTCTGCAAACCTTGACAACATGATAAAATAAATCATAAGAAGAAAATATAGTGGTAACATCTTTTATGGACTTCACATAGTCATCAATCTCAAGCTGTGAGTGAATTATCAGTGCAGCAAAAAGATCTATGTTTTAAGAGCTCCAATAGCATACTAGCTAGAGGTTTTTCACAAGCAAACTCAAGGCGAGTGACTGATAAGCATCATTATTGTTTTCTGAGAGTCTAGTTTATAGTGTGTTGTGGAGGTGTTGGCATATATGTTTCAGAAGGAAAGGTTTGATCAATTCTAAGTAGACATCTACTAACATATAAAAAATATAACAAGGGTTCCTGCTGAGCAGCATTAAAGTACCTATTGCACCATGTCAGCATGACAGGCCCCATGTTGTGTTTTTGATTATATTTAATATAGAATTAACCTTTCTTAATGTAACATATTGTGCATGCAATGTGAGTGAAAAATATTTATTTTGACCAAAGCAAATATCATTCTTATTTAGGTTTTAAGGAAAACTTCTTTATTTTCAATTTATAAAACTTCCCCTCATAAAATCATCGCAGCCCCAACCTGATAGGAAGGAATAAAGGCTTTTTCCCCGTACTTTGTGAGTCATGGAGAGAGGAAGCATTCGGCCTCAGGAGCAGCCTGCAGCACCAGGGGCAGGGCAGCAGCAATGGGAGCACCGCGGGTGACACCACTGCATAAAACAGGAATTCAAAAAGAGCCAGAACAATGCCAGAGTAATCCAGGTACCCCAAAAGTGCTGTCCTTGTACCTGTGCGATAATGGGGCTGGGGGAACGGTTGGGAATAATCAGCCACATTGAAGACAAATGTGGAAATGGTGAATTAATTCAATGGGATAAGCCCGCTCACTTGCAGGAGCTGACACCGCTGCATAATGAGGTTATGTAAAGGTATCATCGTTTTGCTGTGAAAAATGCCACTCCTGAAAGTAACTCTTTCAACAGACTTACAAATGTTTTATATCTGGTAAATGGGCTAATGAAAGCTTTAGGTTTAGAAAGCAGTAGCCTAGGGATTGTAAGAGTAAATATTAAGATGTTTTCTGACAAGCTGAATATATGTGGTTTCCCACAAAATCCCACAGTGCTTTGCACTCCATAAATATCACTCCTCTTCCCTCACAACTTTTACTATATGAAATATGATACCATGGTCCACTAAAACATAGCTGTACTTTCATTGGTCTTGAGTCTCAGGCACACATTTATTTACATAAGTTGAACACTATTCATCACCCTTGTAATTAATGCAGTCAATTGTGAGGGTGTGAAGTATTTCCTTCGCCATCCCACAGTGTAGCAGGACACCGTACTCTGAACAGGAAGGGTCACGACAATCTCCTCGATTCAAAATAACAACAACAATAATAACAACAATAACAATAATAATAATGCTTTTAAAGGTCTTTGTATCTTTGTGTTGGCCCTACCTAGCCAAATGCATTGGGTCCAATCTTCAAGCACATTTTCAAGGCAATGTAAGAGATAATGGCTGGACTCCGGGCTGCCAGATTTGGCTAGGCAGGGATGCTCTGAATTATGGATGTTCTAGGATGAAATTGCTGCCACTGGAGGCCTCAGCCCTGCATGCTTGAGCTTGGCAGTGCTGTGGACTGGAAAATGAGACACCATGATTTCCTCCATGTGACTAAAGACTGGTGAAGAACCGTAAAGTGTTACTTACTTACATACATTTTCTTCTTTTATTAAAGAAGCTGCCCAGAAGTTAAGCTTGAAGGAGAGCTCTCCCTAAGTCTCCTAAGTTTCTCAGAGCAAGGCCTGTTTGGTAGCAAAATACAGAATCTCATTTTATGCCTAGGCGCTGCAAAACGCTTAACTTGGTAAGTGGGGAGATTTTTCCTAAATTCAATTTTTCTTGCAATTCAATACTGCACCAGAGGTCTTACTTGACGGAAAAGAGACTCTACATTCCTGGAGTGTTTTACAGATATGTAAATAGTACACCTAGACTGCCCCTGCTAATTAAAAATGGCACTTTACTCAAGAATATTGTTTCCAGTCTCAACATTCTGGCTTAAATCCATCATCAGTAATTACATTGTGTCCTTTAAAATTCATTGCTGACTTAATTAGCCAAATCATTCTACCCACTTCCTGTCCCAAAGTTCCACACGGTGTGGTGATCCCTCTCCACAGCTCCTGCACTGTGGCTGCCAGCAGTGACATCCTTTGTTATCTCTGACGGGAGCCCCACCACCAATGGGCTGGCTCCTGGGCACGGTCACCGGGTCAGTGCAGCAAGCACAACTCATGACGTTCTGTTAACCTATGTTGCTGAGCATTTTTCAGAGCAATTTTACAGCATCTGTGTTTTCCTTAAATATGTATAGTTCATAGTGAGGGTAATTCATAGTGTTAAACCTGGAAAATGTTTTCTCCATTCTCCTCATACATACTTGAGATGAAGGTCCTAATCACCTTGCAGAACTAAGCAAAAAGATCACTGCAAGCAACAGACTACGTGAAAGAAACATAAGAAATCAAGATCCGCTTATTCCAAAAATGCTTAACAGAACAAGTAGCACTTAAGACACGGGACAGTTCAGAAGATCCAGGTCTGCTAACATTTAGCTCAAAATGCTTAACTTTCTGTTATTTGGAAATTCAATTATAATAGGTCAGCCTTCTCGGTCCAGGTCTTCGCAACGGCACCCCAGAAAAGAGAAACGCTTTCAAGTCCAAGAGAGATTCCACTAATAATGAAGATAAAATAGAAACAGCATAGGAGAAGAGTGGGCTGCAGTTTAATATACTTATCCTATGAATATTTCTATAAAATTTGTTCAAGTTTTTCAGTAAAACATAGTATTGAATAGAAATGGAATATTTATTTTCAATACCAGCTTTTAGCTACCAAGATTCTATTAAAATTATACCGGAGAAAAAAAATTAAAGATATGTATCTTGCTAATAAAAATGCACTTTTGTGATAGATGTTGCAGAAGCAGAACCCCCTGTAAATTAGGTCACTTCTACAGTAAACCATCTTCTGAACTCCTTTGTGAGAATTATGTAGGAAACAGATTTTCTTTTCAAATCTTAATATAAAACCTGGAAAAAGAACAAGTATTCTACCTTATTCACATTCATAAAAAATCATAATGTAGCATCAATATTCACTTAATAAAGAGACCATTTACACTGCTGGTCTACTGTTCTTTTGTTTGCTAGGGCTGATTTTTTTTTTTTTAATCATATGGAAGAGTTGGTGCAGCAACATCTGTGACTTGTCAGTCATTTAATTAACCAAAGAAAAGCTAGCTATTCATTTTATTTCTGTATATGTTAATGCTAAAAACTAATAGAAAACAGCTAGTAAATTGTCCTCTGCATATATTGGACACAGCAACAATTACTCTGGCAGAGAAGATATAATAAAAGAGGAAATTTTAATAGTATTCTTATTCTATTTATTCTCAAGGGCTTCTCTTTCAAGGTACTGTAGAAATTAACAATTATTTCTTTTTATTGTTTTTGATGATCTTTTTCTATTATAGCCCTATCCAACTTAAAATAAAATATAATTTGAACTTTCATTTTTGTATTAAATTCTATGGCATCCTGAGATTTACTTTCTGTCTGGTTGTGGGGAGGTCCCAGCAAGGTTCAGAAAAATAGAAAGCATTTCTTCCTGCCGATCAGACAGCTGGTTAAGGCATGTCAGTTATTAGCACAATCAAGATAGCTCAGCTTAAGCTAAGAACTTCCACAGAATAAAATAATCTGCTTTTCTAGTGTTCATTTTATTGACAAATATGTCTTTCCTGTATTTTCTGAATGTCTGTCATATGATATGTCTAAATACTCGCTATTGCTCTGCTATATAAAGCAATTAACTGACTTTATACAGCAAATTGTCAAAGGATTTCACCAGAAAGCTTGGGGAAATCTAACATACGGAACTATTCTCCAATTTATTGACATGCTATGATGGTGAAAAAAGTAGGACATCAATAAACAGCTTTAGCTGGAGAACTGGAATCTGGTTATAAGTGCTGGGAGCTGGAGACCAGAGTCTCAATTAAAATATGTGGCATAGCTTTATTTTGAAATAGATAAGTGCTATGTTTTAATGGGGAAGATGCAAGGTTTAGCAAAGTGTGGGCAGCCAACAGCATGGAGCTTTGCATTCAGTTCCCCCCTAAGCCAGCCCACCAGCCTGGTTGAATGGCATCCAGATTCGTGTCCTCCCTTCAGCCCCTTCCTCTGGTCTGGGAAGCTGAAGCCTGGCGCAGGGGGAGTTTTGCTGGGCTGTAGACAGCCGTCTCGCCTCTCTTCCAAGGGCATCTCAGCAAGAGCGATGTGTGAGGGGAGAGTTGGAGCACAGGTCAACATAGAACAGCTCAGCATTGGCACGGAGTGGGCTCCTCACCCGTAAGGAAAGACCTCCTGCTTCCTCTGTAGTCCAAATTCCGTAAAACACCAAGTTTCAGAATTTTGGCCTAAGAAATTCAGTAGAAGTTTAACCACCTAGGATCTGCTTTGTAAATATTGATTAGGACTGAAAAAACTTGCCCAAGAAAGTAGATTAAATAGTTTAGTGAGTTGTAGATCATAGAAAGGATCTACTAAAATTCTAACACAAATGCTCTAAAAAAAAAAAAAAAAAAGTGATTCTACAGTCTCAAATTAAAAGGAAAATTTCCAGAAAAAAGAGTTTACAGTTATTAGAGAGGAATGAGATGTTATAATAAATTATTTTGGGGAGTTGGTACCTGACAATCCTTGGGGTACCTTCCAACCCAGGCCATTCCATGATTCTTTTTTATAACTTTAAGAAAAGTTCCCTTCCTGAATTTTAGGTTCACTGTTTTCTTTTTTTTACAAAAATAACATGCTGTGACACCAGTGGTGCCTCACCTACAGCACTGAGACAAGATGGAAGGACTGCCGTAATACTACATTGTATTTGTATTAACAAATTGTCTTCTACATGCAGTTGTTGTGCCTGTAACTTCACTTTTTCAGCGCCTTTTTTTTTTTATTTCTTCCTTTCTTGTTACCACTGATCATTACTTCCATTTGCACCTCATTTTTTTCTGTGAGCTCTTTTGCCGAGTTTTGTGCTTCTTTTTACTTTTTGTCTGTATGAAAAACACAGTGGGGACTTGCTCTTGATGTAATTATATGCGACAACAAATAAAGAAAGAAAAAGAGGAAGAAAAACCCAAATAGTCTGCATATCTTCCCTTGCAAGTACACGTTTTTGGTGAAATGCATTTGTACATGTCAGAAGCCCAGTGCCACCTTCAGCGTATTGTTAATATTCTGGTTATCATGCAAGAAGTCATTGATGAACAAGTTTAAGCAGTGTGCAAACAACGTTACCTGCTGAGAAGTGTTAAGGTACCTATCATACCATGTCAACTTGACAGGCCTCATGTTGTGTTTCTGATTATGTTTAGTCATATAAAATTAAGTTTTCCTAATGTAACATGTTGGGTACGCAATGTGGACAAAACAATATTTATCTAAGCTAAAACCTATTTGTATTCAGATTTACTAATGAGAATCACAATACGATCAAAATTCCCGACTCATTTAACGCATTTATGGAGTGACAGGGTGCCTCGAGCCTTAATCCCTGTAGGCTGTGAGAAAGCAGGAGGGCTGTGCTGCTGTGCACTTGGTCCAGCAGTGCCAGCTCCGCGCTCTGCTCAGCTCCAGGCTGCATCAGGACCAGAGCTCTGTCTTGCTTGGTGCCACGCTCACATCCATGTGGACTTTCCAGAGCTATTTAGAGCATTTTTTAGGGAATGACAATGGCTGCCACCTCTTCCAGTCCTTTTATTTTTATTTTTAAATATTATGTGTTTTTCTTTTGGGGCAGCAATAATACTCTTACATTCCTAGATACGTGTTACTGTGAGAGGTAATATTCCAGTGACACAGGCAAAAGCAAAAACCATGGCAGTGTATTTGGCAATGCATTCTCTTTCCTCATATTTAACAGCTAAATGTCTAATAGCCATCAAAAGATTTTTGATGACCAACTTCCTATTTTAGACTTAAATATACCTGTATTTTAAAACGTCAAAACCATCCAGAAAAAGATATCAGCAGTTGCAGGCAGAAATTTTACTTCCCTGTGGTTCTTTATCACTGCAAATTTAAGGTTCAGTGAACCATTCCTACCCCACTGGCTGTTGGGCAAAGGATCAGAATTTGTTAATTATTATAAAAGCCAGGGGTGGAGGAGGCTTTATAATTAAAATCTCAACCTTTAGTACGAAACTAAATTTCTGGAAGAATTTAGGAAAAAATAAAAGTGGTTCAGTGGTTTGACTGCGAAGAAAATGGGAAGTTATAAAGGAGTACAATTATCCAATAAAAGGAGGGGGAGGCAAAAATGCCTTTTTTATTAATGCTTCTACAAGTGAAAGTGTTGATGCTTGAAAGCTGAAATTTGGCATGGAACTGCTCCTAAGCCCTATAATAGAGGAAACAAAATGACTGATTTATGGGCACTTGAAATTTGCTTCCCATACTAGCTCATTAATGGCTAAATTGTTCTTAATCCTTGTGCAGAAACACTCAATGGGCAAGGGATGCTCTGGCCATCCTCCCACATGGCCCCTCCAAATTTTCAGCACCATCCAAGGCTGTGCACCATGGCACAACTAAGCTCATAGTTTATTTTTTATTTTTTAAAGTAAAACGGAATGCTTTAATAGTAGTACAAGATGTAGACAAAGTAAGCGTGCCTGGATATCTTTGCATGTTTAAAGAGTAGCTAAGGCAGATACTTTTCTCTATGCCCAAGACCTCCAGCACCACTTTTCTAAGAAAGATCACTGGATTGCAATGACAGCAAAATGACCAGCTGTCGTGGCTTGAAATGATTGTGAAATTACAGTAATTCCCAATTTACACAATTCTAAAGCATAACTGGAAATAAATGGCTCTGCGTTGAAATCAGCATCCAAGGAACCTAAAACAAGGACAACATACAAGTTTCTGTTTAGTGCTGTGATTACTCCGTACAACTCTGCTTTCAGTGTGGCTTGTGATGTTACATAGAATGGACTGGAAATTAAATCCATACCTAATGTTCTTAGCCTCTGAAGTGAAATGAAAGAGCACGAGCTGCAGTCACTGCTGTCCTGCATCAGCAACGTGCTGGACACAAAAGATGAGAACACATCCATGAATGCAGTGTTTGTCTATGGCAGAGGACCAATCACATTCACCTGCAGTTTTGTAGTCCTACAAGACGCATTTTGAAGAAAAAACATGAAGTATTCAAAACTTTGCAAAGCCCACGAAGAGTGAAACAGACACTCTGTACACGGACACAAAAACAGAACTCTGCAAATTAGAACGTTTTGAGTCATACTGGGGTAGGCATGTGGTAAGAGAAGAGATCTTCATTATTTATCCTAACAGCTCACCAAGAGAGATCCTGCAGTTATGTTGTGATCCTGAGCCCAGTCGTCAGGAAAATGATGAAGACAGGACTCAGGTTCACAGACAAGTAGAATACAAGTGCCCTCTGTTACTGCATGTAAGGAAGTGATCCACTAGCAGGAGTTGGGACAGGTGTTTGTTATCCTGCAGTCCTGGGCATCAGTAAATGCATTCAGTGAATTGGATTGTGTCACCTCATACCAGAGAGGGGATGCTGTTGGAGCACTCCCTCAAAGGAGGTGGCAATTTATCAAGCCTAATGAATAATTTTTGGAAACTTTCACGTGGAAAGGCAGTGACTAGGAACCCGCCTGTATGCAGTTTCCCTTTGTCTCTGTTTGGTGGAAGTACACAAGAGCACACCGCGATATTACCTGCACTGATGTGAACAGAGCTTAATTCACTGGAGAATAGGTGCACAAATGTGGGTGCACACAAGTGTAAGCCCCAATTCGAGAATGTGTCCCTGGTTGCCTGAAGGAAAAAAAAACTCACTCCTGGCAAGTTGAGAATGTATTATCTCAGTAATATAGCTGAGAGACACCGGCGAAATTCTCAGTATCAAATATTTGTACACTGGTCCAGTTTATTAAAAGCAAATATTGACCATTTGGTTCTTAAATATTTTAAATAATTTATTCTAAATATTTTGATACGGAAGTAAATTAATGCTAAAGCATTTCTTTGTTTGTGCCAAATCAGTGCTTCCCAGTAGGAAGTTAGTCCATCTTTGCAAGCAAGCTTTCATTCTCAGTAGGCAGTCCATTTCTGTAGAGTGCCATTAAGTTAATTTCAAAAAGAACCAGTAAAGGTATATGGAGCAGGCAGTAATAGCATGGAAAATATCCAAAATTACTAGACCCCAGCAACAGAACTTAGATGCCATTTTCATGCACTAATAATTTGTAGTTTACATATTGAAGGTAACTATAAACTGACTACCTCCTTGGTTAAGTCTTGCAGGTAATTGCAAATATGTTGTTAGTGCCGTACCTTTCCCATCTGAGAGCAGCATCTCTAAGAATAACAGCAGAAAGCACAAATTCCAGGTCATTTTCAAGAAGGGATACAGTGTTTCTGTGTCACAAAAAGGAAAAAAAAGTACTTTTGATCAAACTGTAAAAGTATGGTAAATTTTGACAGATTTCTTAACTAGAAATTGTAAAATTCTGTGCTTTATTGTTTTTCATGTAAGTGAAATCCGGCCGTAATAATATATATTTGATGAATATGCTTCCGTACACGCATGGAAAATGAAATGTTTCAAATTAGAAAAATCTTTCAGAACTACTCTTTATTTTGGCTGAGAAATTTAATGCATGGTGTCTTAGTTTCTAACTG
>WBMW01004556.1:178480-287802 GCA_013396635.1 Penelope pileata | reverse complement strand
GTTGTGCATTTTTGCCAGCGATGTACAAGAGCTGNGTGCATTTTTGCCAGCGATGTACAAGAGCTGGCATGCCACACTCGTAAAAATCTGCACCAGCAGAGGTGCCCCACTGTCACTGTCGCCACTGCTGAAAGGCACCACCACCCCTCACTGTGCTCACATCCACTGTTTGGTCTCCATCAACGCTCAGCAAGTGCCAATGAATGTCAATGAGCGCCATTTTTTCTTCATGGAGGAATTCAGTTCCACACCTTTGCCTCATCTGCACTTACATGTCAGATGCCATTGTGTCAGAGTGCCCCTCTGCTGCCATTTGTCACATGGCAACAACATGGAATAGAATATTGTTGGAAAGGTGCAACCTCTATTGCCATCCCATCAACATCCACCTCTGACGTTTTGGGCCAACATTATAAAATAGGAGGCATTGTTTTCAGAACGACCCTCGTAATTTAAGAAGGGACATGGTGCTGAATTACTGAAAATCTTGTTTAAATACCTCAAGAGATGACTGTGAAATGGCAACAAACTGCAGCAGCTGGTGGCTTGTCAGGCCAACAAAAACAAGCTGAGTGGCAGCACACCAGTATTTTTAAACTAATCTATCTCTTCAGTCCCTGTTACTCTGGAAGAAGCGGTGATAGATGGGATGGTGCAAGAGCTAACTTTTGTCCCAGTTCTCAAGCATTTACTATTGCATTCAAAAAGAAAAACACAAAGACAAGGCTGCTTTACCACCAAACTATTTTTGAAATCCTAGACTGAACTCCGAAGCCAGATTGTCTGTATTTATTTTAGAACATTGAAAATAGTGTTAGGAATTACAGACAGGAGTCCCAAAAAGAGCTTTGTCCTCATAGAATTTAGTAAAAAGGGATAATTTATTCAGGACTCAAATTCTTGTTAGGAAGAACTCAAGAATATGCTTTACATGACCTCTATTCAGGACAACGTTGAAACTCACCGTTAGCAGGACACGTGAGATTTAAACACACAGTAAATGCTTCCCTGAACCTCCATGGATTTTCATATTCTGCTTTTGTTTGATTGATAAACGACCTCACTATTGATGAAATACTTGAGTCAAGTCCCCATAAAGAAAACCCGTGATGAGGCTTCCTTTGTTCCTTTGGCTCTCGCTCCACGCTGAAGGAAGGCACACTTGTGCTTTATTTTCTCTTTCCTCTGTCCATCTGCCCATCTTCAGATTCAGCATTTACACTTGAAGCACATTGATAGTTACACAGCTGGCAACTGCTCACTAGTATATCTCTGGTTTGGGACTGACTGAAACTTACTCTGGCAACATATTCAACTTCAAATCAGCAGCCGTATATGATGGGACTGTGGGATCAACAGGATGAGTGCTAGCAAAATCGTAAGTCTTTGAACAGACAAACAAGTGTTATCCATCTCTCCAAAGTGTAAATGGGCTTCGGGGAAGGGGTAGCATTTTTATTTCAATACACTTTCACTGTGGTTCTCTTTTGACTACATGAAAGCTTGAGAAATTTATTTAAGGTAAGAAAACACTTCCATGATTCTCCAAGTGTTGTTTTTACAAAAAGACATACACAGGAAATTTCTGCTCCCCATCACCTATACAAACACAAGGCAAGAAAACATAAGCATGATTTTAACAAGCCCCTGGGAAAACTTTAAATAAAGCTGAGATGAAGCCAGGTGGACGAGAAGAAAGTGCTTATGCTGGATGCTTAGCTGAGAGCCAAAAGAAAACAAAGTCATTTCCTTCATGAGTTGATGACTCAGAGGACTGGCAGTGACATGGAGGACATCACGTACAGAAGTGCTGTTGCTACAGATTAAGTGGTGATTAATAGTCTTTAAGCAAAACTTTCACAGCAAGTTCATTGGCTGCTGTCCCCCCAAGCGTCACCAGAGGATGCAAACGGATGGTGAGTGGCTTGCTTCCCAGCTGGCCGCCTGTCTCCTGCTCAAAGTGCCTGCACAGCACCCAGCCAGAAGCCAGTGGGGATGGGCAGCCTGTGGGGCACAAAACGCATGCAAGCAGGGTACCATGCAGATGATCCCGTGGCTGTTCTCAGTGTTATCCTTCCTGACTAAACATGCAATTTCAGCTGCTAATGTTATTACAGATTCTAGATACGAGTGTAGGCTGCTCTGTCTATTCTTCAGTATGCTCCATCTACCCTTTCCTATAGGGCTTCAAACACTCCACTCCTTGTCCATTCTCATGTAGCTAGAATCTTCCTTCAACTCAAACACAGAAGTCAAGGTTATTGAGTTGTTCTGCTTGTATTAATATAGTTGCAATGTCTGTAACACCACAGCAGCCATACAGAATTGGTACAGTTACCACTTTTGTTCATAATCTGTCTCTGGGATGGGAAACCAGCAGATGCTTTGGGAATGCATGTAAAAAACAGAACCAATATAGGGCAACTATTTGCCATCTCAGCCTCTGCCATGTAGAAACCTGCTGCACTGGAGGTTGTATCTGTCTCACTGTGTTCAATATTAACTGAAGAATCTAAAAAGCATTTCATTATTTATTATTATTTTTTTTTGAAAGACTATACCAACTATATCCACTTAGGTTTCTGCAACATTGGTAACAATGATTTCCAGGACTAAGTTTTCAAGAAGAAATGCTTCCTCATTATGTTCATTCTAACTCCATATTCATTAGTCACTGGACATCCCCCTCCTCCTGAGTTGTTACAAGGAATAACCACTCCTTCATAACTGTCTTCATACAGCACATTATTTTGTATGATATTTTATATGATATTTTCTTCTATCTGCTCCAAGATGAAGATGTCTCAGTACCTAGTCTTGCTGTAATAACCAGCAACCTTGATTTAGAATCATAGAATTATAGAATGACTTAGGTTGGAAGGGACCTCAAAGATCATGTAATTCCAACACCCCTGCCATGGGTAGGGTTGCCACCCACTAGATCAGTGGGATTTATTGGAAAATGAGCTGCATGTTCATGAGTTCCTACAAATGCGTTGCTTCAGTTGTCGAATTTATGCAAGAGAAAAAAAAGTTGCAGGAGGATGGATTTCTTTTCCAGCAAAGTAGGAAATATTTCTTGCCAGAATGCATTAAAGCTCCCATAAGATTTATCTGATTCAGCTGATAGTCCCTGATAACATGCAGTCTAGAGCCATTTTAATACAGAAGTTAACATAGCCTCGGTTTGAGTCTCCAGCTTGGAAGGAAGCCCAGCTCTCAGTGGGCAGCAGGCCTCACATCAGACTTCTTGCCTGTGTTACTCACCTACACAGGAAGTTCAAGTCTCCATCAGATGTGCTGCCCACGTAGCCATGCTGGGCTGACCCCTGGTGAGGGTGGCCAGGCTGAAATCCCACCAGGGATGCTCCTCATAGTGCTTGGGGCTGAAATGGCCCCTCTGCAAACCATCTTTCATAGAGAAATATTTTCTTTCATTACCACCATGTCTAGAAATTCATTAGGATGACTTAGATGATGAAAGGAAAAATACAATGTTGCTTTCCCTCTGGTAAAAGGAAATGCAAGATATTTGCTTCACTATTAGACCACCCAAAAGGTTTTCTTTCAAACCATGACAGCTAAAACCTTTCAGGACCAGGCTAGGAACCAGAAGACCATGCCCAGACTGTGCTATGCATGCCCAAGCTGCATGCCAGTTCCACATTTGGACAAGCCTCAGTAATGTACAGCTCGTTGCTCGGTTGCAAAAAGAAATGGGGTTGCAGGGTCTGGGAGGAGTGTTGAGCCCAGAAGTACCTTGCTTTGGACTATCACGGATGAGCACTGCTTCTCTCTGTGCTGAGCATGTTCACTGTCAGTGAAGTAAAGCACAGCAGCTTATCAAGCTTGATGCAGAGTCCTCCCACTGTAGCAGTTAGTAAGGGGATTCCCAGGTGCGCAGACTTTCGTTAGACATCTGCAACCTTGACACATGAGCTAGTGACACACATCAAGGACAAAAATATAAGTGAAAAGGCCTTCAGTCATCCTGACATTCATATCCCAGTTCCCTTTTCTTCAGAATTTCTCTTTCTATGCCCTCTCTTATAGTGATCTTTGGCTTTCTGGTGACATTTCTACAAGTCAGATCATGACCTCCCAGCCCACTCTACAGGAAGCTCTCCTTCCCCTCGTCCCCAGGAAACCACATTTGTCAGGATCCCGCACCTTACGCTGTCAAGCCCCATCAACAAGCCAACAGCAACACCTGATCTTATCCTGCCACTGTCCTTTGCTACAGTTAGTTTGCTATACTGAGGGGCTATTTTTTATATTCAATGAATAATGAAAACTTCAATTAGCCAAAACTACTTGCAAACTTGTTCTGAATCACATCTTTTCACAATTTTCTGAAACGGAACATATTATTTGGACATGCTTTTTTTTCCCAATATACATAAATGTAATAAGAATTTGTATATGCAACACCTGCAAAAAGAAAAAAAAAGTTTTGTTTTCAATAATGACTTTTTCCAGCATTTGGTTAGAGAATACACAAAAAAGTCATTAGGTAGTTTCAGAACAAACAATTATAAGAAAGTCAAGTAGAAAAAAATACAAGCAACTCAGAGATAAACAAGAGGACTCTTGACTAGATATTCACCTTCAATGGAAAATTGGTTGAAACCTAGTAAGACACTCTTCTTTCTCTATCTCACTATTAAATTACAGGCAATACAGGTGGAAAGAGATAAAAAGGAAAACAAAATATTGCAGGGAATTCCCGTATGTAGTTAAGTCAGATGTCACTTCCAGGTTTTTAGAAAACCTTACCATGGCATACTAAAGAAAGTCAACTATCACAAGTCAGCACCAATGGGGATCGCTGAGAGAGCAAAGAAGTAAATTTCCTTTGAAGAAGCAGCACCTCAGCAGTGTTCGGGTGCTTCCTGAGACAGAGAAAGAAACCAACATATATTCATCACCCCAGTTCTGGAGATGGTGTTCTGGACTAAAGGAGTCAGGGGTGTAATTCTGTCTGGAAAACTTCCTGATCCAGATCCTTCAGCTGTTTATAGAAAAAGTATCCATGGGATGACACCGATCCACATCATTTTTGCAAGCTCCGGGGTTTGAGTCTGGATGTGTGATTTAAATAACAGATGGGTAAAATCACATGTAACCAGGCAGCTCCCTAGTGGCTGTATAGATGTGGATGTTGGAGAGCATATGATTTTCCAAGCTAAAGTCAGCACTAACCTGAGCTCAATTTTTCCTCCAGATCTGCTTTTTCTAGTGCTATCACGCAGCTTAATTTTTTTGGCTTGTTCCACCTCCTTCTGCTGAAATCACACCCCTGTGAAGGATCTTTCCAATGCAAACAGGGGAGTCACATGGCTCCAGAGCTCCACCGTTGCTGGAAGATGAGAACATACCTCTGTGAGGTGTGGAAAGTGCTGTCTGCTACGTTAATGAAGCCAAACTGCAGAAATCTGCAGTGTGAATCAGATGGTACCATCTGGCCCTCAGCATACAGGAGATAAGCACTCTGGTTTATAAAGAGTTTATTAAAGCTATTAACTTTGGAAACTACCCACCAAATAAGACACTTCATAAATGATAAACAAGAAACCTGTAGTACTTTTTTTAACTTGCAAATTCTGCTACCATATTTAACCTAGCCTCAGTATAACGCATTTAACTCCTTTAATGGGTTTTATACTTTTACCTTATTTATATATTTACAATTCTCGGATCTGGCTGAAGATTAGAGGCAAGCCACACCACAGACACAGAACAGGAGTGGGACAAGGAGAATTAATTTCTCTGTTGCAGTTTAGATCTCATGAGATAAAGTTGACGCAGTGACTATGCAAGGCTGGCTGTCAGCAGCACCCCCAGGACCCCTCAGCCTCAAAGGAGCATCCTCTGTTGGGAGGTGCCATTCTACCAACAGTGCAGTGGCTGCAGGGCACATGTCAGCTGATGAGGCTGCAGGAGCAAATCTTGGTGGACTCCCTTTGAGCATGAAGTCTTGCTTAGGCCTTTAAGAATCCTATGGTTTCTTGCTCTCCTTTCATCCTTTTTATTTTGTACATACATGAGTATCTATTTATGTCTGGTATCTGAGCGCGTTTCTTAAACACCAAAATGAAAACACCTTAATATAAAATGAAAACGCCCAAATATTTTTTTTTATCCAGAACACACCCAGCAATGTTTCAGTGTTGTCTGAATGCCAGGGTGTGGGACTTTCCATTTTGCCCCAAATTCAATAAAATTTTAAGGAGAATTTCAACAGAGCCGTAACCTATGCATAAATTGATTTCTCACAACACCTTCCTGCAATGCATAGGCATATTCTAATCTCCATTACCCTAATTTCCACCAAAGAAAATGACTGTGTGGGTATTTTAAAGCATACCCAAATTGCTCTATGACTACGGGATGTTCTGTGCTCCACCACAACTTATAACCCCATGGATAACACCTGGGGATAAAGGCACTTTCTTGCTGCCTCCGCCAGTTCCCGATGTTTTGGTAAGCACTCACCACAGAGAGAAAAAGGCAATGGGCTGATGATCTTTGTTAATTGACCAACAAAAAAAAAAAAAGTGCAAACTGATTTTTGGGCATTGTACCTAGCCAGGTCTAGTAACTGTATAACAAATATGTATTATGCTAGAAAGAGTAGACTCACAGGCGCCAGGAGTGAAACATTATCCTTTTCAGACAAAGTCTCAGACGAAGATCTTTATCTCAGGATGATATATGGGATATATTTTTGAGATGACTCCACATAATACCTTTATTATTGTTGAAGTGTAGCAACTTAAAAGGAATTAAAAAAAGATCATATTTGTCCTTTGTTATGTATCCAAATATGGACAGGAAACTTCCGAGGGGCTAGGCTTACAGAGAAAAACACCATTAGCCTAAAATAGCACCAATATTTATAGCATTGCAGGGGGGATATATGAAGCAACTGTAGGATCGGTTTGAAGAGCCAGAAACTGTTCTCTGTTACAGTTTGCTGTTGCAACTCCATTGAATCAGAACAATTGCTCTGTGTGTTCTCTGGTTTGCCAGAGAGAGAATCAGGACTGAAGTTTCTGATGAAGATGAAAAATTCAGATTAAACTGAAAATAGTAGAACATTATTAATCACAGTTCTCCAAGATAAAGTTGATGAAGATCAACTTTCAGGAAACTCACAGCTGTTTCAGACTATTAACACTTTGTGGCTCCACTTCCAGGAAGACAAAACAGTTTTCAACCAGGACATCTGAGATCAGTTTTTCAGGACTTGCCTTTGAGTTTTGCAATTCTTTAGCAGCATCTACTTGACGATAGCCAAACTTTCACAGGAACACACTACTTAATGATCCTTAATTGAGGATCAGCAAGAAGAACTAGTGTACCTATGGTATTTCCTTGCCTGGATCTGGCAAGGCAGACTGATTGTCTTCCCACAGCCCTAAGCAGCAGACTGGCCACAGCCAGATGGAAAACTAGGCAGACTGGACTTTAGCACAGCTTTGTCATACAGCCCTTTGCATCTATGCATTTACTCTGTCTTGCACCATTCTATTGGCAACAGTGGGACATGGCCTTGCTGATGTTCAAGATGTGCAGCACTAGTCTGCAAAATCCTGTCTATGTTGCCCAGCAGACAAGGCAGTGAGGTGTTTGTTCAGCACAAACTCCTTCCAGTCAAGGAAAGAACTGACAGGATTCTTGCATCTGTGAACCATCCATGTTCCTGATTTGCCTTGCCATGCCATGTTGCACTATGCCATGTCATACCACGCCATGCCACGCCAAGCCTGTTACAAGGGCTGCCATTTTGCCATTTTGCAGGACCGCTTTGGGACAAACACAGTGGGAAACACCTATGATGTTCATATCTTCCCTGGCCTGCGGGGGGTCTTCCAAAGGTATTCACTTTCCCATAAATACCAACCACATTATCCACAGCAAAATCAGAAAACAAGCTGAAAAAACCACATGAGCAAAATCTCCTGAGACTATGCCTGGTCATACACTGATAGCCCCCTTTAACTACTTGCACTTTTTCAATGGTGGCTTGAACATCGCTGAGGTTCAAAGCTCATTCACATGTAGGAGAGTCCCACAGGATGGAGAAATGCTTTTGCCCCTCACTGCCAAATACGCCTTGGAGCCCAGTGCATTTTGCACTGTGTCTGCAGGGATTCTGGACCACCGTTGTCTGCTGAGCTGTCATAAGAAGACTCAGCCTTCCAAGGCCTTCGGAATCCCACCCTTCAACACTGACCCTTGCAGTGGTAGCCAACACAGTGACCACATCAGCACTTCCTGATGAGGCTTCTGTGCAGAAAATGTGAACTACTAGAGCCCTCACAGAGCTCTTGGAGAGATCCTTTCCTCCTTTGTGAGAGCACCTAACCCTTTTTGGCCTAGTCATTCCAATGTAAAACATAAAGACGTGTGAAAAAGGCTTCTTTAGCTTTGAGATGAACTGTAGTTTACTCTGGACTGCAGTGGAAGACAAGGCTACATAGGTGGCTTGGCCAGGTCCAAAACACTGGCTTTCAAATTGTCAGTGTGACAGGCCCAGGCATGGCTCCTCTGGAGCAGCACAGCTTGGGGCCCAGGGCCAGGGCCCCTACTGCCGTCTGTCTGTGGGATGGGATTCATCACATATTTTCAATAGCAAAACATAAAAAGACATTGTTGATTGGAAAGGCAATTGTGACCTCTTTGCATGCGAATGGAGCATGGCAGAGCGAAATGGGCTGGGACAGCTCCCAAAGTTGCTTCTTACTTCTCAGGACCTTTCTTATACCTCACACTTGTTTTGGCAGGCATCAAAATTTGAGTGCAGGCACCAGTCTTGAGGAGGCATGCGGCTGGGTGAGCACTCGACGTCAGAGACAGTCTTGGGCAAAGGGAGCGCAGTCCTACACAGCCCGTCTCTGCTGACTGTAGGATCAGTGAGCTATCATTTCAGCCTGGCCTGGTTTTCCTTGCCAAAGATACTAAATACTTAACCTCAGATTTGATGGGTCAAGAAGCCTAGCATGAAACAGGGAGCAAACTAATTTAACACTACAGACATCAGCCTAAAGTGTCTCTTCAGGCACTTCTCTGGAAACTGAATAGCCAGTGCTTCCAAAATCACATCATTCACTCATCTTCTGCAGAAGGGAAAAAAAAAATCATAAAAAAAAAGCACCTTTCATTGCACAATTCTAAAAAATGTCTGTGTGTGAGAAGTTATAGTATCTGATTGGAACCTTACCTGTGAGAGAAGTGCAAGGCTGTGCGTAGGTGAAGTTGTCCCAGTTCTCACTTTGTCCCGGTGTCATAAAATGCGTCCAAACAAGGAAAGAAGTGATCATGTGCTCTGGCAAGTTAACAATGAAACTGTAATAAAACAAGCCAAGAGAGATTCTGCAAAGCAACTTCTGAAAGGCATAAAAAATAAAATGAAACATTTCTGAAACGCATTGAAAGCAGACAGTCTGCCAGAGAGTCATGGGGGTTGAAAGATGACTTGAGGTGTAAACTGTTGCTCAGAGAAGGTGAGAACACAGCTGGAAAGCTTTGTGTCCGCTTTCACTCACCGGGGTTTCCAGGCTGGAACTTTTCTTTTCGGGGGGATGAGTCCAAGAGGCTTTCTCAAAATGAGGTGTCAATAAGAATGAGCTGAATGTGCTCAAGAGTGGAGCTGCTGAAATGCTCACTGTGATCCATAATCTATCAGATAAATCTAACACAGCCTTGCCCCAAGCATTACACTGGCAGCAGGACTAGACAGTGCCCTGGCCTTTTATGTTCAAGATGAGTAACTTATTTAGTGGAGGAGAAATGCAGCACGGGCAAGCACCATAGTACTCCACAGGCAGCTCTTCAGCCATATTCACTTCCCATCCTTTTTTGGGTATGGAGGAGCAGGGACTTCTCATCCTTCTGTCATGAAGTGTGTGGCATGCCTTCCAAGTACTAGTGGCATCTGGTCAGGTAAAGTGAGCACTGCACAAATGCTATGTTTACAATGAAGGAAGCAAAACAAATAGGCTGGAGCTGGCCATGACTGAACTTGCCTTCTTTGCTTTCCATTTCATGCGAAAAACACTTTGATCATTTTCCTGATAATCAGTTGGGTCTTGTTGGTGTTTTTGTAAGTCCAGTTCCATAGAACATGACAGGAAGAATGGAAGCATGCAATCTCTGATTACACGGTATTACATCGCACTGTATATAGACATCTCCACCACAAAACCATTCACTCTGGACACAAGGAACTACTGTTTCTCTGACAATTCCACAATGATACTCTTACATTTGCCTTGGTGAGGATGAAAGTGCAGGAAATCAGTGTATCATGGTCAGTTCCTCCTCCACGACCATTGCCCAACGCGTTTTGACAGACCTCTTTGCTTTGTGCCATCTCAAAGCTGGGGTTAGTGCATATCTCCTGGCACAGTCCTTAGCAAACCAGTATGAAAACCACACCAATGTGATGAATAACCAGGGGAAATCTCGTGCCACAGAAATAATCCTTAGAGGTATAAATTCTCCTTAGCTCTCTTGTTCCTCTGAACATGCCTGAAATAAATATGATTACGAAACATGACTGCAGATGTATGCAAACAAACTTTATTCTAACAGGTAGCAAGGAAGATATAACATTATGTTGTGTACTGGGAAAAACCTCAAGGAGCACTGAATATCTGAGGCTGAAGCCTCTGCTGCAAAGCTCTGCAATGCTTCAATGTCCTCACTGGCTAAACCAGAGCTGTAGTGCAGTCACACTTCAGTTTGCTGTGCAAGTGCATATCCAGCAGCTATATTCCTTATTTTGCTGTCCATCCCATATCTCTCAAATTGCATTGGCCAGTAAGTACAGAAATGAAGAACAAAAATCTCTCTCCATTCACTCTCAGTCGTTTTATTTGATGCATGAGACTGCAGAGATGTGGAGAACAGATAGGGGCAGCTGTGCAGCGTGGTTGGCTGTTTTCTGCTTAATTATATAAGTACAGGGACAGGCATCCATTTCCAAGTTGTCTGAAGATGATGTCCACTGCTGGCTACACGCATGGTTCCTGAGATGAAGGTTGTGACTCCCCCAGGACTATTCCTGCAAGGGACCACACGGATGAGAAGGTGGGCATGAACTGGACCTCCTCACCCAGACAGACTCATGGTAGCAAAAATGTGCCTTTCTCAGAAGAAACAAAGAGCAGAGAAAAACAGTCCACACAACAAAATGTAATACCAACATTACATAACTTTGGGTGATCAAGTGAGGTCAGACTTAACAGCTTTAAGACCCTGATCTGACAAAACTGTCATATGAATACCTGTGGAGAGCTCTCCCAGTCAAGTTCTGACATGTTATCTCGTGGAGCCTGGTAGTTTGCTCAATGCAGTTCAGCTAAAGAAAACTGCAGCACAGAAGTTATGGGCTTTACCATCCAGCACTGTGGCATGACAAGGGGCAAAGAGACACAGAAGGCATCTATGTGGCCCATGACTCCAACTATCACCACATCCCCTTGTTGAAGGGACAGTGCTTGGCCCCTCAAACATCTGCTAAGACCAGCTAGTGAGTAACTCCTGGGATACCTCAGGCACAAGCCTGAAGACCTAAACAGATTTCATTTCTCTTATCTAACTCGATGGGCACAGACATTAGGAAGGGCTTTCCATTTTGAATGTTTTCACTGTTTGAAGAACAGTTCCCATACTTAAAACACTGCAGGGGCTTTCAGTACATCTTCAGATGGAAGAAATTTTGAAGTGCAGGAATTGTACAAGGGTCCTGGGAGGTCAGAGGGAGTGACAGTGCTGGACATCCTGGAGGCAAAGTTTCTCAATTCTTCTCATAAATGAAGCTAAGAAGAGAGGTTAAGAGGAGAGAGGATCCCTTCCCAGCCCCAGTGCACATCCTGGCCCCACATTCTAACCTCTGCGGCAGCTCTGTGCTGGCGCCTTCCTAGGAACCCAGAAATAGGTTTTAAGCATGGTTGTTGCATCGTGTCCTCTGGGACTGTGTTGGAACTGCCAATTTGAATCACTCTAAGCTCTCACAGTTATTTTACAAGTCCCTGGGTGAATTGTTTCACTACATTAGGAACCAATCAACTAGGAATTTTCTTCTTACAGTTCGGTGTGTATTTCTTCCCATGTTATAGTCACAACCCTGTCTTTCATCAGTTGCCCAAGGTTTTTGCTTTTACATCCAGTTACCACAGGGGCTATCAATATTTGCTTTCAGTTTCTTTAATATGTGCACATAGTACTCAAATTTAGTGTAATTATGATTATATGTAGCAAATGTAAACTTCACTCTACTTGGCTCAGGGCAGGAAAGTTGGAATAATACAGAGGTTGTTAAGTTATTGGGTCTGCCTTCATACTTGATACATAGGATCCACGAAAGAATTTGTATGCCAAAGGCCAAGAATGAAATCCTTAAACCTCCCACTGAGCTGCCACTCTAAAAGAAGAGCTGCTTAAACTAGTTGTCCCACTTTCATCCAGTAATTTTCTACATACCTAGGCCATATACCATAGAGGTGCAGACTCCCACATGAGTCTTTATGTCTTGGCCATAATGAGCAGCCTAACAAATAAAACAACACTGTTGGCATTCACAGACTGAGGAATCTCCACTGGTCTCGAAGTTTGGGATGTATCCCACCAGTATTTTGCGGTTGCATCTATGAGAGTGGACCTCACACAAGACATGGGCAGAAGGGGAGGAATGTGTCCCTTTTGCCCACTCTCAAGTCCTTAGAGCACAGACAGGGATGTAGAAAGCACAGACTCGAATCACATTTCTTCCAGAAGAGCATAAACCTTCCCTTCCATCCCCTACCTCCTAGTGTGTTGACTCTATCATCATAAGGTCTCCATACATGCTTTCTCCTTCTGCTGTTGGAGTTGTTCTGCCTTGTGTAAAATGTTTACCTGCTCCCTCTGTCAGAATCAGAAATGCAAGTCTACTCCGTTCCAGTGTAAGAAGCCTCATCACCATCTTACTCTCATTTTAGACCTACCAATACTAAATTCATTTGTCTGGATACTCATGCAAGTATGCATCTCACTACTAAATGACCCGACTGACTGTGTACCCAGCAGACTGGAAATCCCAATTTACACTCTGATTTAGAGGACATTCTATTGCAGGTCTTCAGGGTTAGGTGTTTACCCTAAGTTAAAAACCTAACTAAGATAGGATTTCACTAAAATCCTGAAAGACAGCAAAGTCTCCAGAGAAGAATTCTGACCTTTGATGGACCAACACAAGGGATGTGCAACTAAAGAGAGATTTGGTGTTTTCATATCAGGTCCCCCTCTATAGTGCACGAATGGAAGCTAGGTCTCAGCCTTGGTAGCGATTTACAAATATGCAATTAATCAGTGGAAATCATTACCTCCTTCTAGGCCTATAGGTACTTACAGCTCTAACTTTCTCCCCCAGTTGCCCATGAAAATGTACAGAAGCCAGTGCATGGTGTTGTGCTTTTTGGTTCACCAGTCACCACAAGCTCTTAGCTGGGGTCAGCAAATAGCATTCTTTTCAAGCCTGAAAAAAAATCAGATTGTTTGGTTTTAATCAGATTGCTTGGTTTTGGCAGCAACAACCACCATCATTTCAACTGTCTTTAACATGGAATTTCATCTCTGCCCTGCTCCTTTGCAGGATTCTCTGATGCAACTTTTCCTTTGAATTTTTATCTCTGCTTTCACTGAAATCTTCATGGCAGGAAAAGATTATGCACAACTTTTAGCCAGGGTGCTGGGTACTTGGAGATGAGATCCTTGCACAGTGTAGGAGTTTGTTTCCTCCTTGAGACCTCTCTGAGGATCCTCACCAGAGCTAATGTGCGCCAGTACTAACAGCAGGAATGGTAAGTCTTTGGCACACAGAAAGAGAGCTGTGGGGCAATACTTTTCCCTTTTTACTGACAGTGGAAGTAGGAGTTCTTTTGCCCTTGCAGGAACCAAGCTGCAATGCCACAGACATGCTTTATGTCAGCATTGTAGTCTGCTCTCCAGTATCTCTACTATGGTTGGTAATACAGTAATTACATCACTACGAAATAAAAACAGAAAGCCCCATTTAATAAAAAATATATACTGTAGTTGTTGAGTTATTCTTCTTCCTATCACACAGCCTGAGCAACTGCTATCTTTTCCCCTTAGGGTCTACTTGTTGGTGTAGTACTGTATCAGCAGGATTTTTAAAACTAACTGCAATTTGTCAGTGCATTAATAATTCATGGCCAAGGGACGCTGGGATGAGAGCTTTAGCTCTGGGGAGAACTCCACCCAGGGAACTGAAATTGCATTTCCCAAGGAGAAGGGATAGGAAGGCCTGTCAGAGACCCACCAGCTCACTGAGTCAGGCAGATATTTATAGTCCAACCTGCTACTGTTGTGATGAAGAGATGGAAATTTTGTTAAATCCTTCTGATCAATATTCACATGGTCCTAGCACCCAAGCTGTTAAAAGAAGGCCAGAAAAAGAAAGATCCTGACCTGGGATGGTTCAGTCTACCTGTGAGGCACATAACTGATGTAGAGAGGTGGGGAAAGCAATAACAGATCAGGATCCTAAGCCATGGGATTGGTCTAATCTCTGCCAAATTTTCTGTAGGCATTGCGGTGAAGGGGAGTTTTGATGCTACCAAGAAAAATAATGAGGTAATGTTCAGGGTGTTTACAAAGAGCTTCTCCTATGCATAAGGGGAAGCACTGGAAAAAATATGAAGTCAGCTTCCCAGAGGATGGTGTGACTTCGCTTAGGGAGAGGGTTCTCTATTTTTTTCTCAGAGAAAGATGACCTCACTTAAAATGGAAATAAGTCTTTGCTCCCCGTAACTGTCACGAAGTTGGGTGGATGAGGGATGTCTCTGCACCCTCATTTCCAAGCCCTGGAGGTGGTCTTTACTGCAACACTCTCAGTGAAATGAGGATTTGCTCTTTGAATATACAAAGAGTTAGTATTCTTTTCTGTTAACTCCGCTGAGAGTGCTTGAAATTTCGGCTGCCAAGAAATGTCATCCCAGAGGTGTGGAGAAAAATTGTTTTGTTTTAAATCCATTTCCTCAGTGTTTCTAATGAGTCTTTTTTTAAGGAATTTTATGAGTATGTGGAAATTTCAAGCAGTTATTGAGAATAATATTTATGCTACTAGTGAGAAGCTGGAATATTTTTGTAGAACAGTACAGTGGATGTTGTACCCTGCAGTTCTCAGGATCTCACATTTTATTTCTGCCTAATAAATTTATGTTATAGTTTGTTAAAGGTTTTCCAGAACACAGAAGCAAGCATGACAAGGTTGTTAGTAAAGTCAAGCAACATAGACTGTGTCTGTGTTTTCTTTAAAACAAAAATGGAAGTAACTTATGCTTTCTACTATTTTTTTTTCTTATGCGGACAGTGCAAAGAAGTCACAGTTATACAGTTATAACAGCCCTCAACAGAGCCAGTAGGTTGTGAAATTCATGAGTCTGTTGCCAGAAAATCCCATACAGATTGTAAATCCTGTTGATCTCAGCCATAGAACATTCATTTCCTATTAACCTACCTGAGAAAAGAGACCAGAGGCTGCCAGCACTCTGTGTCTTCCGATCCATCTTGCAGCTCTGGTGGGTAGGACTCTCCAGAGTCTCTTGGCAGGTGCAGAAAAGCAGCTGAGGACTTTCTTATAAGAGGCTGGCTTGCCCTTGTCTCTGGCTGGTATGAGTGGCAAGAGCTTTTGGAGGGATGTAAAACACAAAGTAGGAATTAGGCAGAAGGTATTTGCTGGCTTTATCATTCTCAAAGTAAAGCTAAGATGAGAAAAATTCTTATTTCAATAAAATCCATCTTCCCAAGACTTACTTGTTCTTGAGCTGTAGTTTCAAGTAAAGCTTCAGGTTATGGGCATCTATAAAGAAATCAGAACTTTTCTTGTCAAAGTTATGCTAAAAACAGAGATTCTCTCTTTTTTTTTTTCTCCTCAGAGGTTATCTTTGAATTATGTCTAAAATCTTCCTTCTTCAATTTATCCCCAATGTTTTTAATCATTTTCTGTTACATGTATGGAAGAGATGTCTTTATTCACTTCTTTCTTACATACACTTTTTCTCAAAAAGTGCTGGGTTGTGTTCCTTTCCTTCTGACTTTCTTCCTCCTCTGCATATATTTATTTTGCCACTGCCCTGCAAGGCGTTTAAGTATGTGCTTAGCTCCAGGCCTGTCAGTGGAGCTACTCATGTGCATAAATATGAGTTTAACATTTATCTTGGTGAATCAGACGTGGGACTCCCTCTGTCTTACTTCCTCTCTTTCTCTTTTCACCCTTGACAAAAAATACAATTCTTCTTTCTGTCTCTGAGTTCTTGTCTCCCATATGTACTTAATATTATCTGCCTATGTTTTTCTGTGTTCCCAAATTTTTCTCCATTGCTGATATTTTTTCTTACTTTTCTGCGCTTTGTTCTTCTCTGTCAGTCTGTAACTTCTCTTCCTATTGTTTCTTGGTTCTTTTTTCTGCTCAGTTCTTTCCATTTTCCTCCTTGATTTTTCTTAATTGAACAGTTAAATTTGAAGGATTACAGGGATATCTTGTTTTCTACAATATTCTATTTCACTAGAGCCTGCTACTATTGAAATCAACAGCAAGCCTCCTATACACTCCCAGAAGAGCTGGAATGGATCCGAAATATTTGCTATTTGCCAAATGGTGGGAGTCTCTGCGTCCAAAGCTGATCTGTTTACATCAGGATCAAATGCAGACTCCAGTTTGAATCAGAACCATATGCTCTTCCCAAATTATGAATTTTCATAGTAAAATAAGCTGCATAATGGATACTGAAGGACAATAATGTCCCTGTTAGGCGCTGACTCAGCACCCAGGGAAGGTGGAGAGTTGCCCTGCTCTGGAGCCAAGGCTGCACAGCACAGCTCAGAGATGATGGAGTGGAGCATAGAAAAGGGGAGCTATGAGTAGATGGCAATAAGTTGGTCATGTTTGACAAGCAAATGCAGTTAGAAAATGTTTCACTATGTCTATCACCAGTTACTGAGTGAAACTCTAGCTCCACTGATGTCAATAGCAAACCTCCCATTGACTTCAGGTATCTGGAAGTTCACCTACCAAACATGTAATTTGCTGCTAAGTTTGCACACGAGTGAGATAGCATCCCTTAGGGATGAGACGGTCTTGTAAGAACATCCCGAGATGCTGCGTTTTGCCTTTGTGACACTCACTTTCTTCATATGTTTTATTATTGTTGGAGATTCTCAAGTATTTTGATAAATGCTGGCTTGGTTAAAATAAAAAAAAAAAAGTACTGGCTGCTTTGCTTTTGCATTGAAGATGGCTTTTAATTTTACAAACACTCAGAAAATTCAGAGCATTTGTAACCTTTGGTTCTTCTCAGTTAACAGGGTTTTAACACCAGCCCTGTCCTCTGTTGTGGTTGAGGTGACTCAGACACTGTGCTGCAAAACACGGTGCTGGGCACAGGTACCTCTTCTTCTTGGGAACAGATGTACTTGCTAAGTTGTTTGTAGAGAACTGATGTGTTATAAATTTGGCAGTGGTTGCCAGTTCTGGGAAGGTCTGGTGTTGGTGAGAGAGTGGGGGTCCCAGTCCCTGAGCAAGGTCTCCCCATGGCCCATGAAGCAAGCTTGAGCTTGTGAGCTTGTTATTGCTGTTAATTGCAATCCATGCTTTTTAAAACTGTTATTCAATTCAAAAAGAAAAGAATCTCTTTTAATCGCTGAAAGGAAGCCTGCTGTATGAATCAGGGATGAAGCACCTCTCCATGCAACCCCTACCCAGGACACAGTATAGCACTGTATTTAGTTTCTTATTAGATCCTTTTTTTCTCTTTGGTCTAGTTGTCATCTAACGCTGTCTTTATGCTTATTTTTCCCCTACTCTGCTTGTCACCCTGTAATTGCACTGGATTTCTTTCCCTCCCTCCTGCTGGCTTTTTTTTTTCCCTTTCCACTGTCTCTCCCAAGCAGAATGCAAAGCCATTAGCATTCCCGGTTCCCCATGAACAACCGAGCCCTTGCCGTGCCAGTGCATTTCAAGTTAAGCAAGGCAAGTTTGTGTGAAATAACAGGCAAATGCAGCCCTTTCTCCTCCCTGCACACGAGCGACTGAAGGATGGCCAGGGAGGCTGTGGGGAGCCTGCTGTGAGGGAGCTCGGTACCGCTGCCCTTCACATCAGCTCCACTGCTGGCAGTAGCATTCACACCTTCCTCCTCTCACCCTGAAGTCTGAAGGTTCCCATGGTGGGTCTTGCATTGCATTGCATTGCATTGACCCATTTCTGGCATTCTGTAAGCGGCCCCAGTTGGTATATGCATGTGCAAGTGACTTCTGGAATGTAAATATCACTAACTTGAGGGGAAAGGGAGATGGAGCAGAGGCCTTTGTATTGTGATAGACAGCAGGAAAGAGAGATGGAGAAAAAAACACTCTTGAAATGACTCCAGCTGCCGTGGAGCTGTAGGGCTGCTGCCTATGAGGTGCCTCAGAGCTGCCCTCCAGCAAAGTTGACTCTCTGGCGTGGCCATCACCACATATGCAGGAGAACCTTCCCTCTCCAAAATCCATCTCTCCTTCTGTTTTGAGACCAGCGCGAGGCAGCCTTGGGAGCACCATTGCTGGCCTTTCTGGCCCCTTCTGCCTGCTGAGGCAGGGATGTGCCCACTCAAGACTGGATGGCCAAAGGCCACTCGGCACAGCTGTGACCACATGCCCACAGGCCCAGCACTGCAGTTGCCTCCCAGCAGACTGGGTGCAGGATGCTTAACTCTTCATCTCAGATAACAACAAACACAACTTTCTGGAATGCCATGAAGCACCTCTCTGTTTGACAAGCTGTATTTCTAGTCACAAAATTCATTTACATTCACTGGCCAGGGGCTGGTAGTAGCAATCATTGAAGAAGCGATGTAGGGATGAAAAATCATCAGTAGGTCCCCCAAACTACTTTCTCCAATTAAATATGTACACTCAGAGCTTTCAGGAAGAAGAATTTTTGGCAATGTTATGTTGTTCAGTGCTGCTTTACAAATTACTTCTTCTTATATGCTGAATTGTAACCCTCTGTCCCTCAGTTTTAAAGCACATGTCAACTATATGCTAAAGGAGTCAAGAAGATAGGCTTCAATTATTTCATTTTATGGAGGTTAAAAAGGTTCTTGTAAATGACTGATACAAATAACTGGAAACCCAGTTAAAACAACTGGATAACAGATGGCAAAGGAAAGTGGTTTACTGTAAAGTGTTGCAGACTAGAAGATCATTTACAAGAAGCAATTACACAAACATCCCTAAGCATCCAAGATCCCATAAAAGGGTTGCTGAGGTGGAAGCACAATTCAGTTGTGGATTTTTGTGCTTGAATTCAAATCAAATCCTTACTTTTTTTTCTCTCCCGTTCTTACTTTTTTTCTCCCCTCCCTCTCCATGTCTCTTCATTATCAAGGGAACATTTGTGTTTCTCACCCTGCACAAGAAATGAAATTGGTCAGACAAGCACTCCCTCCAACAAAATGTTTTGCAAGAAGGTGTTTTTTTTAAATTTTTCTTTCTTTTAATTTTATTTCCTCTGGGGTTAAGGATCAATTAAAGATCAAAGAAGACAATGCCTGTGTGGTGAACGTAAACAGCTTAATAAGTTAAATGATGAGAGCAATAACACATTTTTTTTATCAACATGACAGAAGAGAGAAGCTGCCACACTCTGACATTTAGGAAACTAAATGTTTATCTATATTTACATTTTCAAGCCTTTTTTCATCCTCCCATTTGATTTGTTTTGTATAGATAATGTTATCATGACTTTTTTGTTGGATCTTGACAGAGTGTTGAGCTAATAAAACCAAAGCTTTACGTAGTGGATGTCTGCAAACCAAAGAACTTTCCCTCTTCTTTAGAAGAACACTTCTAAAGCTAGCAAAGGCAGTTCCGGCCTGTGCCTGCTGTTTATCTGAGGATGGAGACTTAGCAGCTCCTGCAGTTCTTAACATTCCACTGGAAGAGAAAAGGAGAGAGGCGCAGGCAGCAGAAAATTATAACAAAAAAACCTGTCGTTCTTCACTATTTGTTGCAGCAGTCATTAATTTTATTTAAAAAATTTGGCAGCCTGACCACTGGTAGGAATGCTGAATACTTTCTGCACTCACAAAACTATGTGCAGTCCTTTGATATGATTTTAAAAGAATCCCTTTTGTGTCTCAGAACCCCTTATGACAGAAATTCATCCCACTGACAAATATTTCCCACAGCCTGCCTATGTCTTTCTGCCATACTCAAATCCAAGTGCAAGGCACAGACATTCCTTCTACAATATCAGCAGGGCAAGCCTTCTCTTCTGTAACTTGCAGGCAATAACTGATATATATGTATGCGTGTATCAGATTGTCCTCTTGCCAGTTACTTTCATTTGATGCTGAACTCACAGACATTGGATTAGGAGAGAGACAACTTGTCTGCTGCCTTACATACACACTCATAACACAAGGTTTTCCTGTACAGATCTAATATACGGGTTGCATTTGCCTCCTACAGGCCAGACTTTTACTAAGAGAGCAGGACAAAGTGGTCCAAAAGACAACTCCAGGAGCAAGGTGAGAGTCTGTCTCAATGTGAAAGCATGCCCAGGCTCATTCTGGGGACTTGCTAAGAGGTTCCTGCGTGCTAGGACATAGAAAATACATGTGGCACTCCCAGGTGCTGGAACATCTCTAGGGTTAGGTGCATAGAAGTGTGAATTAGACCAGCCTCAGCACTGAGATTAAGAAAGCCATGAGGGGTAAATGCAACACTATGCCTTTATTCCTCCAGTGCAGAAAGGTGAACAAAGCACAGCTTAGATGCAGCTGAAGATCAAGTGCCTGGAGATCCAAATCCGTTGTACCAGGCACAGCATACACCATGAAGATGTAGCTGCTAGTCTACTTTTCACTGCTGCAGATCTTGGCAAATGGCAGCAACGTCGATGTTTTTTTCTTTGTGTGTGTTGCATGGTTTTTATCAACTCCAGAATCAGTATGGCACAAATCTGCCTATGTCAGGGGAGATTTCATGAGGCACATTGGTGTTAATGAGATCAGAAACAGGATGGCTATTAGGTTGATGTGGTCAACTTGTTAACTGATAAGGTTGTACAAGTCTGAGACTTTTGCAGTATGAGCATTTTCTAAGGACTATGTGGGTATTTTCTAATGCTTACTGAACAATGCTTGTACTTTCTTCTTGCCCCTCATCCCCCAAGCACACACGCACTTCCTACCCTGCTGCAAGTGACTAATAGATGTGTGGAGCCCTAAGCAAAATGTCACTGATCTCATGGAGACACTATGAGATTCATTGCCTCTTGCTCCTGAGACTAGAGGCACAGCTTTCTGGTCTGAACTATTAGCCAGAGGCAGGACCTCAGCAGCCCCAGCTTTCCCCATCATCAGCTTGAGCAGCTCCATGCATGGCCAGGCTGTCCCAACAGGAAAGTCTCCATGCCCCATTGACCTGCAGCTATCTGCAACATGCACCTGTACACATCACCGTGGCCTACATTTCACCCCATGTTCAAAGCTGCGTGCATGGTCTGGGGAATGACAGAAAGAGGAAGGCTCTGCTGGGGGACTGCTCACCCCAACCAGAGCTAGGTCTCCTGGACAGGTGAACCGAGTTGCCCTTGTTTATTTCTACTCAATGACAACAGAGGGAGCCTGGATGTCAAGCTCAGGGAGACACCTCCCTTCCAAAAACCTGGGGAGGGGAGGTCAATTCCTGCCCACGGTGCTTTGCTTCAGGGACTGGAAAAATGTCATCTCTCCAAAAAGAGAGAATAATGTTAAGTGGGGAAAACAGTGTTTGCCAAGCTGGGCACTAATTAGGTCTCTAATTAGCTACCAATCACTGGCCAAGAGTGCTGTGGACTTTGGAGATACAGTTCCAGATTTCATTTGAGAAATGTGCCAACAGCGTTGCATTCCCTGAGAGGTGTTACAGAGGATTGATTGATGCCCAAGGGGTCCTGCAAACAGTCACTGGAATATCTGAAAATTATCTTCGTGCTCCTTAAACGGGCACCTTCTGTAGCTTTCCTAGAAGGAGAGGTTACTGACAGGAGTTTTTAGTGAAGCAATGAATGAGCTTTATATGAAAGACTGAGCAAAGCTTGCAGAAAGATCTTTTCTGCACTCTGACATGATATGGCTCCTGGTCTGAATTTCATCTTCATTAGGTACCTGACACATCAAAGCCACAATTTCCCTGGTACTTAATAGACGGCTTATGTGGTCCTAATAACATATCAGCAAGTATTCAGTATTAGACATATATCATCTGCACGAAGAGAGAAGGGAGGACTGAATGACCTCATTTTAATTAAAGGGTCTTAACTAAGCCACTAATACTGCACATTCCACATGTTAGTTATGTGCCTAACTATCACCATTTGGCCTACTCATTAAATTGCATCTACAGTTAATTGAGAGCAAAACATTTCATCCAGAAAATTGCAGGCTACATTTAAAAAAAAAAAAAAAAAAGAGTACTAAAAGATATGGTCCGTAAGCACAAGCAGTTATTGTGTCTCAGTGGCAAAACACATTTTTTTAAATAGAGAAAAAGTTGTGTTTCACAGTAAGCTCAGCAGCAGTCCCTTCACAGTGGCAGTGCTGCGCGGTGGCGTGAGGGCAATATAAGATTGCCAGCTGAAGATGAGAACAGAGGTTATGGGCATTGTGCACGCACCCCCACACCATACCATCTATGCTGCAGCAAGTTCATAGATGGCTGCAGGAGAGGTCCTGGTTACAAATCAGATGACACTGGTTAGCATTAAAATGGAAGTGCTCTGTACCAGCTTTCAGTGTGGGCAGGGGACAAACATCCTCCTCCAACACAGAATCATAGAACGGCTCGGGTTGGAAGGGACCTCAAAGATCATCCAGCGCCAACCAACATCAAGAAGCAGACACCAGAGCCAGTGTGGCCAGGTGTCAGGTCAGGGCCAGTCACCCTCAGGCTCATCCTTCCTGCAGGGCTGCCACCAGTACCTCCCTGAGCACCAAATGAGTTGCTTCTTCCTATGTCAAAAGTGCTGCAAACACTTGATTGTGTATCAAACAATGCCATTTCCCAGTTTTCTGATGACAACTTGCAGAGTCATCTGTCTTTGATAGGAAGGAGTTTGTGTTTGTGCTTTATGTATCTGGTAGGATAAGAGTAAGAAGAGGGCCTGACTACTGAATAATATAAAACAGGTAACCAAATTTAGAACAGTTGTTCACAGTACAAGTATTTTTGGCAGCTTGCTCCTCCAGCACAGATTCATGAGCGCAGCTGTTAACATTTTCTCACCCACCTACACAGTCAGGACAGCCAGTGTTATTTTTTTTAATAGGATGAATTGTGTCCATTGGTGAAAGAAGTTTTGTTGGAATCTGCTGCCTTCAGCAACCACATTCGCAAGGGATTTGATAGGAAACCCCTCTTAAAGGAACATGAGTCAGTTATGAGGGTTGTTAGCTTTTTTTGCGAGCTGCGCTGAAAGAATCAGTAAGGAGTTTTCCATCCTTTACTTACACGGACAAGCTAAGTTTCAAATAGCTTTGTAATGAGGAGCTCTTCAAGGAAGTCTTTGTGCTTTGATTGTTTGAAAACTTGGCCTGGGAGCTTCTTCACTGATCTCCTCCCTCCTCTTGGTCTGATCTCCCAGGGAAGCAGCCCATGATGGATTAAGCATGCACTTAATTCCCCAAAGACTATGAATGCAACAGCTGGTCGCTCTTCACCCATGAGAGGGAAAGAGACTAAAACGGACTCCCTCCTTCCTTCTTTTCTTCCAGTCAGTGTCATGTCTGGAATAAGGCCACTGATTCTGCTCTGAGTTGGGAAGTGGTGCTCCCCTCTGCCTCCCTGCCAGCCTTTGGGGTCCTCTGCTACTTCCACATTGTCCAAAGTGTTTCCCAAATGATCCAGGGAGAAAGTATGAAGGTATGCAGAGATGAAATAATATTCTACGTGGTGATGTTCTGATTTCACAAATATGTCTGTGAAGCAGTGCAATAAATTTCCAGACTCGAGCATTTCCCTTAACAGACTTCAGATCAGGGGCCAACACACGTTTCTTCTGACAACGAGGAAAGTATTCCAGGGCTTTGACAGCACTACCAGGGAAGGCTTTTCTTATCTGCTGCCCTAGTTAGACACAGTCTCACTGCTTTTAGCTTCAACTTTCACAGTCTCTAAAATGGGACACAATGATGACAACTGCTCTTAGAATTTGTTCCTCTTCTCCCACGTATCATAAAGCACCTCAGAGAAACTGGCATTCTAAGTCCTAGGGGCTTTCCTGAGGTAAGGATTATAGACCAGCTCCATCTCACTACATGAACAGCTCAGCTTCAGGTAAGTGAAGTTCGTCAGGTTAATGAGGCACACAGATAACCTCTTCCTAGTATGTGACAAATAATGCCTTCATTTTCAGGGCATCACTGAATGCAGCAGTGGTCAAGTGTTTCACACAGTTATTAGGAGTTATTAGGAGTGAAGTTTGAGCCAATTTTCTTGTAGAATGTCCAACCACAAGGAGGCTTTTGAGTAAGTCTGAGGAGGGAATGAGGAGGCAGGGCCAGGCCCCTGACGTACACCAGCCCACCAGCCTGCGTAGCCAAACGCAGTACAGGACACCACCAGTCCAGTGAAGAGGGAGAAGGAGCTTTTGTAAGACAGTAGCTGCTTTCTGTGCAACAACCACATTACATTTTGCAGGGTGGCATTTCTGATTTTAAGTGAGGATCAGAAAAAACAACGTATTGTGAGAACTGACGTACGAATTAAAGTCGAAACAAACCACAATAAAAATGAAACTCAGAAAAAATATTTCCTATCCTGTGTGCATCATGACAAGGAAAATTGTTCCTCTCATGACATGGGATTATGTTGTGACAGAAATATGTTGCAGCATACCAGAGGACACTCTCTGAAATAAATAAATAAATAGATGATGAGTGAGCAAAGAATGCAGCATTTGCCATGGAAAAGGCAACTTGGAGAGCTACCTTTAAAAGTCTCCTCTCACAGCATTGCTCTCCGACTGGGAAAGAAGAAAGCAGTGAACAAATGTCCCTGGATCTCTTGCATATGCTGTATCTTTCCCAGAGGTGACTGTTAGCATGGTCTGTGTTGAGCCTCCAGGGCAAGATATTTGCAGAAAGGTATGGCCCTTGGCTTCCTGGGCAGTGAAGAAAAAATTCTGATTGTTACAGGAAACTGGAGGAGATTTTGTTCTGTGTTGTCTCGTTTGCAGAGAAAGTAATCAACAGTTATCACAGATGGTCAGGAAGACCTTTCCCCCGTAGACATGCATACACACACAATGATATTTTAACAGCTATCCAAGCCTGTCTCTGACTAGCTGCTTTTAAGAGGGCTAAAACAGGTGAGAAGATGAATAGCCTTTTACTGTGCTATATTTGGCTGTTCATACCTAAACTTGGCTTTGGGCTGGAGCACAAGAGGTGCTGGTGAGTCCCCTCCCAAGGCTGAGCCTTTGAAAGATTGACCAAGAGTTTTTTCCTTACCACTGGGTGGGGAAAGACATTTCAACAAAATGTTTGTGTCATCCACAGACCTCTGGGTGGGAGTTGCATTTGCATGTTTTTGATCCTAGTCATAAACGGACCTTCGACATACTTAGCTCAACTATTGACCCTCCTGATTTCATGAGTATAACATTTCCATGGATGTTGCAGTCTGACTGATCTGCCCAAGGAAAAGACACGTATTTTTCAGGCCCCATCCACCTTGGAGACGTTGACAATGCTAAGAACAAAGAGTTTATGCTGACAGACTTGAAAAATGCTTCACATGGTCTCTCACAGTTCCAAAAACAGCAGAGCCAACTACTGGTTTACTCTGAACCTTTTCATCCTGCTCTTATTTTATGTCAGTGTGGGAAGCACTAAACATGAAATGTCTTGGGCACATCTTTCTATTACTTCTCTGTCATGTTCTGATGATCTTTCTGTATCTTTGGGCTATTGCTCACATTGCACACTGTGTAAAGTAGCTGTCAAGCCATCAGATGTACTCAGAGTAGCAGCAGAGCATGATTCATAGTATGAGCATTTTTGGCTTTGGAACTGGCCCTCAAGGCAATGAATACAATTAAAATCCAACTCTGCTGCTGGCCTGCAACCCTCCAAGGGACTCAAAGGCACCTCAGGGCTCTGTTTCCCAACATAGTTCAGCCTGTGCGGGATAAAAAGGTAGTGATGACTGAATTCATTTGTGTTTTCCTTGGCTTTTGACCACTGAATAAAAACATGCTTCAGCCATTCATCTCTACCAGCTGCTGCAATGAAAGTGCTGCTAATATTGTTAGCAATCATGCACACAAATACTGCTTAAAATGTGAAATGAGGACTCCTCACTGCATTCCTGGGCTGCATTGAGTTTTTCCACATGGCAGCTCTGGTACCTGGCACTAACCCTTCAAGAAGGGTTCGTGGTGCCTGCAGCCAGGACTGTGTCTTATTGACAAAGGCTTCCCAAAGACTACAACCAATATGGCCCTTACAGAAGCTAAGTCACCAGGGGTGGGAAGATACAATCCCTGCCTTCAGTTGGAATAACCAGAAGTTTTGTAGTTTCCTGCATGCCTTGGTGTGTCAGTCCTCCAAATAAGAAGGATCTAATGTCATTTCTGCCTGCACCCTTCTGGGACAAAATCTCCAGTACAAGCAATAAAACTCCTGTGGAACAAAATTAGAGATAATAATTCTGCCTCTGCCTTGGGTTTGTCCCAGTGTAAGATGCTGCTTTCAGTGTACAGAAAAAAAAGTCAGAAAGTGAGAATAGACTTGGGCCTGTGCATTACAGAAGATTCAAGTCCTGGGGTAAACCCTTTAAAGATGCCTCACTGGAAACCATATTCTTGTAGAGAAAGCCTTTCTTTTCCCTCAGTTTTCCCCAGTATTGGTGTAGTTTTGAAAACAATGTTTTTCAAAGTGAATACAAAGGAGAAGCAGACCAGGAGGTGCATGGGAATTGCCATATCAGTTTTGCCTAGCAACTGCTATACACAGAGAATATTAAAACAGATGTTTTAACAGGAAGATCTTCATCAATTGTAGTTTTTGCAAGCATGCACTCCGCAGCGGTCTCAAGAAAAGCAGCACATCTTAGAAAGCAACCTTTAAAATGAAATCAAAATTAAATGTACATGTGCAATGTAGCAGAGAGAGATCTGTGGCTTTCTTCCCCAAGGAGGCTTCTTTTTTTCTTTTATTGTTGGAGACTTCTTAAAGAAGGCTTCGGTATGTCTGGATGCTAATTGTTGAGTTGTCTAGACGGTGATGATATTATTACCAAGTTATGCACAGATACTCACTTTGTCACTGTTTCCAGTGCTGCCTACACATATTGCTTCACTGAGTACTGTTGACATGTGCAAAAGCTCCCTAGATATTTATTTTTCTCATTTAGAGAGAGATACTGCATGTTTTTGAAAACCATTATGCACTGAACCATTTCTAATGTTTGAAATGTCTTGTGGGTTAGAAGTGAGGAATAATAAAGAGGATAAAAGGCACTGTGAGAAGAATTTGATGGGCTTGCTCCTGATACAAACCAAAGTACCTGGGAAGAGAATGGGGAGATGAGAACATCTTCCAGATGTGTAGTTCAATGCTATCTGCTGTAATCTACCCCAAATCTAAAATGAAGCATTACTTGTCCCCACAGCTTGTCTTCCATAGGGCCTTTATGCAGCTGAGGAAAAGGAAAAAAAACAAAAAAAAAACCTTCTGGGACTTTAAGAATCTTTGATATACGATATTCCTGTGGTCGTCCAGGGTGGTTTTTAGAGGTAAAAATGATGACTTGCTGGAATCATACCGTCATGTACGAACGTGTCCTCATGCACACTGATCAGGGAGAAGTCACCATGGATCCAGGACACCTTGAACAGGGAGTGCAGGTTCCCCCTATCTGGTACGTGCCTCCTCCCACGCTGTGTTTATCCATCACATTTTAACGCACCTGAAGCACATGATGTAGCCTGCTGTCTCTCTGTAGGCCTCACTGCCTCTCTCATACGCCTCAGCTCAAAACAAATCTCAGACCTGGACTTTCTGTGGAATCCTCTGGCATCCTCAACGTATCTGATGCCCAACAAAGGAAAGGAGTGTGGTGAAAAACACAGCAGCTTTTTAAAGCTTTCCTTCAAAAGGACAGAAGTGGCTCTGCTTCTCTGCAGCTAAAGCACTCCTTTGGAGAGGGAGAGGTCTGGACTTAGTGCCTATCTTATCCCGAGAAGGCTCAAATGTGCATCTCTGCTCCCCAGAAAAATTTCCAACTAAAATGCTGGTTTGTTGAGGAGAAACAGGGTCTGCCTGTGCCCTTCTCACTCAAGCTGAGCCATTTGGTCATACAAAGCTGCAGTCACACATGGCAGGCCAAGGAGAGCCTATGATCCATCAATAAACGTACTCACTTGGGAAAGGGATGCTTCGGTTCTAGTCACTGTTCCCAGACTATCTCTGCATTGTGCGTCCTTACTGCGGAAACCCAAACTCAGGACTCTCCCTTGCCATAGAGGCTTAACCACCAGGAACCAGGAACCTTCCTGCTACCTCTCTGAATCTTCGTACTCACCCTGTCTGAAGACAGAAGTGAAATTTTCTCCAGAAGCCATGCTCAAACATTACTGTACTGGCTTTTCACTTGCCCTGAAAGAGCAGCTTTCAGACTGGTCTGAGGAGATCCAAACTACAGGTTTGGGGGAGAAATCCCAGGGGGACTCTGTGCACAGCAGTCTCCTCACATCCTATGAGTCCTTTTATCCATACCACTTGATTGACATCAAGCAGAAAAAAATGCCTCGAGTCTGTCAAAGAAAAGTCTCAATGACACTGATATCAAGGGTGGATGGGACACATTAAACTCAGAATATCTGCGAAGCCTGTAGAACAAGGTGATCAACACGACTCAGGATTCAGGGCCTTTGTATCTTAGTTTCCCTGTTACAAAAGGAAAAGTGAGCATCTTGTCATCACCAAGAGGGTGTTGGGATCCATATTTTGAAGATTAGGAGGAACTCAGGTTTTAGGAGCACGGGAATGGTGTTGTTCATTCAAGAGTATAGGCAACTTCAATAAGAGTGGCAAGTTCAACAGCTTTGACCATAATTGATCTTGAACTTTCCTATGTTAAGTCACGCTACAAATGTCGCAGGGCTTCTTTCACACATTTCAAAATATGCCCTATGGCCTTGCTTACTTCTCAGATAACCAATGAAGAGAGCTAGTTACAAAACAACAGATACGAACTGTTCACTGCCAGGCTGTAAAGGTTGACCAGGAAAAAATGAACTTACACATGCTATACAGCAGCCTCTGTATGTGTCACTCACTGGAGAAAGCTGAGGGGTTCACACAGCAATAATTTATGTAAAACAGTGTAATATCTGTCTTCTTTTTCAGATACATTACCTACACAGACATCATAAGAGGAGCAAGAAAAGACAGCTTCCCTTCAGGCCATCACTGTATATGATGGTGTTTCAAAGTCTACTGGATGCTTGTCCGCTTTAATTACTTTGTCTGTCAAACTTCACATTGACTAGATATGAGGATGTCTCACAAACAAAAGTTCTGATGGAGAGAAAATGGCTATTTCCTTACAAAGGAATACTTAGGGAAGAAAGGCAGAAAGAAGAGAGTATATGCTGTTCTGTATGATTTTCTATATAGATTTGCCTGAGCTTTTGAAGATTTTAGTAGAGTTTAATCATGTCGCTATCAGGAACTGTTTATGCATAGCAGTGCAGCAGGAAAGGTCCAGGTAACCACTTCAATCCCAAACACTTCCTGAGGTGCCAGCTCTACTTTCTCCCGAGTAACACGGTCAGTCTGACAGAGGCTATCACCCTTCAGCCGCTGCACGCAATAATTCTGCAAATCTTCCCATACAAAGGTCCTGGCTAAGTTTCACATGCACAGTTCTTGACCTTCAGTGTCCTTTGGGCTTTTGAGGTGCCCAAAAGGCACGGACAAACTTACTCAAACTGAGTTTGCGGATTCCCTTAAAGGGGAGACTTGGCCTATGACTCAGAAAAGCTACTCAGATTTCGAACTAATGAACTGCCAAATAAACATACACAGGATGCATTTCCAGAAATATTTCCCAATTTGCCTTTACCCTCTCACTCTACCCTCTTAAGCTGCTCTGTAAAGGAAGAGTAAAGGTAGTCCTGGGCCATGGATACAGAGCTGTGGCACTTAGTATTATCTGGTCAGTTCTTCATTTTTGAGTATGCTCAAGGAGAGTAGGAGAAACACTGCTCTCGAGCCCATGGAAGCAGCACCACTGGTTTCATCGCCTCCTCTTGCAGTCTGGCTCTCCATCGCTTTGCTCGCTGGGTGATCATTGTGCATGTGCAAGAGAAGGGCTGAGTGAGCAGGGAGGAGGTAGCCACAAATCTAGTGCTCAAAGCAACACCTGCATAACCAAGTGCATGATCTGTGCTGGAAAGCTTTGGGGCTGTGAGCTTTGACTCTTGCTGGATACAGCAAACAATTGCACTGCAGAGATTTGGCGGGCAACTGCTTGTCAGCTGAAGATACAGAAAATGATATTAGAGGAGAAGTTCAGCATTCACTTTGTACTGCAGAGATAACGCGTACATTATGACAGTTCAGCTAACAGGCAGCAATGCATTGAAGTTGCCTTCATTTAAGCTTTTGCAGTTTGCAATGGTTAACAGTTGCACTGGTGAAGCGAAGGAGCCCAGCATCCCTGATGGGTCTGCTGTGACCTACTTTGACATCTTGTTATATCATTCCTATGACATAACAATACAGGAGAGATATTTTGTGCTGAGAATTAGCTGTAACTAAATATACCAACTGAAAGGATGTGCTGAGCACGCATGTGGAGTTTTGCTTCTCAAATCAGAATTACACTTGAAGGATTCAGAAGGATGGCCCTCTCCCAGTGAGATAACAGAAGTTAAGCTTTCATTTTGCTCTGTTTGCTGATCTAAATATACAGAAAATGACAGTCTGTCTTTTTTTTTTTTCCATAAAAAGCAGAAATTGATACATCTCTCAGTGAGTGGTGATGATCTTTTGTTTTGTAGAATTCCCTCACAAGAGCATTAAGTCACATCCTGCTCTGCAAGTGGGACCTTGAAGTTGCGGTTGCAAAACTGAATCATAAGCTCTACTTTACTAACATTCTCCCTATTTTTATGTGGGATTTTTCTCTACTTATTTTCATTTCCCCTTTTCCCTTGCTATTTCCTTCCCTATGCCAAGCATGCAAAGGTTGTTACCCGATGCTGGAGGGAGACTGTCCCATGGCCATGCTATTTCTAACGCTGTGCTGAGAGCACACAGTGTGTGTGATGGGAGCAGAAGGAGACAGTGATGCACTCATCCCCCTCCCCAGCACCGATGAAAGCCACGTCTGCTGCTGAACGAAGCTGATAGCGAGACTGGCAGGAGTTGAAACAAGCTGCTTAGTCATTAATTTTTGTCCATGCTGGATAGGTTATAAATTACATCACCATTGGAGGAAAGCATGATAAATACAGACTAGTGTCTGTGTGGCCTAGTGGCGTGGGGCCTGGGATCTGGTTCCTGGCTGGCTCACTGGTGCTGGAGGAGGCTTGTCGCTGCTCGTCTGTCCCCTGCACCCTTTCCCTGCCTGCCCCTCACCTTGCCAGCCCTGCACAATGGGCACAGGGTCTCGTGTTTGGGTGGGGAGGTCCTGAGTGTTAGCTCAGCTGCACAGGGCAAAGGGTGCCCAAGGGAACCTGTGCATCCCCACCTACCTGCATATCTGTGCGTCTTTTTGGGAGACCATGTGTATCTTTGCCTCAAATAGGTACACACAACTTATTGATTCATGTAGAGTCTTTAACACCCTACTTATACATCACTTAAAGGAATCTTATAATCAGGAGGGAGACCGATTTTTTACATGGTCTGATAGTGATAGGACAGGGGGAAATGGATTTAAACTAAAAGAGAGGAGATTTAGGTTAGATGTTAGGAGGAAATCCTTTACTCAGAGGGCAGTGAGGCCCTGGCCCAGCTGCCCAGAGAGCTGTGGGTGCCCCATCCCTGGAGGCGCTCAGGGCCAGGTTGGATGGGCCCTGGGCAGCCTGAGCTGGTGGGGGGCACTGCCCACGGCAGGGGGTGGGGCTGGGGGGGCTTTGGGGTCCCTTCCAAACCAAACTGTTCTGTGATTCAATGATTCTACTGAGCAAGGGGTTAGGCTGTTCTCTGGTGAGTGTTTCCCTGTAAGAGCAGTCGGAGCAAGATGAAGGTCTTGCAGCCCGTTGGGTTCATCACTGTGGGAAGTGTCTGATCCCAGTGTTTCCTTTTTCTATAGGAACCACAGAAACAAAGATACTAGAGAAATGGATTCTATTCTCACACATCAAAACATGAGGTGCTGCAGTGCTCTCATCCATGATTCACTCATCCACTCTCCCAAGGAGCAGCCTTGTATGGGGAGTGTGCCCTGGACTTTGATGGAGAGGCACCAGAGGGACCAGAGGAGGCTAAGCTCCATCGAGGCTTCACCGTTGGCCCGTGAAGACATTTAGATCAAAGGCACTACAGATGCTACCACTTGCCCTGATAAGCCCCTGCAGCCAAATGCAGCAAGCTGCAAGGAGGCAATCAGACAACCAAAATTGGGAACTGCAAATTCATATTCCCTTTTTATACTTCATTGTCATATTTTTTCTTTCATTTTTACAGCTCTCCAGGTGAATGTACTATAATGCTAAACCTCTTATAATTACATCAAGACCAACAGGAAAATATTAGAATATTATAGAAAGAAAAGTAGAAACATTCATCTTTAAGCATCTCATCTTTTAATAAAGTATGGAATCTACCTATAAAAAGTCAGAACTGCTTTTAATTTGGAAATAAGCATGATTGCAAAATCGTCTAAGTAGGATTGTGAAAATTAGGCTTGTATATCTCGATTTCAATGTGGTAGCCTCAAGGGCAAGAGATAAGCATTTCTTTGCCGTGAAGAGAACCAAAAGAATCTAATCTTTCATTGTAATACTAATTTAACACGAGGAAAGTTTTGTACTAGGGAACTTTTGCTGCTATTTTTTGTTAATTTGGAAGCTACACAAGCTTGAAGTCAATGGGAATTTTTCTCCTAAATTCAGTCAGGCCACAACTCTTACTGATGTCTGCTTTTTTGCATTGGGTTTGCATTGGTGTAGCTTAGGAAAGAGAGTGTTTGAATAATAAGAATATTTTCCAAATGTGTTAAGGATAGTTGTATCAACAGTGCTGCCGGCTAATGTTAAAATCTTGTGGTTAAAAGCTATTGGACGGTTTGTGACTAGTTTCTTCCTCCCATGTGCCATGCATGTAAAGGTATTCTCATCTCATAATTCATTTTTTACAGTGGTTTATTTTGTGGTTGAGCTTACTCAGTTTCAAAGAGCAGAGGAGACTTTTTCTAAGGTTGAACCTTCCCTGGCCTTTTTTTTTTTTCATTAAAATACTGGAGAAAAAAATGAGCAGGATGCAGGACTGAACAAAATCAGCAGAATATGGATAAGGGTGTCTCAAAGCAAATATAAATTACCTCAAAATAAATGCAATGGCAATTTCACAAAATAAGTGTTCCAAAGTAGGAAATGCCAGAATCTCCTCTGGTTAGGTTAAGTTTACCTGCTTCACATATCAGCCATGATAGGCAGCATAATGTTGCTTTAAAAGGACCGGAGAGCAACAAGTAAATATTTTTGTTTGATGAGGAAGGAAATAAAGGATTTTCCAAACAAAATATATCCATAATAATTTTACTATTGGAGATTACATTTATGGGGCAGATTTTCTGAGTTTGTGCTTCTTGATTTCAGAACACTGAAGTTGCATTTAAAGAGAAGGCACTGGTGTTTATACGGTTACTTGATCATCCTAAACCTTCTGCAAAAAAGTTGTGGTTTGAGCCTCAGAACCTGAAAGCCTGGGATTGTTTTAGTGCTCCTTGACTGCAGCTTTGAAGGAATGTTTTTCCAGCATTTTCAGAAATGAAATGTTTTCATGCAAAAGCAAACTATAAAAAAAGTCAAAAAAAAAGCAGGTTTTGTGTGTGTGTAAACGGGCAGTTATAACAGAGTTTAACTTCTAATGAAACTAGTGGCTACAGTACCAGTGGTGGCTGTGGCATCAGCTGAGTGTGCAGGCGTTATGGCTGTTCTTCGTAGAACCAGCTGAAAAAAACCCTTCATTCGAACAGCTCCTTAACAAAAAATACTTTTCTTGCAGAAAATGCTCAAATGCTTCTTCAGTAATTTTTTCAGCATTTTGGAAAGTTTTAGTGAATTGATATAGCTTTTGTTTTTTTAAAAGAAACATTATTATCATAAACTCTTATCAAAATCCACAGAGTTCACATAAACAGATGTTTTCCTGCCAACTCTCTTGTCATGTTTTTCTCTCCTTCGGTTATTTGGAGGTTTCTCTGTACGGCTGACTGTGGTGAGCCAAGTGGCTGGTGCCCTTCAAGCTCAGCTTCATTAGAAGTCTTAGCAGTGTTTACACACGCTGAGTTCTTAAGGACTTTTCTTCAGAAGAAATGCTGATCATCAGCAAACTTTTCCAGTTAAACTACCTCATACCACTGACTAAATGTCTTTCCAGATTAGACCAGAGAGCTGCCTCTCTGTCACATCCTAGGGAGAGCATCTGGCTGGGCCACGCCACAGAAACTTTTCAAACAGCGGTTATGCATCACATATGAAACACAGGAGTAATGTAAATATTTGCCCTGCTGTCAAGGCTTAAGAGGAGAGCTTGAAAAAGTGAAACGCACACCTCTCTTTGCTTTTTCCTACTGGTCCTTGTCAAAATATTCCCTGCTAACATATATCAGACTCTTAATGTTTGGTATTTTCTGCTGCTGATAATCCACCAGTGCGACAACCTAGTATTTTTTATTGCTTCTCTCCATAAGATACAGGCTGTTTGGACAAAGCGTGCAAATAAGCCAACAATGCTGTGCTCTTCTCAAGCCCTTATCTCCTGCAGGAAATAAAAATAGGTGAGTAAAACTTATAACTGCCCCACGCGAAGTCAGCTGCTTGTTTTTGATTTGCTTGCAAAACAGATGCAAACACCCACCCAGCCTCTGCCACAGAGGTGCTTATGTTGCAGGCAGCATGTTTTTGTCCCAGTGTGTGGCTTCCCACTGCCACCGCAAACTGTGGCATTTTGTCTCTTGGTGATGGCCTCTTGGACTGTAATTAGAGTATATGGCTGTTCTTCTTCCCCTATCACCAGTCTTATTGTGCTCTGTTGGTTTGTGGTTTCCCAACTGAAACTGCAGCTACCTACTGGTTAAAAGTCGCACACTTTAATGAAGTATGGTAATCACATGCCACCTAAGTTTGCAGGACTTAAAGTGCTACGATATTCACAGCAAAACCAGCAGCCACAGATTCGCACTGCTTCTTTCTCCCCTGTCAAGGTGTAAATGTCACCGCAGTGGAAAAATGGCCTCTCCAGGAAAATGGTGACTGGCTGGGTGGCATTATGACTTCCAGCACACCCCACACTGCTTGCACATGTCAAGAGGGAGGATGCAGAAGGATGGTGATGTGAGTAAGCACTGTCACAGCACTCTTGCAAGCAGGGCTCTGATGCTCCGGATTATGTGTCCCCACGCCATGCTCTGCTCAGCCACCACTGTTGCCACAGAAATAAGAAGGCAAGCCAGCTTCCAAGAGCAGTCTTCATCACCCCAGAGAAAACCTCTGCTGCTCTCACTAACCTGTGACTTGGCTTCGTTGATGAAGAAACACAGTGTTATGGATTCCGCTCCAATCCTAGTCATGCAACTTGAGACGAACCTAAGATCTCAAACTAAGATGAAACATGTGTCCTAGATATACAGACATTACAGCAAAGGCGTTTGGAATTATGGTGCATGAACTAATTTCATTTTTGTTTAATACAAAACCCAGTCTAGTGTGACTGTCTAATAGTTTGACTCAAGATTAATTGATCTTTACATAGTTGAGGGAAGAGTATCATTAAAACCAAGCACAGCTTGAAAAAATTCTCGAAGATTTATGTGTGCATATGTGCAGCAGCTCTTTGTAACTGCTAAAATTTTCTGCAGCTTATGAAGAAAGAGCTTATAAAAGCAAGAGGAGGAAATCACTCCACCTGGACATCCTAGTAGATGGTGCTGGAGCACTCAGTGCTTCCTATTACCCAACCACAGGACCTACAAATTAACCTGGTCTCTGTGCATCAGCTTGGCTGGTAACATTGGGTTTGATTCTTATTGCTGTTGCTTTTCACAACCAAAACTCTGTCCTTGCACGCTGAATCATAGAATCATAGAATCATAGAAACACTAGGTTGGAAAGGACCTACAAGATCATCTAGTCCAACCGTCCTCCTATCACCATCCCTACCCACTGAGCTACTAAATCATGTCCCTTAGCACTTTGTCTAGACGCTTCTTGAATGGCACCAGGGATGGTGACTCCGCCATCTCCCTAGGCAGGCCATTCCAGTGCCTGACCACTCTTTCAGAGAAAAAGTTTTTCCTCCTATCCAGTCTAAATCTACCCTGGCGCAACTTGTGGCCATTCCCTCTCGTCCTGTCATTAGTTATCTGGGAGAAGAGGCCGACCCCCTCCTCACCACAACCTCCCTTCAGGAAGTTGTAGAGTGCGATGAGGTCTCCCCTGAGCCTCCTCTTCTCCAGACTAAACAATCCCAGCTCCCTCAGCCGCTCCTCATAAGACTTGTGCTCTAGACCCCTCACCAGTTTTGTTGCCCTTCTCTGGACACGTTCCAGGGCCTCAATGTCTTTCTTGTAGTGAGGGGCACAAAAGTGAACACAGTACTCAAGGAGATCTGAGAAGTCGCAACACGGAAAAGCCACGTGTTGGCAATGAGGGGCTCCACTCTCAGCTGCTGTGAGATGGCGTAGCTCCAACTGCTTCATGTTCTTCAGCAACCAACACTGACAGCTGTTTTGTTGGGCACATCAACCTTGCCACGTTCGCTGGAAAAAAGTGCATCGTTGAGTATCTTTCATTCTTGCTGTGGAGCTGTGATTGGAGACCAGGAATGATTTGCACAGGCCATGATAAAATCCTCTCCTTCTGGGAGACAAAGGGAGACCCATAAGACTTGGTGGCTCAGTTTCAACACCATCTGAATGTCTATTTCCCATGCTACGTTTTGGGTGCTTTGCAAGAAGAGGCTATGAGCAATGCATAGCTCAGAATGGACCTTATCTACCAGCTGCCTGGGGAAACATGAGTCAAGAAATTGGGAAGAGGATGAAAAGGTCTGCAGCATCTGAGAGATCTGTGTGACTTTTCTTAGATAGAAATACTTATTCATTACCTACTGTGGTTAAATGGTAAGGGCTTTTCTGTCATAGTGTAGACCCGGAGCTGTCTCCCAGCTGAGGGTAGATGTCAGGCAGCATCCTGCCCCATGCTCTGCACATGGGTGCCTGGGGCTGGGGAGAGCAGCTCCCACCATGCCCTCAAGGCTGCTCTCCCCAGCGCCAGCAGAAGCCTAGCAAAACATGTCCGTGCAGGAAGTGGCCACTGTGAAATAACAGGGGAAGCAACCTGAAACTCTCTGTTTGGGGAATTATTTTAAAGTAAGATAGCCCCCTTTTCCAGAGCCCAGAGGAAATCCTGATTCACGCCGAAGGAAGTTCACATGCACAAAGGGCACATAGGCTCAGATCAGCCCACGGGGAGGTCACTGCCAGCCAGCACAATTTTGAGGACACGCACTCACATGTTCTTGCATTACACCACATGTTGCTGCATCTAAACGTCCAGCCTGAAAAATCTGCATGGTGTCTGGCATCTGCAGGCTGGCGCCTGGGGCCGGCCAGTCCCAGAGGGGTTGGGGAGAGTGGGCAGCTGGCCGGGCGCAGGCTGGGCCGATTGCTGGGCTGCTGGCAGCAGCAGAGGGATGTGAGCTGGCAGCACCGCGTGCTCTTCGCGCCAGCCAGGCCAGAAGTCTGCAGAGCTTGAACGTCTGTCAGCAGTGGGGCTGACCTCCTGCGTTAAAAATAGGGCTGTCAGGAGAGGAGGGAAGAGCGAGCGGGAAGGGGTGAAGACGTCCTAGCTGAGGTTTGCAAGGCTGTCAAAGGGGGAGAGTCATGTAACTCCCCTTCGGATTCGTAGCGATGGGTTTCCAAAACACTCAGGCTCTTAAAAAAACAATCCACAGCTATTTTCTGAAAACTGCAAAGGCAGAGGTGGGAATGGGTCACATGAAGCAGAGGAATGAAGTGGTGGATTACACTCAGCAAAGCATTAGTTCTAATTTATAGATGTTGAGCATGGTGGTAGGGCAAATTTTCAAAGCAGCTGTATGTACTTTCATTTGCAATTAATCCAGTGCAAGCATATTTAATCCATAATAAAATCAATTGTAATCTAATCCAGTCTCGTGGCGATAGAAGAAACAGAAAAAACTTCCTGAGGTCACGAATCAATACCCAAAACTGTAGACAGTTTTAAAGATATCAGTCTGGAAAATAAATACCTCTGTTTTGTCTCAGCTGAGTCAAAGAGATGATTCACATGAAATATATGCACTTTTCATTGAGGAATTATCTTGCTCTAAATTTCCAGAAGGTTTGCTGCCCTACTCCCCAAGCCTGACATGCAGGAAAGCACACCTTTAAGTTGCTGTGAATCTGTATAGAGACCTTTGGTCTCCTGCCCTTCAGATTTCAACCCCTGTCCTCACTAGAAGGCTGCTGGTGGCACAAAGCAATGGGGATGAGAGGACAGATAGCAAGATCCAGTGTTAGCTTCAGTCTAAGTAATCTTTCCCTCTCTTTTTCTCTCTCTAAGTATACATACATGCGTACTGTGCTCCCTGGCATGACATCCAGATGAACCCAGCATGCCATTGTAGATGCCTGGAGATGCAGATGCATCCCACTGGAGAGAGGTTGGGCCCAATGTGCCTCGCTCAGCACCCCTGGCTCCACCTTATGGAGGAGTAGAGCAGAAAAGGCAAAATTTGTCCCTCTGCTTTTAAACAAGATACATATACAGAGATACTTGATAAATACACATTTGGCAATAGCCATCTAGAAAGTGCATCATGACCCCCAAGGGAGTGGATTAAAGGGAAGATGTCAACATCGAGGCACGTTGTTAATGCAACATTTCTGAACTTGATTTTTTTGTATCATCAGGAGAGCAATATGCCAGAAACCTGATCCCCGAGGACCATTCAAGGTTGCAATTCTAAAGAATGCAGCTCGTGCGAGTCGTGGCTGCAGATAGGGTGGCTTGCTTACAGTCTAGAGTCACTCCCCCATTCCTCTGTCTTCTGAAGTTAAAAAAGAGCACTGCCGGTAATAATTTGTTTTGCTTTTCCCATAATGTTGCTCCCTAAACTTAAATACAGCATTCCAAAATGAACCAAAATATCACTGAAAACCTCTGCTCTTATCTCCTCTCTGTCTGGCTTTGTGCAGTACTCTCCATGACAACCAGTAGCAGCAAGCCAACCAAATCCTGAGACAGCAGCAGAGCATGTGAGCACCAACATAACTACAGAGCAACACAAGTAGCTTTTATCCATGAAAAACAACTTTTGAAGTAAAAGATGCCACTTTAAACATTCTTTTCAGACTTCCTACTGAGTAGATATTCTGGAAATGTCTCCCAAAAATGTCTATCTGTCTGTCTATATATCTACCTATACATATAGATTGTTAATAAATGACCACCTTCTACTAGAGCTGGGAATATTTAATTTTTTCTGCAGCTTCATACATAGCAGTTCCTGTTAAGTTGCTCTATACAATGTGTAGCTTCTTGAACATAGCTCTCAGCAGTGATCTATCTTGTTGCCTTGCATTAGAAAAGAAAGTCTCAGAAACACTTTCTCAAAGTAACATTTTTGGTTCAAGTTTTGGTTTTGTTTTCAGTTTTGTTTGTGAAAATGTAGTATTCAAGACAGCTGTGAAAATAACAGTGGTTTCTTCTATCACAGACCAACTGGTTTGCCGCTCTTCATGCCTGGAGCCACTTCTTCTGATGACATCAGCAGTCACTGATCACAGAAAGTGACATCACAAGCCCTGGTGTGATATTACTGAAGAAAAACTTTTTCAGTTATCATGCTAAGAGTAGAAAAAAGGGAATTAGACACTTGTAGCAGGTTCTACGATGGACTGTAAGAGGTATGCCCATTGGCGAGCAATGGTCCCTTTCTGCCCCCCCAGCTGCATCTCCACCTTCTGCCTCTGTAGCTTCCCCAATTTCTAAGTTGCACAGGTAACCTTGACAGCAGAGCATCACTGCGTGTGATGCTGGCGATGCAACTGAGCAATCACAGTGTGCTCTGCAGAGGATGCCAAGCATGCACAAGGCAGTCAGCAAAAGAATCATCTGAAGGATCAGCTGAGGGGAACAGCATCGTTATCAGAGGCTGCTGCACCTTGCATGACTGCGCCATAGCTGCGGGCAAATTGGGTGAGTCAGGGTACGTGTCGGGAGATGCTGCTGTGCCATTGCAAATTCCCCTATATGCTCCTTTTGACCCCAGGGCTTGGCTCAGGGTGGGCTGCCACTTCCAACAAGATCTTCCTCCAATGGCTGTTCCAGCTGCCGTGCATAAACTGCCTCATTTGCTCTGGAGCACAATTAGTGAGGGAAAAAATACAGATTTTTCTACATCTGGTAGCTAGGACAACTGTCTGTTCAGCCTGTTTCTGCTGATGCCCTGAGCAGTTCCTGCAGCACTCTAAGGCGCTGCAAGAACTTTACATTTTCAGAGGGAAATTTATCCTGGTGCAGAAAGACATGATGAGCCTTACGAGTGACTTGTGGCCTTTTGGCAAGAGCAGACTGCACTCAAAGAATAATTTTTATTGTCTCTTTGTCCTGTCAAAGATTGTGTGGGAAGGGTGCCAGACAGGTCTGGTCTTGGACCACAGTTTCCTTTTCAAACCTCTAGACTCATACAAAAATTTGACCATTTACAAGTTAGTTATTTCATTGCTCATCCCCAATACTTTGCTTCCCCAAGAAAAAACATGAGGCCTGTAAAATAAGGATTCACTGCTCTGAGTTCAAAATCTGCCCTACTCTACATGCTAATTAAGCATGAACAACATTATCGAAAGATTGTGTATTTATTTGCTTAAGTTATTTTGTCATGGAAATATGTATTTATCACCATAAGGTACAGGCTGTTCATATTTTTTCTGACAGAAAATATCCAACAGTTTTGCCTAACAGAGGATGCTCAATTTTAAAACCTGAAAACAGATAAAACTGGGGGGCTTGGACTCGATGATCTCTAGAGGTCCCTTCCACCCCCTACAATTCTGTGATTCTGTGAAATTCAGTGGTTTTTTTCCTATTCTAAGGTATTTGATGTTGTGAACAAATTGTTATTTTTTTTTTCAAAGGAAGACAATCTAAGACTGTTCGGTGAAAGCACTGACCATAGTTTCAGTAGAAGTGAGTCATGGTCTAACTCCTCCAAAAGAGCATGTGTGTTGAGGGGGGCTGGTGCAGGCCCTAGACACTGGTGTAATCTGTGAAGATGTCTGTAACAACCAACACTTTCCCTAATGAGACCTCAGAATGTCTTGATGATCTTCTCTAATTGCTCTGTATAATTGGAAGATGCTGCAGCCCCATCCTCTGTGCTAAGGATGAGCATTTCAAAAATGTAAATTGTATGAATACAGCTCTAATTGGGCTGGGGCGTTTGGTGGACTTTGTTGTAGTCTTGATAATTTAAGGGAGAATGCAAAGTGAATCAGTGGCCAGAGATACTGATCATCAAATTGCTAACATGAAGCTCCACTGAGCAACAAAGCTGCCTGTATAGCTGCATTGAAAATGCTTGTTTGCTGTAAGGATTTTACAGGACAGTCTGTACCAAAGTTGTCCCACTAAAATGGTCATGCTTTGGGCTCATGTTAGGACTTGCACTGTTAGGAGGGGCCACCAATGTTTCCTGGTAATCCACTTGCTCCCACTAACTGACTGAGACTTACCAAAGTTTGCATTTTTGAGCACCACACCAGTAACCAGAAAGGTTCTCTGTAGAAGCAGCTTAACAGATGTGAATGTTTATGATGAAAATGCATCACAGCCATTTGAGTCTGTCATCCTGGGATACAAGGGAGGTGCAGGAGGCTTCCACCACACAGGAAGCATCTCCAGTGAGGACTCTGAGCCTGAGGGAGTGAATTTTCTCTTCAGCATCCCCAGCAGACCAAGCTGCTCTGCAAACATAGCCCTATACCCTGATCCACAGAGCTGCCAGGAGAGGAAACACAGAGTGTGCATTTGTGCTGCTGCCTTCCCAGCTCCCGGAGTTAGGTGCAGCTGCCACCCCCCTTTTCCCTTTTGAGTTCACATCAAAGGGGTGCCTGAGGCAGGAGTGGCCTTGGGTGGTGTCTGCAGAACGATGGGCAGTTCTAGGCATTGGTGCCAAAAAGTTAATGGAAAGGTCAGACAGTCCAATTTTTTCCTCTCAATCTTTACAACTAGGACAAGGATGTTTTAATCAAAGCCAATGTTGTAAAAGATACATTTGCTTTTTCTTCTCTCTTGTTTTCCAAGGTGAGCTGCCCATCCCAGGCAAGATTTTGCACAATGAGATGCAAAGCTGCCCTTGTTTGGCAGCCAGGGATTTCCATGAGTGTGAAGGACAATGTATCAGTCTCCTGCTCTATCCCACTCCTCTACAGAAGCAGCTGGCAAATGCAATTTTGGGCAGCTCCCCAGGGGTGTCACAGTAACTTGTGCTGTGTTCAGGTATGGCAGAAGTTACCCTCTAGGTTTCCCTGCTTGAGCAAGGGATTGGAAGGTTGAGGTTCCTTCCAACCTCTACCATGCTTGATTCCTTGCTGCCATCAGGACTTCGAGGCATGGAAAGATTGAAAAGCAACATCATCTCTACCTCCTAGATTTAAGGTTCTGTTGGGATAGAGCCAACTCACCTGACTTGGGCACCTCTTTGGGCCACTAGGTTAGGAAGCCAGTTCTCCTTGTATTGATGGTGGGAGAGAAAAGTATCTCCAAAAAACAGGGTGTACCACCCCAATGGAGACCCCAGTCACACCAGGGAGCACGCTGCTGGCCTTTCTCCATAGTGGGATGCTGTGCCTAGTTAGCATAGACATGATAGACACCTCTCTTCACCACTTGGAGCTACAAGGGGAATTTGTAACCCATGGAGGCTGCCATATTCTTTAACTGATTCTCAGACATGTTCAGTCACCAGTCATAGATCAGGTTGCACTTATCTCTGTGCCAATGGTCACGAAAGATACGCGATACAACTTTTCTCTCAGGACTGGATTTCCTCTCTCAGTAGCAGCATGACATTTGGACTGTGTAGCTGACAGAATGATTAAAAGACACAGTTGTTCTCTGCAATTGCTACTGAGAAACCATGAAATACAGAGCATTTTTTTCCAGCATGTGACTAAGTTATGAGCAACTGAAATCTTGAGTTTTATCATGGAAAATGTCTCTCAGCCCTACTATCTGACGTTGGCTGCTGTATCTAGACTTCCACAAGCAACTGCATGGAGGGAGAGGCTCAACAAGGAGAACCACATCCGCAGTACACTATATGCATTCAAAATACTATAGCTTATTTGTTGGAATATTGGCCAAAAAAGGATGGGGACAGACAAGGCAGCCTTATTACCCTTTCTGATCACTACCATCAGCAAAGCTTTGTGGTGTTTGCCCCATTCTTTTTTTTTATGATTTTTCTTTAGGAGCACAAAAGATGCAGGAGATAGAATCTAGCACTTCATCATCTCTCTTGTAATCTCTTTTATCGAAAATGTGTTAATTTGGAAAAATAAAAAGGAGGATAAAAGGATGATTTATGAACACACATAGTCTAATAAATAAGCTTATAACATTGCAAAAGAGCCATTGTTAAATATGTTTTACATTTGAACGGCTATAAAATTTTTAAAGAAAGCTCTGGTGAGTCTGGTTTTAATGAAGTCTTTTGTCTCTCCAAGGCAGCGTATTCCATGTGGAGAAGGTTATTTTCTCCCCATTTCTGTTGCAGTTAACTCTCACAGAGATGGCCAGGGCACTAGTTATAGCTGCTGTATATTGCTGTTTTCAAAAGGAACAAGAAACCCAGCTATTCAACATGTTCCCTCAGCATGCACTTGAGCTGGTGGCTGCCAAACAAAGTGTTAAGCATGCAAAGTCAGGATCTTTCCTGAGTAAATGACCAGCGCCAAGAGTACAGCTAGCAGCCTCAAATGGATGAAACATACAGGATCTGTCCTCTGAGCCCATGCCTAGAAATCACATATAGGATGATGCTCCTTTCCCAAAGCTTTACCTTTCATACCTTGGAATCCCAGCACCCCTCATTTGTTACTCTCTAACATCGTCACTTCCCAGTTCCCTGCTTCTTCTGCTGGCTTTCCAGCAATGTTCTTGACACTCAGGTGTATGACTTGCTGACATGTTTTTCCCTGTGTTCTATTCTCCAGGGAAAAAGAAGCAATTTGTGTGCCAAAGGTTTTTTTGAGCAGTGCTGGTCAAAATAAATACAAACACAAGCCCCTGAGGTTATGTATGCATTCCAGCACTTGAAAAGGAGCAGCACTCCTCGAAGTGTTAACTACATTCTAAAATTAAAATGTTAACTGGTCTGGTTATAAAAGCATGTCATATGATGAAAACCAAAGTCTATTGCGAATGTAAAACGTCTGTAACTGATGTGGAGGCTGTTTGTCTCTAGTTTTTAATTAAAGTTTTGAGAGCAATGTACCGTTATAATCTTGAGGACAAAATCAAAAAACACCCTGGGAGAAGTAGCATTGGGAGAGGTAGAAGTTTAGAGTGCTCTTTTTCTTCTTCTCACAGCAAAGGACTCTCCAGTTCTCACCGGAGCTCAGGTAGGAAATAGTCCATCAGTTCCTTCACAGTTTTTCTTTCTTCTAAATAGCAGATGTAGCCCACACATCAGAGCTTCTGGTTATCCTCCACACCCTTTTAGGCTGGTTACTCACCCAACCTTTTCTTATAGCCCTGAGGTTTTTCACAGGTATGTCCTGTGCATCCCACTGTGGGATAAGTCCACCCAGGATTTCTTCTCATTCACATACTCTGCTCATACTTTTGTCTGTTCCTACAAATGGCAGGCTTTATTTGATCCTTCCCACGACTAACTTGGAAGTTCTCAACGAGCAGTCGTCTATCTTCACACCATCTCTGCAGCCCTTAAGTGTCCTTCCATGTTAGTGAGTGGGGAATTCCTTCAGCAGAATGGGCTTGAGGATGAGCTCTTCACCTCAAAGCCAGGGACAGCACTGCTTAGCATGCTTCTTTCTCCATTTGTAGCTTTCTGGGGGAAAATCAATCTTTCAAAGACTCTTAGGTTCCTCTTGCTTCTGTGAACTTCCCCAGACCTAATTAAAGCTCAGAAGTGGACAAAAACTCTCTGGCTCCATGTTAGCTGAAGAGAATGACATTTTTTCCAGTGTTCACTGACTTGGTGTTTAACTCCATCAGCCTTTCTGTGCATGGTAAAACCTTAGGGCTGGGCAGCACCTGTGCAAGATTGAGCATCAGTGTGATGACTGAAGGGAAAAGTGCTGATGCTACCCTCTTCTCATCCTGTAAGGTAAGGCGCTCCTGGCAAGCATCTCGTCCTGAAGAGAACAGTAAAGAGGAAGAAAGCAGCTGAACCTCAAAGATGCGCGTGTTGAGTCATAAAACCTCCTGGGGATGCTTCTGAGGTAGAGCACTTCATGTGCCATCCTTCATTGGTGGCTGTGGCTAAAGTAGGGAATCTGGTCCTGCAGGGATGTGTAGCAGCTTGCATCCCACTAATTGGCGGTAAAATGAAGGATGGCCTTTGGCATGCACTAGCTCTCCCTCATCTGCGTGGGTGTTAGTTCGGCAGTGACTTTAAACTACTTGCACACTCTAGACCTGCTCCTTGCCCTTCCCTTTCTCCTTCTAAAAAAGAATGTGTTTATTACCCCTTGGCATACCCAGCAATGGCTTTTTTTCAGCTGAGCTTGCTCTTTCTTTGGCCAGGGAAGCACTTGCTCCCATCCTCCAGATTTCCATTTGGAGCACAAAATGAGCTGTTCGTGTTGAGCAGGGTTCATGTTATCCCAGTGCATCACATGGGAAATCTACATTAGCAGGAGGTAAACATTCACTGGACCCAATTCAAAGGCTCTGAACAGTGACCGAGTGGAGGCTGCAGTGGAGAAACAGCCACGGTTCATGAAGCCGGCATCCCACACACCTCACAGGCAGGGGGACGGACAGGCCATGCACTGGCACATATTTTCAGCAGCAGAGGCCCAGGATAATTTATGAGAGCTTATAATGCTAACTGCTAATCTTAAAAATGCTATATCCTGTGTAGAGGTGGGCAAAGTAATGAAGCATAAAGTCTGGCTGCAGCTGAAAACCTGGCTCTGTCTCGGCTCCGTGCCCGTGAATGAGAAAGAAGTCGGGATAGAGCCAAAGTACTGAAAAGCGTCTGGCACTACTTCCTGGCGGTCACCGTGACCTTACCTGCCTGCACCGATGTGTGCGTGTGCACGCGCGCACGCATGACACACCGTGCACTTCCCATGTTCTGCCGCATGCTCTGTTCCAAAGATCCAATGATGTTTTTGCCTCTTGGGGCTAAGACAAATGTTTGGCTTGTCACAGACTTAGCCGTACCTTCAAACCTTTTGGCTCATCTCAGAGTAATGCTTAGGCATAATTGGAGACATCTTTCAGCAGGGCCTATCTCTGGGGCTGCAAGACATAATGAATGGTTCCTCCCTCTCAAAAGGTAAACTGCTGCTGAACTCTCAGCGCCGTGTTCACCTGCTTGATGAAACATGTTTTGGATTACATAAGACTAGGCGATGTTTAGTTTCCCAAGCAGCAGTGAGGAGAGCTTTGTACCTAACAGGAGATTATCCCCCTGCCACACCACTAGTTGAATAAAGTCTAAAATGAAAGAGTTTCCATCAGATTTTGAACAGCTCAGAGGTTGGGACTAACATTTCCATTATATTTTTAAAAGGCTTGCAGTGATTTGCAAAACCTGGGCCCAGATTTGCCCCAACTTGGAGCAAATATTAATTCCATTTCCAATTAAAGATCATTTCTAATGTTTAAAGATACAGAAATTACATGTATAAGTGTAGAAAAAAAAAAGACTTTCTGAAAATTCACATTCTTTGTAAGTTGAACTTTCTTAACTTTGAAAACAGATGAGACTGAATTTTGCATATGAATTAGACACATTTCGAACTCACATACATCCACATAAGCCCAAACAATTTTTTTCCTTACATCGAGTGATAGTTGCCAGGTTGCGTGTGCCTTCACTGCAAACAATAAGCGAGCAGTGAAGTCATCCAAACCCCCAGCTTAAACCACTCGTGGGTTCCTCTTTTTGACCTCAAGTACTTCTTACTGACTGCACACGAGTTCCAGTCCTCATGCTGAACACCCACAAGGTTTCTCAGTCACCATGCTCTGTTCATCTGCTTCTGCACTCTTTTTCATTTGCAGAGGGAAGTGTTGATAATTACACAATATGTGTCTTTCAGCATATTTTTGGGCTAGTTTTTATGCACTGTATGAGCTGTAGAGTTGATGCATGTGCTTGGTTGTGATGCTGAGTGTCTTCAGGCTCTGTAGGAAGCACACGCTGCACTGTGACTCAGGGAATAAGGAAACCTAAGTTCCTAACCTCTCCACATTTGCAGGCTTGCTGGATGAGCCCCTTGGTTTATTTTTCCATCCTCCCCTCTCTGCAACAGAGGGGTGATGATAACTCTGTCCTTCTCTGTGGAGCCCTGTACTCAGGCTAGACTCTGTTATCAGGGACCACGTATCATGCCAATGACTATAGAAAACTCAACTTCCCAGCCATCTCCACACACAAACACTTACACATGCCAACACTCGCAAACCCCACTCTGTGTGCTGTATGCACACATCTATGTATCCTCCCCAGACACACACAAACATGTACGGTGCTCTGTGAGCTGCTGAGTAAAAGGCAGCCTGGATTAAAATATATTTCAGCAGAAACACTAAACAGATTGAAGTTGAAATGAGGATTTGGCATGCCACATACTCAGGAAAATGTTTAATTCAGTTTCTTATTGGGTACAACTGTAGTGTTCTTAAGAAAGCACTTAAAAAAAATAAGATTATTCCTCTCTCTTATTCAATGTATGGGAAGGCTTAACTTAGACAACAAACTTTCCCTTGTGCTTTAATTGTCTGAAAAACATGTGGCTATTTTCCCAATTCCCACTTCAACCTTCGTTTCGCCCTGCCTAAAGGTGCACTAGTGTTGTGGTCAGGACACTTGCTCAGTCCTGTCTGCACACTGTGTTCACAGGAGAGATCTGTGAAACAGGGGCTGAGGAATAATCAACAGTTATCAAATGCATTAAGAGACAGAATTTTGCTTAAAAATTGACAGTGGGGAGTTTTTAAAATGAGAATATTGTTTTTCCATACAGTATAGTGCATTGTCTTTTTGTTTGTTTTGTGGGTGTTGTGGGTCTTAAAATTCTCTGTCATGAAAAATTACCACATGACTGTAACTTTGGGTGGCCATAAAAATGCCATTATCGAGACAGTTGGTGTGAAACAGGGTGGTAATCATGCCAATCTCATCCTTCTGTGCTGCTCCGTTTTGACCCCAATTACTCTGGATCATGGGCAGAACAGTGGCAAGCTGGAAAGCACAAGGGGAGACCACTGCTGACTCGAGTGCAGGTGTTCCTCAGAGTAAATGCTGTTACAGCAGGCATCTTGGACAGGCTGATCCAAGCCAGCAAGAGCCTGAGAGAGGGACTTGCTGACTGCTGAGGTCGGGCTGAAATAACTCGGTGACCGCCAGTGCCTCAGGCCAGCCCTGGGGTTGCCAGGCCATGACAGCATGGTCCCGCCTGCTCCCATAGCAGGCAGCCCATAAGACATCATACGCTGCTTTGCATGACAGGCCTAAGATTTGCCTGCCATCTATTGGTCACAGGCCTGAAGAGTTTATGCTCTTCATCGCATCTGCATGGATAGAAGGCAGGCTATGACAGACGCCTCCTGCCTGGGCTTCCCCATGTGGGACCCTGCTGCCTGGCTGAGTGACAAACTTGTGGGGACACTGGGCACTCCTGGGAGTGCCACACTATCCTTTCTGCAGCATGTGGCAGTGCCCAGCCACATGGCACGCAGCCCCGTTGAAAGCCTGGCCACCAGCCCTTTCACTGTGATATTGCATAGTCTATGTCACCTGGGCTGGGGGGCAGCTGGGTGACAGCCAGGGCTCCTGCCCACTCAGGCAGCAGACGGGGGATGGGGGCAGGGGCCTGTGCCCCCGGGAATGCTTCCTGAAGCTCAGCCTGGCTCTGTCCCCAGCACTCGTGCGCTAGGGTGGAAACATTGCTGGGAGCGGGTGGGTTGGGACCATGAGTATGCTTTGATGTCCCCTGGAAGGACCGCAGAGACATTGGCCGTTTGAGTCCTCAGCCAATGTTCTTCTCACTAAGCCATGCATTAATGAAGTTTTATTTATTTGGTGTTATATTTGAATCTGTATTCACATTCTGACTCCTTACACAATAGTTTTTAGGCCAACAATCATGTACCAGTGTAAATATTACAACATCTTTTGGCCGGATTCAATAAGAAATGCCTTCTGAAACCACGCCTGACTGTTCCTTGATTCTTGAGGGAAAAAAAAAAGCTAGTGACTGTGTGTCATGGAATGGTTGCTTTGTTTTTTCTACAGTCCACTTTCATGGTAAGCCAAACATGTGTTTCAAAGTCAGGGTTTGTGATCTTGGAATTTGTGCAGTATGAAAGGCTATGGACATTATTTTCGTTATTGAACTAGTCTGTGATATACTATGAACATACTCCCTACAACACCACACGGAAATTCCCATTACAGAGGAGAGGTCTTGCTGCTATTGAGTAAGAAATGCAATTCCATCTCCTGGGATCCTGTTCCCACACCATGAGGTCTAGACCCATGTCTTGCTCATCCTTACTTTGGCCTGATCCTCAAAGCCTTGCCCCACCAGGCTGCCTGCTCCAAATTCACTCCTGGAGTCCGGTGATTCAGAAAATGGGGTTATGCAAATTTACCTCTTAAATATTACTTAAGAAATTACTTCCTGGTGGTTGCTATAGTTTTTCCCCTGCCTTTCACATTTGGGTTTTACTGTTTTCTTTCTCTTCAGTTGATGCATATCTAACCCAGATAACCCATGCTGTTCTTTGCCAGCATGGTTATGTACTATTTAATATCATTCCCCATTTTGTAGAAACCAAGACACAAGGAGCATGAGTCATCCAGCCTGCTCTAAACAGCTACTTTGGGGTGTATGGAAACGCATATCAGAAGGACTTCTACTTCCCTCTGGCTCTGCCTGTACAGGAGAGACAGGGACCACTTCCTGTCCTGTGGCCAGTTGGGTCAGGCTGCTTGCTGTCTGTGCTGTTTAGGGCTAGCTCCCTCTGTAACCAATTTGCCTTTGAGATAGCCGCTTGGAGATATCCAAAATGAGGCAAGGAAACTGAGGAAATGTAGATGAATTTAAGAAATGCAAAATGGTCAACAGTCCAGTGCTTTAAACTTGTAGTCCTTATTTTTAGCTTCATGAGCAAATTTTTTGGTGTCTATAAAGGGAGTCAAGGGAGAAAAGACTCAATGTAGATGTTTGCATGTGGTTATGTGACTCCTCGTCAAAGAGTGTTTTGAAATCATGTGCTGAGCAAGTAGTGGTCACAGATTAGGATCCTGATCCATGTGGGTTAGACCAATACTCCCATCCCACAAATACTGCCACCAAGGCCTGGAGAAAGCATCTTATCATATACAGCATTATGCATAAGTCTCTGAAACCTCACTCAGAAAGTCCAGTTTTTTCCTTAGTTATCTCCATTTAGAACAGATTTGTCACTGAGGTCTATAAAAGCCTTGGATCTAAACACTATGCTAAATGCAGCACCTCCAGAAATTATTTTTAAATGTTCATTCATTTTGTTTTCCTTATTTAGGGAGAGAGGAAAAGAGAAAATCCTGGGTTATTGTTGCATCCTCATGAATCACTTACAGTCATTATTATAAATATTTAAGTATATTGTTTTTCCACAGTTTTTTTTTGTAAGATACAGGGAGGGTTATGTTGTTTTCTAAACCTTGATTCTTTGAGGCAACTTTTGGTCCCAAATAACTGTTTAAATATGTGTATTGAAAAAGGTTCTGGGATGAAGTATGCCTTCGTGCTCTCTTTTGTGTCCTCTTTTCCCAGAAGATGTGCCCAGAAAGGTAGTTCCAGGAAAGCAAAAGGATAGTGCTTTTCTATGAATACAGCAAGAGCCGTTAATGCAGCATCAAGAAAGTAGTAGGCTGAGAAATAATTAATCCATTAAAATCTTAATTTAAGTCTTCCCAAGATTATGAAGGATTAGTATGTGCAAAACGTTTTTTTTCCCCCCTATACTGTTTCTAAGCAGGGCAAGCAAAAATATCAGATCTGAAGTTCCTGACTGTTTTTGAAACCCATGTGAAACAGAATGTTTCATGCTGTAGTTTTAACTCTTCTACACAAAAAGAACAAATTTTATTTTTTCTTTTTTTTTTTAGGAGAACAAAATTCCTTTTTTTTTAATAAACTAGTTGAATGTGTTTGGCACTGTGATCTGTGAAATGAAGACAACGCTTGACTACAGACCCTTTGTTGTTCTTTTTTTCAAGTTTCTGTAGACATATAAATATATTTCAAAGCAGAACAAGACTAGAACTAGCTAAAATGCAGGATTTAGGGTTAATGATACTTTTTCTTCTTTCTCTTCTTTATTTATGTGGTTTTGTTTGGTCAGGACCTACATCAATTCTTCTAGACCTTCTCATGACCCAGAAATCCCCAAACACTGTTTCTAAAAGGAAACATGCATGGTGTTTCTGAAACATATCATTTCCTGAGACTTTCTTATTAGTTTCACCTTTACTGGCCTCCACTTCCACAAACACTAAGTTCCTAGCAGTGCCGTGTGACATGCCTGAAACCCTGCTCGGGTGAGTCAGCCCAGGAGTCACAGAGCTCAGAATCCCAGGTTCCCCAGCTGCCTGGCTAGGAAACCAAGCAGAGCTGATGGTCGTGCGTCCAATTGGTATTTTCATCCATAAACTTCTAACCAGTGCCAAATGAGGAAAATTATCCAGTTAAGATCTTAAACTCTAGTGCAACTTGAAATGATGAAGTCATGAATTTGTTTTACTCTACCATAAAGAAAATAATGCTATGTTTTGGCCTGCTACAGATTTCACAGACTGAACCTTTAGATCATATGATCTTTGATTTTATACAAAATTTCAGACATAACAGGAAGACAAAACACCAGCTTTGGCATTAGCTTGTAGCGTTTCCAATTAATGGAAATCCCTACTTAGTACTACGCCTGTGTAAAAAAATATTTTATGGGCTACAATAGCACAAAACTGATTTGCTTTCAAAATCAGGCAGCAGGTAAAAGTGTTTTGGTACTCCTTTAAACACAAAGTCATTAAACGCACTTTAGTGATCACAGTTCAGTACGGAGTATGGACTGAATACCTGACCAATGTCACCCAAGACTACCTCTCTAAGCACTCTGCACTGCACTAATTGATCTCTTAATTGGCTCAGTCAACACAGCAGTCTCCATCACACAACAAGCGCTAATTGCTACAAGCTCGCTTCTGAAATGTTAAGCACTTTGAAGGCAAAGTATATGTGTGTGCTGGAATCGACTGCACAGTAGTGTGGGGCTGAGTGAGGGCTTTTCTGCTGGGAGCCCCATCACCAAGCCTGGCAGGTGTTCCCCTGGGCTCCTGGACTCAGAAGAATCTGGTCATTCCCCAGAGCAGCTGTGCTCTTTATAGCCTAACACATACATGCAAAAAGCAGGAGCCTTGTCCAAAGGCCAGAAACCTTTGTAAAGAATATTAGCAGTCACTTGGACCCACAGAGGAAAACTTCTGCTCTGAGTTCAGTAACTGTACAGATGCCTTGAACCCAACCAAATGGATGTTTTGCTTTTGCCCAGTTTAGAATATAATGAGCCAAAAAGCTACTTTGCAATCACTTAGCTTACATAATGTACCTGGAGACCGGATAATGATTTAAGTGAGGGCAGTGTTATGGTATCTCCACTCTGACAGATCTGAATATTAACAGGGAGGAATCTGTTGCTCCCCTCGGGGTGAGATACATTACCTCGGTAGGTGGATTAGTGGCAATGTGCCTGACAAAGTGCCTCTGAGGGCTTGTCTACACAAGGCAGTTGCACCCATTTAACTCAAGGTGTGATTTTAAACCAATTGAGTTAAAAGCAGGCAGAGGCTACCAACACAACCCTTGAAGTGAAGCAAGTATGGAATCAAACTCTAGGAAAATGGGCAAAAGAGGGTCTGGAGCCCAAACAAAATGGTTTACATAGCCTTTGGCACAGAACTTTACTTTTTTTATTAAGGCATTAGACAGAATGTGCTACTGTCTCCTTACCAAAGCCCGAGGAACACCATACTACTTTCAGTTTGGTGGTAAGGATGGTAGAGACTCTTCTCCATTTCTCATCCACTATGGCAAATTTATCTCCGTATCACCCATAGGGGCATTGCAAAGAAAGCAGTAGTAAGCAGAAGTAGCTCAAATTTCACCAAAGGTTAGCCAGAGATGAACAGGAAATTTTAAGGGATACAGAAACTTCCACAGAGAGGTAGTGCTAGCTCCAATGACATTTTCATTGGAAAGGTGAAAAAGAGACAGAGTTGACATTGTAACTTGGTAAAAGTACCTAAGACCTGCCCTTGTCTCTTTCAAAGTTACCCATGATAAAACATTGCTCTTACTCAAACACAGAGGCTTCCATTTTACAGGGTTATATTGACTAATAAGTAGGTGTGTACAGCAGAAAATCTAAAGCCTTGGCCCAGAAAAGGTGTTTTGACACATTCTGCTTTTATAAATACGCTCCAAAATTTTTTTTCATTCCAGTATAAACTCAAAATACATTTTTAGATCTGCCACACACAAAAAGGTTATACTCAGAGGTCAGGATAAGTTTGGTCTGCACTGCATAGCACAGCTGGACAAAGACTTTACTCAAAGAAAACACTTGGGTTTTGTATCAATTTGGTGGATAATGTTTTCCTAAATTTAACAGACCACAGTCATTATTAAATTGGTAAAATTGGTAAGTCAGTTTCTGGAAATCAAGCTTCCAGCATTAGATCACCGACCCAGTGTGTTAGAATGAGCGCTTAGCACTAATCAAGACTAATGAGATATGAAGGGAAAGGAAAATATTGGAAGTTCTATACAACCTAGTGGAAAAACCAAACTGAATCAGACATGCAAAAGTGAGACGGTTTTAATGTGATTTTTATAGCAACCACTAAAATCACTAGCAGTTGGATCAGTGGAGAACAGTGCAAACAAATCCTGCAGTGTGTCTGTCTTGGCATAATACTCATGTGAGCAATTTCTAACCCCTGTTGCTGGCAATAAACACCCTTCCTGTGCTGGTGGGACAAACTCCAAGAGTTTTGAGCTTGCTCCCCAGTACCTATCTGCATGCCCCAGACCTTTTCTTATTAGTGGGCTCACTGAAAGTCCCTGTGTTTTTTTCCTCTTGATGCCAATACAATTTCTCAGCCACATCCAATCAGTTTCTAGGAATAAGCATGTGAGACAGGGTATTTGCAAAAGCATTACTCATATCACTGCTTTACTGCACTTGTGAATGTGTTGTTTTCTAATTACACTGGAAACACATGTGGGGGAAAAAAAAAAAAAAGACAATCCAAAACAGAAAACAGAATTACAAATGATTATGAAAGATTCAAGCAATGAAATGAAACAAAAATTACACTTAATCTATTTTTGCTAATGTTACATTAGAAGTCTTTCTCCTTTTTTTCTAGACAGTATTCTGTTATTTGTCATCATGCCCATTTGTCATGGACTTGATCTCTCAGTATGTCATGTTGCCTCTTGTAGAAAAGAAAAAAGTCCAAATATTCTAAATTTGCAAAAGCACTTAAATGCTAGGTTTTGGATTGAAAATTGAATTCTTTAACCAAGAAGACAGACAAAGACTTTTGTGAACTCTTCCCTCTTCTGACAGGCAGGGCACAGTCTCTGGATATCAGCAAACCATGTTTCTATCCCTCCTACATCAGAACTGCATTTTTGTCTCAGGAATAGAATAGGATGGACAATCTAGTAGAGGGAGCGTAAGCTGATCAACTTGAGCCACACAGAAAGAGTATTATTTTTTAATGAAACCTAACATGAAAGGGTTTTAAAACAGCAGACAACCAGAAAGATGTCAGATGAAACTACAAATATTTGCAGGCATGTTTGCTTCCTAAGATTATGTAAACTTTAAGCCTATTACCTAGAAAAGGCATGCAGAGACCTGTTTCATAGTACTGTGCTTTGATGAAGTACATTGCATTAGTTAGAAAACAACATTTGAAGTTATCTGTGTTTCAGACTCCTTTATATTCCATCCTATTCACCTTTCCAGCATAGATTACATAAAAGCGTATGTTTAGGGATGTACCTGGAACAGAGAAGTCTCATGAAGGAAGAATGCCAGAACTTTGTACTATCCATTTCTTCCACATAGTCTTCTAGAAGAATTTTATTATATTATTCCAAAGAGATAAATGTTCTTTTTTTTTAAATCCAATTTGTTTCTCGAGAACATAAAATTTGTTCTAAAATCTCAGCCATATTAGTATAGTATCCAAAGAAGTAACGTAGATAAATAATAGTCTCTCCATATTCATAGTTAATTTCTGTTTCAGCTTCATCCAGTGTTGTAAAATCCCATCCATCTGCCAGCTGTGACAAGCTCTGCTAGATGAAGTATTATTTGTTACCCTCTTAAATTTCTCCCTATCTCCATTGCCTAATTTTATATCAGCACTATTGGTTTTAGGCCTGATCCTTTTGATACTCCAGAGTCTTACGTGTCTTTCTCACAAAGGGAGCGAGGCACCTGGGCTCCACTGTATAGATGTATTAGCACATTTTTGGTGTACTGGGTCGGTATGCTGGGAAGGAGATAGACTTTGGGTAGGCATTCCCCTTTAGGCAGACATGTATAATTAATTATTTCCTGTCAGAAAGAAGGAAGAAAGGAGAAATAGTGACTTTGATTCCTCACTAAAATATTTTCTCTGGTTCTGTGTCACAATAAAATGTCTAATGGTAGTAAGTCCGTAGCTATAGCAAGCCTTGCTGATGCAAAACAGTAGAGTAGTGTGGGAGCAGCACTAGTGCTGACTGAACTGTTCTTAGAGACAGAACTAGGAGAGAAAAGTTAGTTTAGATTGACCTTATCTGCACTTAGACATGGGATAGATATATTTTTCCTACAGAGGAAACTGGGATTTATGGAACAATTGATGAAAAAAAAGATTCTTGGAGGACAGATAAGTGACTGAAGATATTGGAAGATACCAGTTTAATAAATCTGGGATAGAAAGTCTTTGTACAACAGAGATGTGCTAAGTGGAAATTGTTATTGTGCTAACAAGGTGAGGAAGAGAAGAAGGGACAAACAGAAACCAGGGTCTCCAAGTGAGAAGGGACCAAAAGAAGTGAAGAAATGATGTCATCACAAAGGCTGGATAAATGCTTACCATGTAGAAAAGGATAAGGTCAGGAATGGGAACAAGTTTCTTTCTAGGTTCTTGTTGGGATGATGATACTGCGTTGGGGTATATATTTAAAAATATAGAAGTTAAGTGAATTACCTCTAAAGTAAGGACAACAAAGGTATAAGACGATGAAGACCAACATGTGGTCCCAAAACCACATATCTCTTCCGAGGAGAAGAGATATGTGGTTTTGAGGAACCACATATCTCTTCCGAGGTATTTACGGGAATAAGGCTTTTCTAGGAGGAACATGACCTGGGAATATATAGTCTTAAGTTTCCTTACTAACATAAGCATCTGCCTTTCTGAACTCAAAAGCATGAAAGTCTCTTTACGATTTCTTGAGGAAAGCAAGAAAGATGTGGAGTAATTGGGGTAAGTTCAGCAAAGAACCACTAAAATCATTAAGAACTTGGAGCATCTGACATACAAGGGAAAGCTGACAGAAGTGGAACTGTTCAGACTCAAGCAGAAAAGAGCCAGAGAAATTTTATAAATGTATATAAATAACTGATGGGTAAGAAGTTCTGGTGACAGGACAAGAGGCAGTGGGCACAAGCTGAAACACAGGAAACTGCATTAAAAAATAAAATCAAACAAAAATTTGCAAGGGAAAACTGCAAAGGTGTCCAGAATGGCTCTGACACCTCCACCCTTGAAATAACCCAAAATCCTAGTGGATATGGCCCTGAGCAACCTATGTAACTGACTGCACTCTGAGCAGAGATTTGGCTTAGATGATCTCTAGAGGTGCCTTCCAATCAGTGCTCAGCAATTCTGACTCATTGAAAAGCAATTTGGTAGAATAAAACAGAATAAAATGCACCCTCAGTAAAGCAAGAGATATGTGGCATACTATCCTGATAGCTTTATTAAAGGTTCTTTTTAAATGAAGCATGCATGTGGTAGGTATAGTTTTTCTGATGTTTCATATTTATAATGTTACTTCATGGGAAACAATTAGATATTGCAGGAGCAACCGGAAGTGTCAGGGATGAGCTGTGGATTGTGCTCAAAAAGGAAGAGGAAGTATCAAAAAACTCCTGCTAGAAGTCAGTTTGATTATGCTCTTCACATGAGCACAGGCAGCACAGTTCATCTGTGTAATGACATACTATGGCTCTCCCAGTACCAGGCAATGCAATTAAAAACGCCATTCAAGCGAGCATCCCAGAGGAGGTTCTGTGGAAGTACTGCATATATAGAGTAGGTGAGGGAGGGGGAAAGCACTACAGATATCCAATATCCATTAGGCATAAAGTTAATTGTACTCTGGGTATTGGAAAGCATTAAAAAGATTACAGAAAAATCTCAGCAAATGACATTCTCAGGAATTTTAGCTATTATAACCTAAAGAGCAAAATACTCTAAATGATGATATAAAGGCCCCGGCTTTTGAAAAAGCCAGACACAAAAGCCTGATGTTATGATTAATGCCTTTTCCTTTCCAAGATCTAAGCTGGAAACTTGTGAATTACCGAGAACCATTAATAATTTGGAGAGAGCATCTGAAGAAGTGCCACTATATTTCAGTCTCTCAGGTGTCAGCCTGAACAGCTACTGTGTCAAGCAAGTCATGGTGTTTGTAATTATCTTTTTGCTCTAAGGTGCCACTAAGAAGTAGCGCCATTTCTACCTGGTTCCATCAAGTTGAAGTGCTCTGCTATACCTGGAACCAAGCAGTTACTCAGGTCCTCTGACTAGGACTCACTTCTTGTTGAAGGTGTTGCTTATACTATTCAACATGAGCGTATAATTCAATCCTACCTTACTGTGGAAAAATAGAGCAGCCCTGTCTTCTGCTCCATCACATTCCCAGGAGAGCGTCACTGTTTCTTCCAGTTCCACAACCCCACGCACCAAGTGCAACTAGTGCACTTGCTTAACTGTTGCCTTCAGCACACAGGGTCCTGGAGGGATGTGCCTTCAGGGGGTCATACCTTTGCCTGGCTGCAGCCCTCTCCCCATGGCAGTGGATGGTGTGATATGACACAGCTCAATCTGACATGATACAAATATAACATGTAGCACTTCCAAACTGGAGAGACTGCTTCTTGCCTTTATACCAGTGCAGATCATTCTTCTCAAATGAAACATTGAAATGCTGTGATTACGGAGCTAATCACACACACACACAGAGTAAGTATCATGGTTAAACAAGAGCCTGGCATGAAACTCGTGGATGTGCTCCCACTCACTATGAAGTGTAAGGCAAAAGTATCTCCAGAGAACCAGCTGCAGCTTGTATCTCTTTCCTACACGTGCCATCCTACACTCATCCATTTCCATCATCCCAGAACCTACAGGCCATAATCTTTCCCATTGTTCTTGATGCAAACGACTTATTCCTGGAAACATACAGTTTTGAGAAAACATAAAATCAAGCAGGTCAAGTGTATTTTTGCACAAACCAAGAAACAGTGGAATTGCTGTTTAATTTCAGCCACCCTACTCTTGCATATTTCCTGTGCTAATTCATACTGTTTTCACAATTTTCTTCACAAAGTCAGGTGTTGCTTATAAAGGTGTTGTACCTAATGCTTTTTTAGTTTTGGGTTTTGGTCATCTTATTCTTTGTGAATAGAAGAGTATAGGAGAATATAATTCTTTAAAGGTTATTAAATTACATTTCATAACTCTGACAGGTCAAATCCTAATACCAAGTAGAATTTAATCCTAATCCTCCCTTGTATGAGGACACCCTCTGAGTCCTGAGAAAAACTCTCCCAAAGACTGTAAATAAGACTGCCTGTTTTGAACAGAATCTCAGAAAGATCACATATTTTAAAGAGACTGTTGTCTCTACACTCCACTTGAATTATTCATGCAAAATCAATCCCTGAAATATCTGTAATGATTCTATGTTAGATGCTCTGGTCAATTTACAAATTATTTTTAGGCAAAATGTGCAGCAAAATCCTTTCAAACTAATTGCAAAATGTAGCACTGATTGGCCTGATTTGAACCTAATCTGAGCTCTTGACTGGACTGCTTGTCAGCATGAGCTAAACTGAGGCTACAAGAATCACAGAATCACAGAATTGCAGGGGTTGGAAGGGACCTTGAGAGATCATCGAGTCCAACCCCCCTGCCAGAGCAGGTTCCCTACAGCAGGTTGCACAGGTAGGCGTCCAGGCGGGTCTTGAATATCTCCAGGGAAGGAGACTCCACAACCTCCCTGGGCAGCCTGTTCCAGTGCTCCGTCACCCGCACCGTGAAGAAGTTCTTCCGCATGTTGGTGCGGAACTTCCTGTGCTCCAGCTTAAGGCCATTGCCCCTTGTCCTGTCCCCACTGACCACCGAAAAGAGGTTCCCCACCTCCATTTGCCTCCCGCAACTAAGATACTTATAAACATGGATCAGGTCCCCTCTCAGCCTTCTTTTCTCCAGGCTGAACAGACCCAGCTTACTGAGCCTCTCCTCATAGGGGAGATGCTCCAGGCCCTTTATCATCTTTGTGGCCCTCCGCTGGACTCTTTCCAGGAGGTCCCTGTCTTTCTTATACAGGGGAGCCCAGAACTGGACACAGTACTCCAGCTGAGGCCTGACCAGGGCAGAGTAGAGGGGAAGGATCACCTCCCTCGACCTGCTGGCAATGCTCTTTTTAATGCACCCTAGAATCCCATTGGCCTTCTTAGCCACCAGGGCACACTGCTGGCTCATGGCCAACCTGTTGTCTACCAGGACCCCCAGGTCCCTCTCTGTAGAGCTCCTCTCCAGCAGGTCATCCCCCAGCCTGTACTGGTACATGCAGTTATTCCTCCTCAGGTGCAAGACTCTACACTTGCTTTTGTTGAACCTCATCAGGTTCCTCTCTGCCCAACTCTCCAGCCTGTCCAGGTCTCGCTGAATGGCAGCACAGCCTTCTGGCGTGTCAGCCACTCCCCCCAGTTTTGTGTCATCAGATGATCAACCTGAGATCAGGATTTGTCCTGTAATCTACTCCACCCTGGGCCCTCTCTGAACTGTAGTACAGTGGTAGAACACAGGAGTGAACCTACCCAAAGTGGTCTGACACTTGTCTTCTCAGAACTTCAGGGATTAAGAGACAGGTTTGGTCTATTCTGCGAAGAGAATAGGTCAGGTTGAGAACTGGCATTGAATACGAAGAATGAAGGGAGTGAAGACACTGGTGAGCCTAAGTTTTTGCTTCTGCTGCCACTTAAGGAGCAAGAACAAGGCTACAAATAATGTTGATAGACAATGCTCTGGCCCTTCTTGTCTAGGTCTCTGTCTTAGACAGAATAGTGCAACAAGGCAATGGCTATTTCAAGGACCCCAGCAAACTGTGATTCTAGCAGGCTGCCTAGCTTGCCTATATATCACACAAGTATAAATTCAATCTGAAATCAGAAGATAGTCCCTCCAACATTAACTGAAAGATACCCTGGCAAGTTTTGAACAGATCAAATCCCTAAATGTGCAACTGACTGTTGGCTGTTAATCATGAAGTACGGAGTATGAAGATCTAGGCTGTATGGAATGAGTTGTGAGATTTGATCAAGACAACAATAAATATCCAAGAGCTTCTGTGAAGCAAATTATTCGAAAATCTCTCCTGCATTTCCCTAAAGAATAATACTAGTTTTGGGAAGGGCCTTCAACCTGTGTGATAGTAGTAACTGGGGAAATCTCAGTGGAGATGGCAACATAACTAAAGTAAAGAGACGTGATGGTAGTGATAAAACAAACGTTAAAGTTGATTTACAAATTTTATGAAGGAAAAAAGTTGTATCATCAGCATGAGCATTGTTGGTAGATGTTTATCCAACTTGCTTTTAAAGATTTTCACTGATGAAGAAGACTCTACATCTTACCAAAGAAATCTATTCAATTTCTTTAAAATCCTGAGTGGAAGATTTTCCTAATGTTTCTTCTGAATGTTCCTTGTTGCAAGAACCTTTCAGTCTTAACTAATATCCTTCTCAACCAGTGATAGCACAAGCACAAAAGCCTAAGTGTTGATGTGTGAGATCTAATCTTCCATCTTGGCCAGCATGTAGCCTCCAGAAGAGCCAGCTACCTCAAAAAATATTTCCTGCAGTAGGCAATCACTAGATAATTTACACAAGGTAAAGATTCTTATTAATTTCCGTCTGTTAGAGGATGCTTGTATTCCCAAGCTGTAAGCAGTATGGGGTAAAACAGAAAAAGAAAAAGAAATAAACTAAAACAAAGCCTCTAGTTCAAGCCACACATGGATTTGTTTTGTTTTGCAGGCTCAAAATGCAAGATCCTGAGGTTTTACAAAGCCCAGATATCCCAAGTTACCCATTACACACAGGGAAGGGAAACAGTCTTTCACCTAACCCATAACCCTGAAAACTTTGGTGGTTCAGAGAAAGCTGAACCTTAATCTGAACCCACACTGGTTTGCAAACCTCAGACTATCCCCCCATTATCACCAACACCTCCCTAAGACACTGCTTTGTGGGCTGCAAACAGTCTGCGGTGTCTACACTCCATCAGGTTTCCCTACAGCAAAGCTCCAGAGATTTTAGTAATTTGGATGTCTAAGTATGACCCAAACATTAGCTAATTTTGAAAGAGTACAGCATGAAATATCATCTGTGACTTCCAATAAGAAGCGTCTGTGAAGATGACTTCTCAGAACTGCGGAACTCTTTATGGGCATTTTAGCAGAGATGGTGCTTGTAAGTAATCTCATTGTAAAGCCACTCGTCTTCAAGAATACACTTACAGCACTAATTGTTTCCACAGAAAGTGGTGTTTAATGCAGCAAGATCCTCTCACTTCCCCCTCTCTTCTTCCCCCGTCTCACTCGAGAGCGTCTATCTCTTCCCTTTATGAAAGCCACCTCATTCAGTCCTGAGACTTGGAAATTCATCACAGTCACCAGCACCATTGTTTCTCACTTGTGATGCTACTCCATGAATAAAAAAGCAAAATACATTAACAGAGAAGCAGGTAGAAAAATATAAATGATTGACTATTTTCACAGCTTTTTGGCTACAAGATATCTTGTGAACATGTTACAACAATTACTCTCTATTACATTTGTTCTTTGAAACGATCTGGCAAGATAATCTATCTGTAGAGAAAGTCTGATGTCAGACAACTGGTGGCTTCAGCTGAGCTAGTCTAGATCTACGTAGAAAGGAGTCTAGAGTCACGCCTTTGAGCTATACATCTTTTTTTCCAATTAACTGTTTAGAGAAGGAAGATTGCTTGTAACCCAGGGTTAGGTCACCAGGATATTATTCCTGAGAGCGTATACTCTGTGAGACTTTGAGGAAATTACATAGGTTAAGGTTTGCAAAGCTGAATTCCATGCTCAACTTTAAAAGGTTCATTCATTATATTTTCTTCATTTTGCTCTCATTATTGATGCTCTTATTTAAAATTGGCCTTACAGACTCCGTTCAGGTGTCAAGATCCTTTGTACTAGATTCTAAAAAGTCAAAGAGAATAAGCATATTTCCCTAAGTGTAAGAAAAGACAGGACATGGGAAAATGGGTGAGTATAATGCAGAACGAAGCCCATGCTAGGCAGCAGGCTAAGCAGTAGCCCCTCACATCTGTCATACACTGCATCAAATGAGGTTGTTTCAAGAAACACGCAATCAGGTTGGAAGGCAAGCATGTGGCTCTGTGGATGTTTAATGGTAGTTTTCCTCTGTGTCTCAGGTTTCCCATCTGAAAAAGGACAGTAGCTATAGGCTTTCTATTTGTAGATGCTGATCTTGATTCAGTAGCCGATATGCATCATGCTTGGAAGGAAAATGACAGTGGGTCTACAGGAATATGTTTATATTAATTCAGTCAGCACTCAAAATTCAAACCAGGTTATACATTTTGATGGGAAGCCTGAATTATCTAGCAGTCACTTGCTACATTTTCAGATGGACAGCCTGTTCAGAATAAATGTTCCTGGCTACAAAATCAGCAACTATTATTTGCTGTAGATGTTCTCAATACTAATTTGAATGTCACTCTTTCCAGAAAGACTCAAAACAGAAACAAACTGAAAATAGACAGATTCAAGAGGTTTCAAGAGGAAATTCTCTACGAAAACTGCATGTGGACAAGCAGCATCTATCCAAATATAGACAACCACATTTTACTTCAGGCTCTCCATTCCTCTGCACAAAGAGCCTTTATGAATGACGCACTGGTATTGGGAAATACCGTTATTTCTGTTCTTACCACATTGCAACCAATGTGCTTGGAGAGGGATTTAAAGTAAGTGTGTTTGCCACTTAGTAACTTTGTGGGTTGGTCATGAAGGTAAACCTACTCAGTGACGTTAAAGACACAAGGGGTGACTCAGGACAGGAGCTCCCTCTGTGTGCTCTGGCCATGCTAAAGAGGGCACCTTTCTTGTTCTCTCCTCTCTGTCAATTTAGACGGTCCAAGTGGAAAATCTCATTTATCCTCTGTGAGAATATGCTCCCTCCCTTTGTTCTTGGATACCTCAATCATCAAAATCATTCAAACTGTTATTGGTCCTCAATTGGATCTCTCCTTTAAAGTCAATTGTGGAATAAACCACTTTGCCCACAGGAGCAAGAAAAGACATGCTGTTCATTAAACATGGAAGACAAATCTTCTCTTCTGTACTTTTCTCACCAACAGCACCTTTGGAAGAGCGCCTTTGGGAGCCCCTTTGACTGGGGCCAAAGCTAAAGTATTATTCTTACCTCCGGAACCGACTGAGGACCTCTAGTGCTCAGTTAATTCAAAAGTCTCAGTTCTCCCTCATCAGTAAATAGTTAATTGTACTCCCATTATAAGCAGTGGGATTTCTCTTATTTACTTCTTCAGGCCATGACTGAGCTCTGAATCTATGGAGCTGGAAGCAAAAACTCAGTCATTGAGCAAACACTTCAGGTACTTAAGCAGAAGCTCTCTAAAAGCACGATGCCAGGGTAGCTGGTGTTCTGCCAGGGACAACCTATTTTCAGAAAACAGCTTCATTTTTGCACGCACTTTCCAAGCACTATCACTCCCAAGTATTCACACCAACTGGCTTTGACACTTGCACAAAAGAAGTTGCTCAGAGCTATGTGCACCAGGTACACTTAACCTTTGAAAACTGCCCAAAGAGACCTTTGGTCTCCCAAGTCCTGTGAACATGAAAAGGAGAAGGGAGCAAAATGTCGGTAGGTGATGGCTCTTGGGGATCTCTACTTACTTCCACACAGCCCCACTGATTCACCTGTGCTCTGCTGTCATAGAATAACAGCAGGGAATCAGATTCTTTGTAAAGACAGCTATCTTGGCTTCTTATGGACTATAAGAGAAGGCTTAACATGATTGCAAAGGAAATTCATTGCCACCATCTCCCGTGATCTGATTGGGAATTTTACAATGATGACTGATATTTACTGCCAAATCCTAGCATCAAACATCAGATAACAACAAAGAAGCACAAGGCCTGAAAAAGCCTCAAAAATATGAACCAAGTATATTAGTGCTTGAATGATAAAAGATAATTAGAAAAAAAAAAAAGAATCTTGCATTTATTCAAATTTTAGGAAAAAAAACGCTGGGATTTTTTCAGTATGACTCATAGCTTTTGAATGCTTTGGGCTGAATGCAACAGAAATGGTTCATTAGGAGGAATTTGGTCATCTCTGGGGAAAATGCATTGTTTCACTGTTTTATTTCTTGAAATGCTCTCTTTAGTGTAGAAATTTTAACATTAGTGCTTGGTCAGCAAATTCCTCTTGCTGTTCTTCCCTGCTTCTTTCACTTCATGACAATCACTTCCTTTTTTTTCCCTGCCTGCTTTCCCTCTGACGCAAAAGCCACATTAGATACTGGGAAAGATAAGTAGGCATTTAGCCACTCTGCTAGGGCACACACAGCTATGCCGCACATGAGCATCAACCACCATGGACAGTCCCAGCAGAGCGGGTAAAGTTTAAATCATGTTGACTTGGATGAACGAACAAAAGATCCATGTAATTCTTAAGCATCCAGTAGCAATTAGTAAAAGGAGGCAAAAAAAGAAAGGGGCTCTGTTTGAAGTGCAAACTCTTTTCTTCAGCTTTGTGCAAAACCCTAAAGCTGTGATCATTTGGCATTGAGTGGCTTTAGTCAAAAGTCTTTGATTTTTGTCTGATATTACTTCTCTCAAGCTTCCTGTTACTGAACTTCACTGTTCTCCACCTGAGTCTTCAGCTGAGATACATAAGACACTGCCAGCATAAAAAACATAGCATGAATTTATTCCTGCAAGGCAAGAAAATGGGAAGATATCACTTCCAGCACGCTAAAATTTTCTACTTGAGGACATATGAGCTTTCTAAGCCCATGAAATTCTCACAGTGATTGTACAGTTACCATAGGACAGATGAAATGTTTTGGATTTTGTATCAAGACCTGAGAGAAAGCAACCATTGTATATCGTATTTCTGCAAGATGCTATCAAGTTGTTGACTTCAACGATATCTTTCATTTAAAGGAGAGACCTTCTGAATGTCAAAAAATGCAAAAATCCATCAATATGTGGCAATATATGGTACAGAGTTCCACAAGACCATAGCATATAGTGGAATACTTCACTCTCCTAGAGTATTTCTCATTTGCAGTTTTCAAAGCACCTTGTGAATATAAAGCACATCTCTGATGTCTATACATTGTAAGGTAGGTAAATATACAGGAAGAATATTTAGGAGAGATGCAAGCAGAAATAGAAACCCTTGAGGAGAAATCCTGTCCCTAAGAGGTAGGAATGTCTCCACTATGAAGACCAAAGAATTAGAAGGTAACAAAGAGCCGAGCAGTGGGGCCAACACCCAAGACTCTCCCAAGAATGAAATAGCTGCATGGGTAGATGGAAGAATGGACACACAGCCCTTCTTTCTTCCTTTTGCACTTGGGGACACCCAGGAGAACCAGGCCACAGAAAGGTGTGAAAACAGCAGTTGAGCATCCCAGTTTGGGATCCACCGGAGCAAAGACTACCAAGGGTTGGTCAGTACGGCCAGCTCAGCACAGTGACAGCAGTACAAGGACGCTGGGCTCTGCAGCATCTTCATCCATCTCTGCCTCCATGCCCTGTGGAGAGATATTGCCCAGACCAACAAGCCTCTCCACCACCCTTTTCTTTTTAGATCATTAGGTCCTGCAAGCAGCATCTAAAAAAAGCAAAAACAGAGCATCTAGTCTCAGAAACCTGATCTTAACTGATCTCATTTGTAAAGCATTGTTTTCTGCAAGGAGGGCTGACATTAGGGGAAGTACCATGAAAAGCCTGCCTCAGCCTTATGCTTTTTCCCTAAAAAAGAAAAGATAGGCAAGCGGGCTGGATCTTTGGTCTGACCAAAGACAACTTCGTCTAAAGTCTCTCCTCTGTTGTAATATTGCTCCTGAGTGTAAGAGATTAACTCCATAGAGGCAAACTATTGCTTTGATCAAATTTTTAAAGAATTATGAGTACGGAAAACATGCCTTCCAAATGCATGAGGCAGCAGAAATGTGGAGCACCAACTATGAGCCCGAGAAACTGAAAACAAGTGCAAGAAAGAAAAAAATAAGGATTTTTCAGCTGAAAGTACTGAGAGATGACTTGTCACCTTCTTCTAAGCTAGGCCTTGCTTTCCTTTCTCTCTGTTCACAGAGAAGTTGCTCTGTGGCTAAATAGCCAGCAGTAGCATCCTTCTGAGACAATTATTCTTCTTTCAAAGGAGGGGAGGAATAGTAGTGCTACTAGTGTGAAGGGAGCTGCACTGGACATTTTAGTCACCTGTCCCCATCCACACCATTGCCCTCTTCCCCATGCGGCCCTATTGTCAGGAAGAATCACCATCTGATAACCACGTTATTAGGACTCATCCCCACACAACCTGCATACACTCTTCAGGCAAATAAAACCAACCATCAAAGTTTGGATATGAATGCAGGAGAGAGTAGAGCTGAGGACTATAGGTGGGAAAAGGTTAAAGGATTTTTTTCTCTTGGCTTCAGTAACTTTGTATGAGCCTCAAAGAGGCCTTGACTTAGAATTTGCTGAAATAAAGTGTGAAGAACAGATATTCTGATAGGGAGATTCAATAAAGCCTTAAAACAGCTTTAGCTTTTCAAGATTGTGAAGAGACCGTTAGCATCTTGAGTTTAATAAAAGGAGTCAAGAGTGATGAACTACGAACAAGCCAACCTCATCTCAGTACTTTGAGGAGACAGTGAGAGTCTAATTAAGGATAGCACAGTCCAGCATTTGGACAAAAAAAAATCCCAAGGGTCAAAGTCTGCACAAATTCTGTAGAAAAAGCTAGTGATTCACTATCTATCAGAATACAAAAAAAAAAAAAAAAAAGTTAGTATAATAAAAAGGAAAGGTGATCTGATGGGCATCATCTACTTGTTTTTTCAAAAGATTTTTTGTAAGTTCCATCAGAATAGTCCAGGAAGAAAAATAAACAGGCAGAGGGTAAAGGGTAATGCTATGTTCAGTATTAATGTCAAGTTAGACCAAAAGGAAGAACTTATTCAAGTGAGAAGAGCCCTCCACAAACAAATATAGCGAAGTTAATAGTAAATCTGGGAACATACTGATTTTCACTGATAAATACCAATTCATCAAAGCAAACTATGTCTCCAGCCAAGGAAACAAATGTTGACGAAGAGCTGTTTCCTTAAAAAGTAAAGACAACTGAAAATTTCTGTGTAGTTTGTACATCTGTAATGGTAGAAACAGCTCACTAGACCAGACGTAAAGGAAAGATCTTCTTACCAGTGACTTCCAGAAGTTGACAAAAAAGAGAATTTAAATATGTGAATGATCAAAATAAAATACCTTGATTGATGCATTTAATTTTTACTATATCATTAGTGGAATTGCTTTGGGAAAATCTGAACTTTTATTTTTCCTCCTCATTTCAGGAAAGAAAATTTTCCATCCTTCCAGCTCTTACGGAAGATGCAGCTGTTCTCTACCCAGCAGCTGTCAGTGGGGAGTTTTTAATATCAAGTCCAGTGAGCATTCAGAAACAGTGTTCCCCTAAAGCAAAGCAAGTTAAAAACTAGAAGCAACTCCTACTACATGAGATTGACCATTCACAGCCACAAACAAAGCAGGTCTTCCTAAGGTCTTGCTTAAAATTCAAGGAGGGAATTACTCATACACATATTATTTCAGCCAGACATCGTACACCCCCTTGGTTCCCACAGCGTACCTCAGAGATGGTTGGCATGAGTCTATTAGTTTAATCTTCCTCTTGCACACATGGTAATGACAATAACGTTTTGGCAGGCAACACAATTCTCATATAACACATACACTGTCCATTACACATTCACCTCATTTTCAAGCTGCTGCATGTATCAAACAAGTTTATTGTTTCCCTCCCTTGTCTTTTTTTTTTTCTTTCTTGTTTACAAAACACTGCTAGAGAGAAAGAAGGGGAAAGAAAAATAACAACAGGGCAACAAAAAATCGTCTTGTCAAAAACAACTATCAAATTTGAGAAAATATACACCACATCTATAACCAGGAGAACAAGCAAAGCAAGGAGAATGATGTGACCAGACAGATCTGATTCACCCAAAAGCCAATTGTAAGGAATCATGAAATACCTAAAGTAGCTGAAATATCTAAAATTGAAAATATTAAAAAATCAGCATATAAGTAGAAATGCTTCTTGATGTGTTTATAGTATATGCTGATATCACAGCTTCCAAAGGTGACCTGTGTTGCCCATTGATTCTTTGAGAAAACTGACATGGTTTGCTGGTGTGTAAGGAAGTAATAAGAGACTTTTTTCTGCTTCCTTAGTATGTAATGAGTTTGAAAAAACTCATGTCTGAGCCTGCAGACTGGCTCTTCAACTGGCAAAAATCACAGTTCTTCAGCTGAGGAAAATGGATGATCCAGTTTAACGGCCATTAGGAATGTAGCCCTCACAGATCAGCAAAGATGCTACTGTCCTTTCTGCAGCAATGCCCAACCACCACTTCCTTAATGGTCTTGAAAATCATACCCCATGAGATGGATATTGAGAAAATCCCAGAAGACGAGAGAGCAACCAGCCCTGTCTGTCCACACACTGTAGAGAGAGATCAGAAAGCCAAAACATGGCCTAAAACACAGAAAGGCTCTTTTTCATCTCATCAGCTATAGCTAATTTTTGCACCTAAAAGTGGAGTAGATGAATTACTGTCAGGTCTTTGTACTGAGCAGGTAGCCAGTAATAGTGGAGAGGGTGGTCTGAAAATACACCTTTATAAGCATCTTTTGTTCAGTACAAAGCCTTTTGCCATCATTCAAGTACAATGATTAAGTTGATTTGTGGTACGTTCAAAAAGTCCTGTGGTGAGGAGAGAATACAGGGAAGGAAATCTTTTATTAATTCCCTTTTATTTATAAATATAGTAAATACATTTCAGAGTGAGCCACTAGCATGTCCTCAGGCTGTGCTGGAGGGCAGAGGTGCAAACACTCCTGTTGTTTCTTAGCCAGAAGATTATTACTTTATGACCTCTCAGTTGCCCTGTCTGCTGACCTCTGAGGATATTTAGCCTGCAGTTGACATCTGTGGTCCCATCAGCAGCACTGAAGTAAAAGGTACTTAATGCAGAGCAGCTCTTTTGCAAGGTTAGAAAGGATCAATAGGAGATGTGTTTAATGCGGTATCACTATCAGGTCTCATCTCACTTCTAAAACTGAAATATCCACAGTGGGACATAATCTTAGTCACACAGCCGAGAGATCTTTAACACAGCAAGATCCCTTTCTCCCAGATCTAGAAATGTAGCTCAAGACAGACAGAGGAAATTGCCAAGGTTTAGAATAAATATGCACTTTTCAAAAGGAAAAATGATCAGAGGGAGGCTTCTGCCATTTCAGTCCCACAGCATTTTTTCTGGAGTTTGAGCAGTTCTTGTGGAAAATAGGCAGCTTTGCAATAAGCTGTGAACAAACCCAGGGTCATTTTTCCCCTGAGCACCTGTGCATCCACTGCTTGAAACTAATCCTTTGTGACTGTAGAAAAAAATAAAAAATAGAGTAAGAGGGAAGGTAGCTTCCCCAGAAAATTCAATAAACCGCAATTCATGCAACAAACCTGTTGAGGCTCACCAAAAAGAAGTACAATTCAGCTGTTCTTTATGTACATTACTTTAGCCTGGTAGATCTTGTGTTCCAGCAGAGGGTAGCTCCTTTACTTGCTTGTATGTAACTGTAGCAAACTGTATTTGAGACACGCTTTTAGAACCACACTGTTACCTTACCACATTTATTTACCATAAAATACATGTGCTCACTGCTCCTGCTCTGGTCAAGTGCAGGCCTGTGATGCTGGGGATGCCCTCTACATCTCCTCATGCCTTGTAATCAACGTCCAATGGGATTCCCAGTGTGAAATCCTCCAGATTCCCAAGGCTCCACTGTCCTCAGTGTGCATTCCCATTCAGCGCCCAGTGGGGCTGGGTTACACCATCCCGCCTCTGGTGGCACCCAACATCCAGGCAGGAGCTGCTGGGGACAGCTGCCCCTCCAGCTTATTCAATTTCTGGTTAGAGGTAGAGAGTGGACAAGTGAGCAGAGACAGAAAAGCCACCCCTAAAAGGATTTTATGCTCCTGTACAGTGTACTACAAGCTGAAGAGCGCAGTTCTATTGCTATTCCCCAAAGGCATCTGCTCAGACGAGTGATTCAATTGTCTGGCTTGGAAACTTGCTGATAATTACAGTTGTTACAGTTTTCAACCCAAGTTGCTGAGCTGGGAATTAAACAGCAGCTTGTTATCATGCCTACATGCTAGCCACATTTTACTGTCCTTAACACAGTGGCATATGTCAGTGTTGTCCCTTTAGAGCTGGATATACATTCCCAGACACGTTCGGCTACGGTTCTTTTTAGGCTCCAAGAGGCACGTGAATGCCCACATAAAATATGTTTAAATTCCCATTCCAGCTCTCTTTGAGACAGATGCAGCCACTCTGGGACAGAATCTGCAATGGTGAATTTAGAAATGGATTTGAACCAAGTGTGTTAGGTCTGCAATATGATCGCTGAGGGAATGGAAAGGAAGAAGGGATGCCAGGAGAAGAGCTGTGCTGGCTGGAGGTATGAAACACAAGTTCCGAGCAATTAAGAAGCAGAGATCTTATTTACTTTTTTTTTTCTCTCTGCAGACCTCTTTTCTATTCAGACCCACTTCATGTTCTTCATTTTCATGCATCCCCCAAACACTGAAGAGTGATGCATCCATGACTCTGGGTGCCCACGCTAAGCGCTGCATGTGTTCCCGTCCTGCTGAGCAGGCAGGGAACCAGGGCTGGGTCGCCCCACAGAACAACATCCTGAGCTGCTCACTGTGACTGTGCATGCCACCAGAGCTAGCACATCCACCAAATGAGGCACAGACAATGCAGCCTTTGCTGGCATTAACTCTTCTAAAATCAGTATCTCCTGTTCTCTAACAAGTGCTGCTGGTAAGAGCATGAGCATTTTTGTTATCTCTTCTCCCTCTCACATATATATTTGCTTTAATTATCAGTGGATTTGGATTCTGGTAGTGCTTTGAGCGAGGGTTTTATGCAACCACAAAGAGAGCCCTTGGAAAGGCACACACTGTCTGACATAAAACCAAGCCAGCCCTTGCAGTTCTCACATCTATCCACAATCCTTTGTGCACTGAACTCAGATGGAGCCCCAGCAGGCTTCTTACAGTTTTTAGAAAACATTTTTAGTACTTAGATAGGTCAGCATGAATGCTGAGGTGGGAGGAAAAAGACATGGGATGAAAACCTGTGTCCATTGAAGCCAACGGGAGCTTAGCCCTTTACTGCAGCATAGGACAATATTTCTGCCTACATCCCAGCTTTTAAAAGCACAATACAATAGATAGATTATGAGTTGACCTTTTGTAAGATCACAGGGACACACAAGGAACATTTGACACAATTGCACTGAGGCTGTGCGCAGACATTTCTCTTCTGTTTCCTCCTCCTCAGTATTTATCATCCTAATAGTTTTATAGTGACATCCACTGCTATTGTGTCTAAGCACTTTTCCCACTAACTGAAGGGCTTCACTGTTTCTTCTATTGGAATTGAGTGCATCTCTGGCTCTTCTGTCCTGATGGAGGGTCTTGTGTATGGCTCTTTCGTTGATGACGAGCTTAACAGGAGCTTCAAGGTGAAAACACTGATGGAATTACGAGTATGACAGTAATGTAGGAGGAAGCCACCATAGCAAGCATTTATTAGCATTAAATAAATAGATAAACAGCATAGTATTTCTCAGCATTAGGCAGCCTGTGGGACTCCCCCAGTCTCCTCTGGATTCTCCTCAGACCATTCATCTCAGTCCTCATAGGCTTCACCATGGGCTGCATCACCAGACTGCCTCTGGAAGGTTTTCAGCAGGCAGAAGCTAGGAGCACGTGAGCAAAAAACTTGCACTTTTAGCAAGTGCCTGTTCACATTCATGTTCAACTTCAGATAAAAGTTTCATCACCTCTCTCTGAAGGTGATGAATGTTTAGACTGCTGTCGCTGGAGAAGATGAGGCAGTCTCTCCTAGAAAGCCTTGGTGAAATAAACTACAGCTGGATGCAAGGTGGGAGGCAGCAGGAGTGGCCTCTGCAGAGCCAGGTTTCTTCTAGATAATTCAGAATTTCCCTGGTAGTTTTCATCCAAGCATGGTCTTCTTTTCCTCACCCTACTGTATTTGCAAAGTTCCTAATTTTTATGATCTCTAGCAGAAGCAGACATTCTATTTTACCCTGAACAGATATGAGTTTAGGGGTTAAATTACTTACAGAGGGCTGGCATGAGACTTAAGTGCTTCAGAAACCTGAATCTCTATCTTAGACTGCTCCAAGTTGTGTTTGTCAGAGTGGCTGCTAACTGGCCCAAGGAAGAGACAGCAAGCCCTGTGTGCCAGGACAAATCCCCTGCTCTGGGTGGCTTGGGCTTCAGTATGGGAAGGACATCCCAGACCAAGCCTTGTTGGGCCATCACTTTGGCAGGCACAGCTGCACTTCTCACATCCCTTCAGCCTCCTGAGAAAATACTGATCAAAACTCATCAGCTGGCTGAGGTTAGGCCTCAGGTTAACCATACCTGGTGAGTGCATTCAGAAACACGCTGCCTTTCTGAGCTGGGCAGGTGCAGATAAGGCAGCCACAGAGGGAGAAGGAGGCTGCGTTCCCTGCAGGTGGAGCCCAGCACCATACCATCCCCATGGGTCACCTCCTGCAAGGTAGAACTGGGGAGGATCAGGCTGCCCAGATCCTGCTGATCCTTCCAGGGTGCAGATTCATGGTGGAGCAGCTCAGTTCTGCTCAGACCAGTAACAGGCATGTGGCTTCTGGAGGGGCCATCTCTCTCTTCATGTACATCCCACAGAAGGCCAGTACACTCCTAGGGTGAAATTGTGGCCTTGAAGAGGGAAAGGGGGCTATACTGTAGCCTTTCAAGGGGCCAGCTTCTCAACTTTTTCTCAGATTTTGTCTTCTAGTTGCCTTAACCTGAGTCATAATCCCGTTACCATGGCTAATGAATGACAGTTACAGAGCCCATAAATGTGAGATCACTCTCAGAGATCCCTCTAACCTCTAAGTGGAGCCAGTCCTCAGGGATGGATGGAATTTCAGTGAATTTTTCCATTTCATTTGTATAATGAAATCATTCTTTGGGCTCTGTTCTGTTCTTTGTGCCCTTTTTGGACTTAAGGTGGACCTTTTCAACATATATATTTAGAATGGCACAGTAACACACGTGTTCGTCAATGGCACAGTAATTGATAACTGATAACTAGGATCAAAAATATGATTTTGTATGAGTTATTTCACATTTAAATTTCTTCTTAGCATTCCCCAACAACAGCATATATTACTGCTTAGAGAATTTAAAAAGCATCCAGCTTTACAAAGTTCAAAACCTCTCCTTCTAGTTACATATAACTGGGATGCTTGCTTTGAATTAGTTCCACATAAATGTGTCTGAAAGCAGTAAGGCAACTTCAACTAAAACAATCTAGAATTATGAATAATAGGAGCCAAATTTACACACAAACACTGCACTGAACTGAATCTTGACCTAGCATTGATAATCTTCAAACCTCCATACATCAAATCCAAAAACACAAGCATTTTCCCACATGCAAGGCTTTATTCTGTTTATTTTGTTCTATTAGTTTTTCTGCTGCACAATTAAGTTGGCACCAACAAAATTGCTTCTAATCTGCATCTGACCTACCACCCTAACCTAACAAACCTGCTTACAAAAACATACTATGTAGGAATCCACGTGATTCACTTTTGCGTCAAGAAATTGGAAGAGAGTGGGAGAACATAACAATTATTTTTTTTGTCCCTCGTAGTCCTTTGATGTGTGAGATATCAATGTACTCCATCTTAGATGCCATTATTTTCTTTATACATACATTCTTTATACACACACAGCTCACAGCTGTGCACTTATCTTGATGCAGTACCAAAGCACAAGAAAAATATTTTGTTGCAGGTAGGCACACCACACTATAAAGAGAGGAACGAGTTTTATAACTTTCTGTGGCTTTTGACACAGAAAAATAAGTTGTCGAGTTTAATGTACTTTTCTAGGATCCAAATATAGCCAATGGAGAGATTCAAGCTAAGTGATGAAGTTGGATTACTGAGAGTCTAAAAAGATACCCAATTCCTAAAGATCCTTGGACCACTTTCTTGGGTACCACCATGACAGAGCCAAAAGCCTCAACTCCTGTAAATTACAGGTCATCATGTTTCTCTCTCAAGCCCAAGAACAACTGCTAGGTTTGATTCAGATCACAGTTTTGAAAGACAGCAACAAGCTTGAGCTTGCTTTGGTGGTAATTCTTTCCTGTGGCTCTGATACAAATCAGGAATGAAGTACTGTCAGGTGAAGTGAGAAAGACCCCCAAGGTGTTTAATGCTGATGAAAGACTTGTCCCAAACCCTACTGACTGATATGAACAGACCAGTACGAGCATCAATATCAATGGAAAGAGGCGTAGGGTTGTGCCTGGCTTGAAATGCTGTTGTGCATTTAGCAGTTCTATGAACAGGGAAAGATGATATCATTTTAAAACATTGTCATAGCATTGACTGTGGAATGTTCAGTGGAAAATGAATCCTACTGATTTTAGTTTGTGTGAGGTGTTTAGACTGATTTTTCTTTCATAAGTGACATTTGTCCCTTGTACAAAATTGCATAATTACACAATATTAGAAATGTGCTCAAGAAAATGAATACTCTCACTGATTAGACTGAATATGGGAGATTCAATGCATAGTGAGATTTTATAGATTTAGTATTATTTAGAAATCAGATAATATTGTGCATAGAACGAGTTACATTGATAAGATTGCCAAGTATATGGAACTCTATGAAAGCTTGCAGGTTGATCCTTGAAATACATGCTACAACTTTTACAATATATTAGTTTTTCAACTTTCAACAACAGACAGTTGTGATCCTACACTGGACTTTCTGTTCCTTTGCAAATTTGCATTCTGACAGATAAGAATACTAGACCCTGATTCATCTTGCCACTTGTTTGCTTTACACAGAGATAAAATATCTAACTCTGCAAGTCCAACAATGCAATTCATTTCTTTAACTTTCTCCTGGTTTTGTCTCATAAAGGCATGCGAATATCTGTTTTCCATATTACTTATGCAAAAAATAACGACACAAACAGCCATCCCCCAGGGAATCCTGCAGTGCATGTAGCGTTCCTGGCCAGGTTCTCACCAGCAGTTTAGTCCATGCCTCAACTGCCCCGTGCAAAACAGATGTTGTGAAATAGGGTCAGACAAGAATGGTTGAAGTCCTTCTACTGTTCTCTTACGACCCAGGATTTGAAATGGAAATAGCTGCTCTTAATGAAGGATAAGAGGACAAGACTAAATAAAAAACATTTCTGTTTTGTTTGGAACTGTTTCCTGTCTCTTTCACTTTTGATCCTAAATTGTTAGGCATACTCTTAAACTTTAGCCTGTTATTTCACTGGAATCTAATTATGTTCAACTATAGTGTTTATCTGAGGTTTTCAGAAGCACCTGAGCAGTACGGAAACTGAAATCCCACTTTTAAAGTGCCTGGGATGTCCCATTCTGAACAGGAGAGATTTCAAAGCTTGAGTGAGGACATGACAGTTGAAATGTGGCTGAAGAATACAGCTGCACAATGGCCCATCTGCTGCTCTGAAGAAAATGCATCACGTAATGTACCCTTGGTCTTCCAAATCAGGCACTAGGTAAAGAATTTTCTGCAAACACATTATTTCTATAGTTTAGACTGAGATCTTTTCTAGATGAGTCCTGTTTTCAGGTTAAAGGCCTTACGTATTCAGTGTCAATTTCTTTTCTCTTTTTTTTTTTTTTAATATGCCATAAATATATCCGACGCATTCAGATATTTAGCATTTTACTCTTTTGATTTTGATCACCTTCATCTTCTAGCTTCTATAGGCAGAACTGGGCATATTCCAAAATTTTATAAACAGTTTTTCAGGACAAATCCACTGCCTACAATATCACAACAAATCTAGCATTACTGTGATGATGCAAACACGAAATAAACTGCAGCCGGGCAGAGAAAGCAATGACTTCTGCATTCTTTCACATTCTCTTTCCTCTCCTGTTCTCACTCAGTAGCCACTTGATCATGGGCACCTCCATTTTTTAAAGAAAGCCAAACCAAAGTCCTAAAAACCCCGTTGGAAAAAACGCATTTGACAGCTCAAGGGAGGAGGAAGGAATTTATTGCCTTTTTGCTTGTTAGGAGTGTGGTTTTCTGTCATTTTTAGCTCTGAATTGTGGGACGTTTCTCAAGCTCTTTATGGCAGCTCTGCTATCTGCTGATAGACATTACCACTGATTAGCAAGGAAGGTCACAATCCTCCTTATTGGTCTTCTGTTACGAATAGATGTCAGTAACAGACTACGATGGCGAGCATGGGCATATTACTATGGTGGATTTCTATACACATTTTTAGTAAGAGAGCGTTTTGTCTTTGCTCACCATTAAAACAATTTGGAAAGTACAAAGAATTCTCTTGCCTGTGTGATTTCAGCTACTCATGCAAAGCATCAATGTTCCAGAGTTTTGTTCAGAAACCCAATGTGTTTGACCACCGCCACCTCTGCCTCTCCAATGCGACCATTGCTGGTAAATCCCTGCCTCTTGCCAGACTGTGGCCACTTCACCAGAAAGCCCACATCAGAAACAAGAAGCACTCAGGTGACACAGCATACAGAGAGAGAAATAAAGCCAATTTTAGCCCTTTATTTCAATTCTTAAGCACTTTCGCTTCAGTTGTATTATGCACAAGTGAGTGTAAGTCCCATTTAAAGCCATGCAACAAAGAAACAAGCCATTAAGAACAAGCAGATCTGAGATTTAAAAGAAATCAGATATGCAAAGGCAGACTGTTACATATAGCTCAGAGCCCCAGTGTAGACCTAGGCTGCTCTGCTGCCTGTGGCAGCGATGTGTCAGCTTTCCCCAGTCAAGGATCTCATCCAGGGGCATGTTCCTAAGGGTGGTTTGATCTCCTGCATATTGTCAGCATGTATAGAAATGCTAAAACACTCTTCATTACAGAAAAAAAAGATAAAAGTAAGAAATAATAATTCAGAGCAAAAGAGAAGGAAGAGAGATCTTGCAGGTTTGCTAGGCAGCTCTCCAGCCTCTCTCTCCAGCCCTCCCCTCCGCAAAGAGAAGCAAATTAACTGTTTAACAAAGGGATCGTATTTCCGGATATGACAGGAGGAGACAGATTATGAACAGATACAAATGAAAAGTCTTGTGCCAAAAAATGAATGCTCTTAAGGAAGACTAAGTGTCCTGGGCAGCTACCAGGATTGCTAAAGGAAATGAGGAAAGAAATTAGTGAAGCCTTAACAGAATTTTCCCAATTGCCCCCGTGACAGGTTAGGCTACAGAGCAAGGGAAAGTGAGCAACACAATGCACAGACTTATTTCAACCATTATTTTTATTATTAAGGGGTCATGAGATACAGCAGGTAGTTAGAATCCAGTTGGCTCAAAGTTATTTCCTGGGGAAACAGTTTTGTGGGTTTTAATGAAGTCATGATATAATACTTTGAAAAGACTCATTTAACTGGAAATAGCCAAAATGGATTAGGCTGAGGGGCAGTCTTGCTTAACAGCTCTTTGGAAGTCCTGGAAGATATTGCTAAACCTGTCTGGGAAATGGTTTTCCCATCTTGCAAAACTTTTTGAGATTTTAAAATATTTTCCTGCTCTGAATCAGAATGATAAACAACACATTGTAACATTTTGTTCTTATTAGGTACGCAAAAAGCAGGGAGAGAAAAAAAAGAGAGAAGGAGAGGAAGAAAGGAGAGAGTGACCCGCTCATCTGTGTCAGATTTGTAGCACTCATCTCAGGTAAGCAGAACTCACTTTTTGGGCAAATGGAGCAGGGGATCATCTCTTCTGACCCTTCAGCCATGATCTGCTTTTCCAGTGTTTTCCAAGAAGTTCCATATCTGCTATCCTTTGGCTCAAGCTTTGATTCTCAGTTTCAAATTGATGTTCTCTTAAGGAAAGTCACACAGTACAGAAAAAATCTGGACTAAATATTTCTATCTGCATTATAAATGAGAAATGTACTGGGAGGTTAAAGTATTTTCTCTTACATTAAATGATTGCTCTGAGGTTTGTTACATCAGCTAAGGAAAAATCAGGTGTGATTTATGGAGAGAAATGTGCTGCGAGCACAGAACAGAAGTACAGGATCATAGCATGGCAGGGATTGAAAGGGACCCCAGGAAGTCACCTGGCTCAACACCTGCTCCAACAGGAACACCCAGAGCAGGGTGCCCAGGCCCATGTCCAGGCGACTTCTGAAGGTCTCCAAGGAGGAGACTCCACAGCCTGTGCCTGTGCTCTGGTACCCACACAGCACAACAGTGCTTCCTGGTGTTCAGATGGAACCTCCTGTGTTTCAGTTTGTGCCCACCACCTCTTGTCCTGGCACTGGCCACCACTAAGATTACCCAACAATGTTCAGACTTGTACAAAAATGAAGGTTAAATGATGCTTCCAATGCATTTTCTAATTTTAATTAGACGGGATGATGGTTCTACTGGATAAATCAGTGGAGCATTTCTGGTGGAAATATAGGGATTGTAAGTACCCAGGAATTCCACTAAAAACTTTGCCATTAAATCTTTCTGTAACTTTGAGAGAGAGTTCAGGTAAAGAAATTGAGGCAGATAAACTGTTCAACAGTGTTGAAAACAATAACATCTGCCTCACAAAGAAGTTGCAGAGACTGATCGGTTAGTGTTTGTGGAGTATTTTGGTAAGAATACATTATATTCTATAACCCATGCTCTGGGACTTCTAAATAAATAAATATGGAGGCCTTTTGCATTACTTGTTCCATTGAAAGTGAGCTGTAGATTCAGCGTCCTGTTGTGCCACTGATTCAATTTTACATCCAGTGTAAAATCACTGATTTCAGCACTCTTACATCAGATAGGATGTTTGTTCTTTGTATCATTAACCATTCCATTTTATCCTATCTTGCTTTCTGACAAAATCGTTAGGATGAGGAGGATTTCATAGAATCATAGAATCATAGAATGGTTCAGGTTGGAAGGGACCTTAGAGATCATGTTCCAACCCCCCTGCCATGGGCAAGGACACCGCTCACTAGACCAGGTTGCCCAAAGCCCCATCCAGCCTGGCTTTGAATACTTCCAAGGAAAGGGCAAAAATTTTGGTCCAAAATAAAATAGGAAAATTTTATGTGGCATGCTGGGGCAATTCAGTATTACAGGCTGAATTTAAAGTAAATTTTCCTTGTGACTAAAGCACTTCTTGAAGTTTGAATAACTTTTACATAATGTTTTAAGAGCACTTGTTTTTATTAACAGAAAGTATCTTTTATGATGAGATTAACTCTACACTTATAAAAATATTTGTGACTCAGAAAGCCGTACTCACTGAGATATTACACTTTTTTCTAGATTCATAAAGTTCTTCACACTTGATTTTCCCATTTATTTTAACCTAGTACGTGCCTGGTTCACATTGCCAGAGTGGTGAAGAGCAGCCACAGAGACCTGGGATTGAAATCTGAATTTGAAATGGATCTCAGAAGAAGCTCTTGATGGTCCTCGATGCCCAAGGACCACTGTGGTTGCTTGTCAGAACAATCTTATTTGAAAGGACAGTATGTTAATACAGAACAATACACAACACTGTTATTTTTCAAATAAACTCTAACACCCTGGTCCTGCTGAGGAATGTCAGCAAAGCTGGTTTTTGATTGCAGCTGGCTGGTATAAATCTAATAAAACCAGGGCATCTTCCAGCTGAGCTGCAGCTGAAGAGGAGGGCTGAAAGAAGAAGCCCTGGCCAAGGAGCATATCTTGGTCAACTCGATGGCAAGAATTTTAGTACAAAAAGGCATCAAATTTAGCAGACTGTCCCGATTTGTGTTTTTTCCTGATCCGATAGCTAGTGTTTACCCTCCTAGATCCTACAGTGAGATAATTAGTATTGGAAAGAGACAAGAATGGTATGATGGATTATAACAGCAAATCCATAAGCAGCACATCTAACAGCCTTATTAATCATATTTCAGTGTACCAAAACTTGACAAAAACCATACACTTGTACTACTGTTTTGTCAAAGAAGGTGATTTGCAGGTAACGTTTTTCTTTCCAGATTTTAATATTTTCAGGGCAAGAAGAATAATTTTAAATCAACACTCTACAAAAGAGTATTCAGCTTGAGTCAGTAGTACTGAAAATGCATACAAGGCTACGGTTTGCCAAAGACACAGCCACTAAGAAAGTGGGATTTGCCTCGGTTTTGTGGTATTTTTAAAGGCATAATAATGTTCATGTATACATACACGTGATAAATAGGACCTTTATTCAAAAAGGATATTTGTGGTTAGTTAAGAATTTCTCAAATCAGAAGATGTATTTATAGGGAAACATCAGCTTCAGTTCTCATTTAATATTTCTTTCCCGTCCTTTTTCCTAAGCTTTAAGGCAGAAACCTTACCTTTTGCATCCTTCTGAAGAATATTACCCTCTTTGTGCCGGAGCAGCTCTCCACGCAGAAAAGTGCCGTGAGCTTGATTTTTGGCTCACATGAACGTGGCGTGGTGCTCCCTTGGCTGCCTGAGCACCACAAGACCAACCACACCTAGCAATTATTTTAATCATGCCTTCGTTTTACCTCCTGCCTGTAGCACTCGGCTAACTTGGAACAGATCTGGTAATTAGTGTAAAATTAGATGAGAAGCAGAGCTGGAACATGCATCTTCTGGAGGCTGCAAGAAGAGCCAAGCCACTGCTCTTCGGTTCACTTCACTCACCTACCCAGCTCATACCACAAGGCAAGTTAACATCTTCCAAAGCCTGCACCAAAACACACCGCCAGCCCAGCAGCCACAAAACATAACCTGAGAAAAGCGTGCTTGGACAGAGAGAGAGGTAATACTGTGTTTTTCCTGTGCCATAAGAACATATTCCAAACAGTATCGCCATATCCTCATCTACAGCACCAGCTGCAAACTCATTTTGCTTGTTGATGAGAGAACAAGTCAAAGAGATGAAGAGAGAGGAGGGGACAGGGGAATGTATAATGAACACTAAAACCATACTTTATTTATGGTAAGCCCCCACAGGTCCCCTTTAGCATCCTGGAGACTTGAGAGGAATGTAGAGTAAGCCCCAAAAGAGACACTTAAGTGCTTTCCTCCCCCATGAGCATCAGCTGAGATTGAGAAAGGAAAAAACGGGAAGAGTAGCAACAGCCTCAGAGGAACAATGCATAAAGTGCTGGTTTCCCTCATGCAGCTGATGGGCTGTGAGGAAGGAAGAAGAGGTGAGAAGCATCATCTGAGCTTCAGAAGAAGAGAGAAGTACCATTTTCCAGTGCTTATTTCTTGAACAACAGATGCAAGATCACCTTTTCTTTCAACCCAATGTCTGCTGTGTTAAGGCCCAGTTCTGTGAATCTTTATCCATATATTTAAGCTGAATACCAAGAGGGAGACTTCAGTTAAAAAGAGATACTTTATAGGCATAAGGGAAAAAAAATGGAATTTAGGATTAAAATAGTACCTTGAAATTGCTTTAACATTTTCGCCCACTTCAATTATGATCAAAGTAGCCATGAAAACAAAGATGTCATAGCTAAAGAGCAAGAATAGAGCACTATAGCTTATAAAGTATTCTTCCTCTCACCACTTCAAACTATCAGCAATATTTCTCACTTTACAAAAAGAGCAGAAACAAACTAAACTTTTACACAGGCTGTTATGAAGATTTTCATCCAGCAGACATGCAGTGATTGATCAACTTCATCTCCGTCAGTGGAGCCAGGAAGGTTAGGTTAGCACACATGCCGTGTTTGTAGATCTGGGTGCAAATACGCGAAAAGTTCATACAAAAATACAAAAACTTCCCTTGCACAGCATGTGAAATAGGAAGAGCTGCCATGGAGTCACAAAAGAGACACCCATCATTTGATCCGTTTTTCTTCTCCTGTTGAAGGAGAGAAGGAAAGGTCTTAAAAGAAAAGCACAATGAAAAGCATTGACAGGAAAATGAAAACTCTTCGACAAATGCTGCTGTTGAAACAGCTCCTACTCCAAAAATTATTAACAAATTTTTGCCAATTCATGTTTCGTGTAATGGCACCTGATCCCAGCTACAGGAAGACAAGAGGTTTGTTGGGAAACCATTAGACTCTCTTTGCCAGTATCATGGCACCATGGCATGTGGCAGAGCTGCAGATTCACCGCAGTGCTGGGAGTGGGGCCAGTCCCATGCTGGGGAACAGGATGTGTGTGCTACAGAGGCTTTGTGCCCCTTCACCCTCACGAGTCAGCCCAAGCTTGCTGTAAATGAGTGTTTTGCTCTTTGATTGGCATCATTACCTCATATAATGTTGTCTAATTATATTATTGATTTTCTTCCCCCATGCTATTTAATGGATTCCCCTTCCAATTCATCCTCAGTAAAGACACTGACAAGCACAACGGATGGATCTCTGGGGAGTCTCTTCCGACCATGTGCACTGCACACAGCATACAGGTGTTGCACTCTGCATTTGCTTCTTAGCTAGACAGAAGAAATATTGTCTGGGGGATGGTGGAGAGAACAGGAGAGAGATCATGGTCCACTAACGCAGTCAGGCACAGTAATTACTACTTCATAATAACTGAATTATTACTGTGCCCAGATTTCTTTCCTTTTTCTTTTTCTTTTTTTTTTTTTTTAATTACTGTTTCACAATTCAGAGGAGCTGTTTGTAGAGCTAGGTAGGAAATAGAGCTCATATCCTGCAAAATTTTTAGTAATTTTAAATATATTCTCATTGTACATTGGAAAACACCCACGAATTTGAAACAAACATCAGCATGATCATCCCACTCCAGGGAGAAGTAGCAGACAGGTAGTGAAGGCAATGCAAAACAGAGTGCCTATGGGTGCAACCAGATAAATGTCAGGAGACTCTACCAGTCCTTCGGGCTGTCAGGACATGGCCCTCAAACACAAAGAGCCATGCTAGAGCCTTGTACTACACCTGAGGTGGAAGCCCTTGCCAAGCATGAATTTGGAGAAGGGAGGATGAATGGGACATTGCATCCTCAGCTGGGCAAGCCAGCTTCAGTTATCCAGTCTTGCTACCCTTGGCATGCAGCTCCTGACCACTCAATCTAACAGCAAACCTGCTGAGCAGGAAGGCTGGTCCAAGCTAAAGGCACAACTCTGACTTGGATGCATACCAGGCACCTAATGCTGACACAGAAAGACTGCCCTTGTGAAGAATTGAAAGCTTGACCTCCATCTGCTGCCATTACAGTGACAAGACTAGTGCTAGACTGATCTTCTAAGTCATTGAGTTTCATGAGAGTAAAAAAGTCCATTGAGTCAGACAAAAGTCCACTTGGTCCAGTACAGATGCCGGCAGTATCCAGTAAGGAATGCTTAGCTGAAAAAAATAAAAGAAACTGTGCAAGACTTGAGCCTCTTATCTTCCAGCTTGCAGGAGTATGTTGCTTCAGGCCCCTGAGCTGGAAGGTGCACACATTTAGTAGTTATCAGTGCTTCCAGGTCAAAAACTGCATGGAGGTGCAGACAAGTCAAGGGAGGGGAAAGGACATATAAAACATGATTATGGCATGCTCCATCATGAATAGAGAAAGCTGAGATTTATCTACTGTGTTGGAATAAATGTATTTGCCTAGTTATTAAGGCATTTGTCCAATCCTAACGAACTGAAGTCCAAAGTTCAAAGAGATACAAGGAGATGTGTTCCCTACCACGTTCTCTGTGCTATCACAGAAGCTGCTAAGCAGCAACACAGAAATTAGATCCACAGGCGATGTCCTCTGCTCCAAGGTCAGCCATAGCCCTGCCCAGAATTCTGTATTGCCTGGGAAGGGGAGGTACATTTGGCTCCTAGCTCTAGCCTGGGAGGTAAGTTTCATCTGGATCCCCAGGAATGTTTCTTGTTGGGTAGCTCTGCTTGTCAAGAAAATTGTAGGGAAATAGTATTTTCTGCAGTGAAGAGCAACACATAGGATTTTCTGCTTTACTAGAACAAAGTCAAGGCCACAGCAGCCATTCAATGAGGTCAACACTGATACAGTTGTCAGCCATTTGCACAAATGAATCTGAGTCACGGGATGCCATCAGATGAGTTTTTCCAGTGTCAGACAGGGATGTCAGTGTCAGGAATTACAAAGTCAAATCCACCCAGGCTGGAAACTTACTCTCTAATTCCTCTTTCTTTCCTACCAAACCCAACACTTCAGTCATGAGAAAACTGCATCTGATGCCTATAGTGGTGTATTTTATTTCTTTTGAGAGTAGGTGGCAGAAGAGATGGGAGAGGTGATCACTGGTCTCACACTGTGCCCACAGATGACAAAGTTCTCAGAAGAGATGTTTGCCTGTGACTTCTGTGAAAAGAGGATGACGCCCACAAACGCTGGGTTAAAGTCCTGAACAGAGCTTTAAAAGTGGCCTCTACAATCACTCAGGAAAGGAGAATCTGTTCTTTTTCTCCCACCCTCTATGTCAGTACTTGTAACATTACTTTTCTTCTACAGAAAATGCCGTCATCTTTGTTGAGAATTCATAAAAACCCTCATGGCTTCCAGTTATGAAGGAAATTTTATGATAACTTTAACTTCTCCGGGCTAACTCATCTGGATGGCTAATCCTCATTACAGAACTCCTCATGGGTAATAAGCCAAATTCCACACTCTTAAAAGGGTGAGGTGTCACAGGTCTCTGCAAACTAGCAATTACACCAGCTCAGAACTGGAGATGACCCATCCTTATACCTACTCAGAATCACATTAGCACCTCGTGACTCATTCAAGACCAATGCCTCTGTCTGCAATAAGCACTGAGTGAGGAAAGGTCCCTGCCCTTAGGGATTTGAAGCCAGACATGCAGGGAGGGCAGAAATGCCAACACAGGATTAAAAGGAAGGTAACTGAGGACATGTGGCATTCAGTGGGCTCTGTTGAACTGTTATACTCCAAGCTAGCTCATGTTTTTTAAGATTGTATCACTTCATATCCTATATGGTATTTCATAACCTGTGTTTGTATGGGTCAGTTCCACAAAAACCCTTTCCAAAGCTCAAGCATGGGAAATTATAAATCTTACTGACGCTTCACATTTTTACATCCTTAAATCACAGTCATGAGAGCCATTCCAGGCAGGCAGATGGCCCATCAGTCCCTTTCAGAGCTTGAGCCTGGCCAGCTCAGGGCACAAGACGCCCTTCAGATGTGTCAGCATGGGCTCCCCAAGGGGGGCCATCTGCTTATCTTTCCAGGGCTCCCACAGGCTCCACTTAATTAAGCTCTGCCCTTATACTCACAGTCAGAAGCTTTTGCATCATGGAGTAGCCAGTCCCACCCATCTGCCTTTGTGCCCTGGCTAAATAATTTCTCTGAAGGAATGAGGGGTAGGGCATCCCAACCACCCTTATGAGCTGAACCTTTGCTCTACCACCATAAAGAAAATTCCTGAGAAATAAGGTCTGTGTGAGAGTCTAATTAGACTTGAGGTCAGGCTGTTCTACTCCACCTGGTGTTAAAATTTCCCTTTGGGTCAGGAGTCTACTGCTCAAGCATTTCTACCTTGTGCTTGGTGGTCTGTCTACTTAGTCTCTCACTGATCATTTGAGGTGCCCTGGAGCATTCAGTTCATCTCCTCCAGAAGGTCAGATGAGAGCTAGAAAAGTCCTGCACCTCTTGAAATAGCAGGTTGGCTCCAGGAGGACACCCTAGGGCACCTGAAACAGCACCAGACGATTGTTCATGGGTAGAGCATCCCTCCCACACTGCCTCCATCCTTACAAGCCTGGCGCATTCTTTACCAGATAATGAGCTGGCCCCTACACAGCGTTGTGCAAGTTCCCTGAGAATATGGTAATAATTCCTTCTTTTTCCAAATTGAGTATTTGTTGAAACTCCAAAGAAAGTCTTGGAAAAGTTCTTTAAAATTATTCTCAAGTTGCTTGATGTGCAACAAGATAGTAGAAAGTTATATGCAACATCCAGCCAGATGTTCCCTACAGCCTATGTGAAGCAGTGAGAAAGTTAAGCCCAACTTTACCTTTGTACAACACAACAGAAAAAAGTACCTCTGCTGTTGGGATGCTGTTTCCACACCAGGAAATTCTGCCTTTTACATGTTAGGCAATAAGAACCTTCCTTCTTTTAAAGACAGTGCTTTTTAGTCAGGGGTATTGTAACATCACTTTGCCATTCTTCTACTTCAGCTCCATTTTCTTCCGTTTCTCATGTGTCCTGAGCCAGACAGGTGTTGCAGTCATCAGGAGTGTGTGGGACTCTGTTGCAAAGAAATGGATTATGCATCATTGATTTATGCTTTTATTTTGTCTCAATCAGTGGAAAATAGAGGTAGTCCTGATGTGTCAAACAGGACTTTCGGCACAAGTTGCTCGGAAGACAAGATTGAGGAAAGTTTGGGTAACATCCTATTGGGTTACTTAATCTACAAACTGTCTCACAGTTGGTAATGTAAACATTTACTGGATTTTTTCAAGAAGTAAACTGGTCTCTTTTTCACCAAGATGTGCAAACCCTTCACAATGAGATGTAGATGAAAATTGCTGAGGAAATATTAATCTTCTGATTAAAAATGCTTAACAACAAATTAGGATTTTTTAAAACAAACTCATTCAATAAAATTTGGCATATATTACTGAAGTTCCATACAGTATCAGTTGACTCTGCAAACTGTGCGTTTGAGATCGCATCATAGCAATGAAGTGGAATGTTATTATTTATAAATACCTTACTTGTTTTTTTTTTTTTTCAGACCTTTTAATTGCAATGAAAAGGGGGAGAGATTCACCCTGAAGACCATCAGCACAAAAACTCACCGTTTGGGAAAAAGATTACAGCCAAATCACACAAAGGCTAGGAATAAAGAACCAGTTTTATTCTCTGCTCTTGCACAGCAGCTTTTGAGGGCATCTGGTGTTTTGAGTTGCTTGATAAGATGCTCTAGAATGAACGCTTGTTTACAGGCACATCCTTGAGACACATGTACATCAATTTATCCACTTTTTGACCACGCCATAAGATAAGAGCACGTTGTGAGGCAGATGAGACACAGTTAGTAAGTGCTGGAAGCCAGTGCACGGCTGCTCTGGCATAGGAGGGAAGCTGGTGGAGTGGCTGGGGGCTTGGGCTGGTGCGGTCTTGGCTGGACTGTTGGGTAGGTCCAACGAGAGTAGGGGGAAGGCTGTGTGCTCCTTCAGGAAAGGAACCAATGTAGCTCTCTGGAGAAAATAATAATAATGCTAATAGAGGCATAGCCTGCATTTTTTCCTTACACTCACACTGAGTAAGGCAAGCCCTATCTGCAGGATAGAGGATGTTTGTTTACAGCCTGTTTGGTTTAAGTGGTGTTTCTTTAAATTGTTTTCACCACTGAAATCAAACATCACTGTTGGTTTGACATAGACAAAATACAGGGCACAGAACTGAATAGCTATTTTCTTTTTACAACCTTGGCAATACAAGTGTAATTGATTAAATGCCTGAACTCCAAACGAACACAGACTTGGCAGGATGCTGCCTCCTGAGGATGCTGGATTTACCCCAATTTTAAAGAAGTAAATAGCACTTTCTTCATTTCAAAGGGTGCTGGGGAGAACTCTGAAGTTGCCAACAACTGCCTGCCTCCCTTCATCACCTTCTCTTTGCCCTTGTCCCCCTGCCCCACACTGGCACCCACTCACCCTCACAACATCACTCAGTGCACAGCAGTGCATGAGCACAGGTCTTTGCCTGCTGTGATGTCTGCAGTCAGTGTTCATTCACTTCACTCTTTTAAGGAAAAAATAATTGATTTGGTCTTTGTGGAGGGAAGAGTTTCCTTCTCACTTTACGAGAGTTTGCTGCCTGTATGTTTATTGTTTTCTTTAGCAGTCTGGGAGACCCTATAGCCTGACCTAGCTGTAACCCTTGTTTCCTGTTTCTGACAAAATACTGTAAAATGGTTAACAAAGAAAAAAATATAACAGCTGATCCTTTTCATTTGTGTAAAGATAGTAAACAGTCAGCCTGGGCTATGACTCTGAGACTTCAGAAAGTGCCTTCACTCCATGACATCAGCTCCCTGCTGGGTTTGAAGACAAATGCCACGACACTAATTCTACACACAATCATTTCTTAGGAAAGGACAGGCCGTGCTTCCCAGCCACCTGGGCCAAGACAAACACAGGGCCGAGGAGCTGCTTTCAGGGTTCAGCCATCTCCACGCTGCAGCAAGTGCCGTGTGCAGGCAGGGCCAGGCCTAGCTGTAAGCTGCTGCCAGTGGGGCAGCTATGGATGCCCCAGGTGGGTGACAGCAGGTACATGGCTCTTCTCAGCAGCACAGGGGCAATAGGGGCCCAGTGCTGGCATGGGCATCCCATGAGTAGGGTCCGAGGTCCAGGTGAGCATGGGAAGGTGACCCAGGGCAACCCCTGAGCTTCATTAGCTCAAGGCATGGCCTGCTGTGACACCTACCTGATGCCTCCTGGTTTAAGATCCTATTTTCCAGACCTCATTCCATTATCAGCCACAGGTTCCATCTAAATATTTACACATGTATGTATCTATAAACATATACAGACAACCATTTGAGCCTTTCTGTGCAAGAAATGAGGGGAAACATTCCTGTTTCTGCAAGTTAAAAAAAATGTTTTGTTTTATTTTATTTTGTTTTCCTTGAAAAGCTCCAATTATTTTAACATAGCTACAACAGCACACCTCTTACGAAAATGTAGGGAGAATGACCACAATATTTGGACTTAAATCCAAGCTTCCCTCAAGGGAAAGCACAAAAAAACCCCAAACTTCCACATTGGCTAATTAGGTAGACAAACCTCAAGCATGAAATTTGGAGGTGGAGATCATCGCCAGAGTTTTGGTATAGGAGCCTCTGTTTAGTATAATTGCTGTTAATGCAAAGCTTCCTCCTCTTCTTCCTTGCTTTTGGGTGTTACAGGGGTGCATGTCAGAGCTGACCTGGGGCGGGGGGCTGTTGCCTCTCCTTGTCCTTGCTCACAGCCTGCGTGGGTTGCAGTTCTCTAGGCTGTAGTTATCACGCAAAGATCCCAGCCCCCAGGTGTAAAACACCGACTTGGAAGAGCTGTGAATATTTTGAGCTAGTAATCATGCCTTCCTGTGCTTGGGGGGTTTAACTTGAGTAATTCAAGCACTATTTTTGGAGTTTCAACATTATTTTCGATCTCTATGCTTGCTTACTTTCTCAAAGACAGGTAATTATTATCAGAAGCTGTTGAGGAGTTGATAAATACATGCTATTTACATTAAACAGTACTTATTTTTGTCAAGTGGAAGCAATAATACAGCTTGAAATGTAAGCGTCTGGTTTCTTAGTTTCTGAATGTTGTGAAAGATTTAATTGTTTCCTTTACAATCACTACATAGTTTACGATTTGTTGCATATTCTATTCAGATAGAAACTGAGATTAAACTAAAATGCATATGACAAATTTATATCTATTAGTTATTAACAATAAAACGTGCTGGGTGCAAACTGTGAACTTAAATGTTGTGTGTTAAGAAAGGATTTAGTATCAGCAGTCAGTGCACCGACTCAGTAATTTTTATGTTGTTAAGTCTAGCACTTCTCACCCTGTCATGTAGTTTCTGTGTTTTATGTAGCTTGGAAGAGGAAAATGGAACTTCTGCTTTTCCAGCTTAGTGTTTCCTACAGACCTCACTGAAGCCCAGGCAGTGCCACGAAGCAGAACTGCCTTCTGCCTGAGGCATCAGCAGCTTCTGCCTCCAAGTGCTCAGCTGACAGCTTGACCTTCCTGGAAACCTCCACTGCAAGCACACTTTGCTTTCTATTTTTAAGTCATTGCTGAAGCTTACCAGCTAACTATTCAGTGGATAAATGTATAGCTGGACATACTTTTAACATGTATTCAATTACATATTTAATCCATTTAGTATTTATTTAATTCTTTCCCTATCATCCCGTCTAGATATATGACACTGGATTACCAATGGCTACTTGACTCCTAGAGAATCGATTTGACAATTTTAAAGGCAAAGCACCCAAATACTTGACCTACATCCAGTGTCAGGTGCCAGGGACATGTCTGTCTCACTGCAGGGATGTTGCGTGCAAGTGGCAAAGAAGTCCTGCTCCTGCACTGAAATTCAAATGTAGGACCCAGCAGGATGGTATAGGACCTGAGGTATCTCACCGGGCTTGATGGCCTCTGGACAAGACCAAACGAGGCAATGCCTCTGGATGCACTGCAATGAATATTACATCAATATCCGTAGTCATTTGTATAGTACTTCTAATTGTTATTGGATTCTCTTAAGACCAATTTCAGAGGAAAAATAAGGTTAAGAAATCTCTGAGGAGGTTTTCTTAAGATGTCATGCTGTCACTTGTAGTTTCTGAAAACATGGTCAGCTGCAAGTCATCTTGGTCAGACACAACTATGCTAGAAGAGTTAATTTAAACTTGTCAGGAGAGAATAATTCCAAGTTATTTATTTATAAATAAAGAATGAGCCCAATTTTTATATATAAGTAGAAATTTTTATATATAAGTAGAAGGTAGACAAGATGTTTCCTCCTTCACCTATAACATAAACTTTGCTGAATACTAAATATTTCTTGAAAACCTGTCACTACTGAAAAAATGTTTGCTATTAGTTTAATGAGAAGTTGTCATCGTTTTGACCCAAACTAGTAGCCAAAACAGATCAGTATGCATTCATTTCTGATAAAGACACCTGCAGTGGTGCAGTGCTGCTTTTTGCAGAGAAGTGGACCAAAGCAGAGAATGTCCAGAAGTCATTTTCACACTGACTTCTGAATTCTCATTTCATCCGCTCTCCTACTTTCAAAACTTATAAAAAGCTGGATGAGCTAAATCGAGAACAAATGTGTATACCTAAGATTAAAACATCTATCTGGTGATAAAAAAGGGGCAGGGTGTCAAGAATGTGCTACTGTACCTGCATTCCTGACTTAGCTCCAGTGAGACCTTACCAATTTTTTAGGAAGGAAAATCTAACAGAAAACATCATGAGAAAATGTGTCTGTCAATTTTCTTTTTGACATGTTTCTCCAGAGTCAATTGAGAGTTCAACAGTTTCCAAGTACATGTGAAGAAGCAGCAGCATGACGGATATGAGGGAGGAGGGCTGGAGGCAAGATGGCAACAGTTAAATGTGTGGTTTGAGTGAGTTCAGCATTAATTTAGGAGATTGTGGTCATTTCAGACAGAGAGAGAAAGAAAAAAGGGTGGTGAGTGCTGCGGAGATAATTCTTCTAAAAGCTAATTCATGTATTTGCTAGTGTTGGAGAATGGACTCTCACACTTCCAAAGAAATACATCTGAATTGATTACTTTGTGTGCTTTTTCAGGCTGTGTGTGGGAGGATATGAAAGTTAAGAGATTCACGATCTGATCTAAAAGATACGCTGCGCTCTCCCTGAGGTGCTCCATCAGAGCACATCTGCAGCAAGGTTTTGGCCCAGCATGTCTCCTCTTCTGTCAGACAGATGGACAAGAGCAAGATGATTCTTCTCAGTGAGAGAGCAAGCTGCAGAGAACAAAAGCAAAAACTGTCTCATTCTGGGCTATCATTGTAAAAGCTGCTAGAGCTGGGGCATAGAAAGACCCATCACACTATCAAATAAAACAAGTGATTTCTGATTCAGATTTGGCTGCACACTAGGTGAGCATACCACTGAGCTCCTCTAATTATTTGAGAATTTGGCCTCTCAAAGAGCTGTTTTCTTCTAAAGGAGAGACTTTCTCATGTTTGACATTCTACAAAACAGTCTGTATGGTAAAGGTACTTTGATATTCATATGAATTGTGTTGTTTAAACTAAGTATACAAAAACACATGGTCAATAGCCATCATGTTTTAATAGCAACAGTTCATGGAAAAAGCATTACGCAGAACAGAAATCCATTTAAAAGCTTCAGAGTTGCTTTTCCCTACACGAACACACAGTACACTGCTGCTGGGCAAATAGACAAATGCAGCCCATTGGACCTGCAAATCAATTTCTGCATTGTTAGAGACAAGTGAAAATTAGTCTTTTGCACTATTGACCCCAGACAGGCTGGGCATTGGTAATGGCAGGTCAGCCTGCTGCTTCCTTTATGGCCAAACGCTGATAACCCTGCAAAATTATCTCTAACTGAAACCTGGAGGTTGTGGCTAGGGAGAAATAAGAATCACTAGGGTTTCCCATGCTCTCCTGACACAGCAGCTGTGACGAAAGCAAGGGGAGACGAGTTTGCATTGGAGCCCAGCATACTCATCCCTGCTGAGCACTGACAAGCAAGCTCCAACAGGTTTCACTGGGCAGCTGAAGGCTTTACTGCTCCCAGGTGTCCACCTCGGTCGGACCCGCAGACATCCTCACCCTGTATTTGGATGCTTACAGCTCAGTGGGTGCTGTAAGCTGATGAGTCAGTCTCCTTTGTGCATGGCCTTGCAAGCCCGTCTAGGTAGAGAACATGGTTTTAGCCTTAGCAAGGCTTTGTCTGCAGAGTTTGTTTGTCTGGCAGCAGCAGAGGTGACTGGTGGGTGCTGAAGCCCTGAGACTTTTCCTTCCATTATGAGTTCTAACCCTCTTCCCTCTAGGGTCAGATGTTGAGCAAGCAGGATGTTAGCCCAGCAGATCAGGAAAATCAGGTGGTCCCTCTTGGGATGCCAGCATCCAAACTGGAGGGTAGGAGCAGGACTCAGTAGTGGGGAGACAAAGTGCACAAATGGCCACAGAAATGCTCCAAAGCCCAAAAGTCTTCTCACAGACAGATGTTACAGATAGGCACAGAGCTCTCTGCCCTGGGGCAGGAGTCACCAACAGCCAAGATTTGGGATACTAAGCTACTTTGGGGAGAAGGACCTGTTGCACAGCGGGTGAAAACATGAAGAAGGCTTTTGCAAGGGAATAAAATCATCATCTTCAGTCTTAGATAGCAGAAATTGGAGGAGGGCAGTAATCACAGAACAGAATAGATATGCGTTCCCAGGCACTATGGACAATGCACCACCGAGGACTTGTCTGAGCAGGACTGGACTCACCATCTCTGGAGGCTTTTAGGAACTGGCTGGAGAAGCATCTGTCAAGAATAGCACAGCTCTTCAGGGTAGGCAACAGTTCTAGTCCCCTCTAGACCTATTTATCTACCATTGTAGAACATTTGCAGAACATTGCTTTTGAAAATTCAGCCTTGTGACTAAGCCTTACGGGTTACATCTCCAGTCAGCATAGCAGGAAACCAATTTCTGATGTGTACGGTGTGTATATCGCTACTGTGAGTCTGGACAGTGGTAGATGTTCAGGTTGCTTTTTACTACTCTCTGCAAAGCTTTGAGGTGAAGGGACAAGCCAGTATGTAATTGTGGGTATGTCCTACAGAGAGAGGAGACACTGACAGTCAAATGAGAAAATCAGCAGAAAAACAAGCTGCATCATCCCATCCATAAGTTAAATAGCACTTCATTTCTGCATTTTCTTCATTTTGTGCTTTATTCTCTATCTCCTTTACCTATCACTTCAGAATTTGTTTTCTCTTCACTGAACTTAGTGCAACAACTCCCGAGTGGCTAAAATCAGATATTACCTTGACTAGGCTCCATGAGCCTAAAAACACCGCAAAGCTACTCTGACAGTGCAGGCAGGAAGAAGCTTGTTCAAATGGCTAATGTAGAGCATGTCAAGGAGAGAAAAATGATTTGAACAAGAAAGAAATCAAAACAAAGCTACAGTAAGCTATTAATTGGCGCCATCCAAATGCCGAAGTACATGTTGTCCTTGTGGTGGAGGGCAGGCAATTGGTGTAGTATGTTGAAATATGTCTGTGTCTTTCTCTGTAAATAAATTGTTTAGAGTTCTCAGATTTCTAGCTAAATGGTTATGAAGTTTATCAGGGCTTGCAGATAGTGTTGGTTCAAAATAGGATCTTGCAATTATCACTCAATTACAGTCCTTCGAAATCAGACGACGAGGCACCATTGGCACAGCCCCAGGAAAACATTCTGTACAGAGATACTAATCAAGATGCTGCTCCTAACAGCTAACATGAAATTCATTTTAATACGCTGTGCACTGAGCAGTTTGATGTTGTCGGATCAATTCACCCCTTTGATTTTGCAGAGTCCCTGTGAATAAAATGTAAGCTAAGGCTCCAATTCATTCCAGCTATTCCATTATTTACTAGCATGTCAGAAGATTTTGCAAGTGATCTTTAATGAGAGACTTTAAGCATGTTCTTCAGACAGGAGAGAGAGGGCATGGAACAAGCTGCTGAAAGGTAGTAACTCAGCCCACCAGCCATCCATGTCAGCTCCACAAAGCTGTGCCTCGGAGATTTTCACAATTCAGAAGATCATGGTTGTGGGTATGGATTGGCTGGACTTTTTAATGGGAAATACAGACTTTTTTCTAAACAATGGGAACCTCTTCCACCCGCACTGCCTGGGAAGAGGGGGAGTGAAATCAGGAGTCCAGAGGAAGACAGCACTGAAAGTGAAATGAGAGAAATGAGATAACTCAAGATTAGATGAGAACACAGTTGTACAAGTCAGATGTACAAGTACCTCTTCTCTGTTCAGAGGAGGCTCAGAGCTCACCTCAGACAAGGAGAGCACTTTAGCACGTGTATGACTTCAAGCAATCTGTTGCACAGAGTGTGATTATATTGACCATTGCATTAGCTTGAATCTGTAAGCACCAGGCAAAAGGAGGGATGTGACATTGCTCCCTAGAAATGTTTCACAGAGGTGAGATAGAATAAAGCTGTCACTAATTTCCTCAATCTTTCAGTGCAGAGAGGGACACCATATATCCCATGTGAAGATAAGATTAGTGGAAACTTTGAAACAGCAGCGGAAACCCTTTCTACGCAATTTGAATTTGAATTTGCTCTTCTAGAAACAACATATATCATTTCTTGGAAAGATCCAAGATAGTGACAGAAATGTGCAACATTTTAATACTCTAGACAATATCTAAATTCACATGTACAATAGAAGAGATGCTTTTCAGACATGCTTGCTTTGTTTTCTCGTGTTTTGCTGGGGTTCAGGGATTTGGAATGCTGAAGAGCAAAGCTGTAATGTGATTATAACAAAACTGAAGCAAGACAACACTTTAAAGTCAAGTGATTCAAAAGGTAAAACACTTTGGTTAGAGGACAAGCTTCCTAGATTCTTGACTGATATGTCTAAGCTTCTTGATTTGTACAAAAGTAGAGATTCCAATCATGCCAAGAGAAAATCTATTCAAAATAAGTCGTGTTTACCAAACTTTTGTGCAATGAGCACTGTCAACACTCTTATGAAGAAATCCAGTGCTGTTAGCTTGCTCCTAATGCTCTCCAATACTGCTCTGTGAAACCCATGGCCCGCTGAATTTGGAGAAACTGGGACATGGCAGCTGTCAGGAAGCAAGTTGCTTCAGACATAACTGGACAAATCACCTAATGTTGTCATGGGATACAAGGGTCAGAGCTCCTTCTTGATATTTCAGGTGATGTGCTAGGTATTTAGAAGAAAATTTCTCTCTCAGTTCTCCAAAAGCCTTTTGCCATTCAGCTGACATTTCAGTTCAGTCCTAGTGCCTGACCAGGAATGCAAACCACCCTGTGGCACTGCTGCGAGGCCTCTTTCCCAGCTGCAATGAGTACACAATACTGGTTCTACTGTTGTCTGATTTGTCATGACACCTCTAGGAGAAAAGCTGTGGCAAACAGTGAGGGAATTTCCCCCCTCTTGCTGTCTAACAGCAGTCAATTCCTCATGCTGATGTTTCCTGAGGACTAAACACTGATGTGTGGGACTATCTGAGCTCATTCTGCTTGAAGATGGCACAGCTGTATGTAATGCAAGATAAACAAATGGTACAAAACAAATACCAGGCTCTCTGCTCATGACTTCTTTCCCAACAGGAAGAAATCATCATCACCCTGTGGCTATTATCTCTCTGTGTGCCCATCAGAAACAACAGATGAAGAACGTGGTTTGCTTATTCCGTGTTGCACCCCTGCTTCAGTACTGCTGCCACCAGCTTTACAACTGGGCTTGACTCTGGACAAGAACTGAGAAAAAAAAATACATTTTGTACAGTCTGAGTTTCTTACTTGTCATATCCTGGCTTGGCCTTTTGGTTGGTTTCATAAAACTGAGGTGGGGAAGAAATTGTAATTTCCAGCAGACTAATTCCTCCACTGCCAGCTGCACTGGCTTCCTTTGCTGGCTTCTGCCTCTTCTTTCTTGTAAGTGAAAAAAAAAAAAATCTCCTGGCTCCCTGAAGGGAAATTTTAGCCTCAGTTCAACAGATTTCTCTTCTGGCCATGGCTCATAAGCATTCCCAGTCTCACTTATCAACAGCTGGAGGAGAAAGAACAAAAAGGGCCAAGTGAAGGGTGGGATGAGGAAAACAGGTGAACCTGGGAGAGGGAACGCCTGGGCTCAGGCACAGACCTGGGAGGCTAGAAGAGTTAGGGTAAGCTGTGCTCTGTCTTTTCTATCTGGAAGCTGAGAAGAAAAGTGGAGTGACAGGAACTGAGTCAGCCAGAGCTGTGAGGTGGCTGTCTTATCCTTACACAGAGCTCCTCAAAAAAGTCTGAACCTACAAAACTACTATAAAAGGAGTTCATAAGCTAGAATACATGCATTGATAAGTAGAGAAAACAAAATGAGCAAACAAGACATTAGCAGTGTTTATACCCATCACCTCAGCTACCCGTTACGTCTTTACTAATGGGCTTTTGGTTTAAGAGTCCTACCATCAACTTGATGACTTTCTAAACTGCTGCAACTATTGTATGACCATTTCTGGTCCCTAGGAAAATCTTCTTACAGTTCTTTTTGAGGCCCCAGTAGTTGTTTGCTCCTTGCTTCCCTCAGCAGCTAGTCAGCCTCTTTTACCTTGAGCAACTGGCTCACTTTACTTGACAATGACCATTGCTCTCACTTGCCACCCCTTGTCTTGGGGAGCCCTATTTCCCTCACCTGCTCCAAGGAAAAGAAAAGGAAAGACAATAGGAAAGAGGAAGAGAGAAAAATGCCATCACAAATGAAAACAATAGGTATTTGAAACAAGCTAGAGCTACATGTAATGTTGCAGGATAAGCGGAGGAAAGCAGACTTGGCATGAACCTCACTCCCTGATTTATCACTCTACAGTCATTATGGTGTTTGTTACTCCTTGTTCTCCAGACATCTTCCCTGGTTATCGATCAGCCCCCTTAGGAAGATGCTCTAGCTTGCCTGATGACATATAGGTAAGAGGAAGAATGAAAACAAAAGAGGAAAACAGTGTCAGAAGGTGACGTTTTCCATTGCCTCTTGTTTCTAGAACCCTAACAGCACTCCTTTGCATCAAGTGTAATTCCGAAGGTGATTATCACTTTTTCTTTTTTTTTTTTTTTTCCAGCAAACAACTTAACTGCTTTGAATTTATTTCTGAAGTCAGCTGACCTCCTGGAAAACATCAATATTTATCAGCAAACATGTCTCCCAAAAGTTTAAATCAAAAAACTTAGTCTTTATTTGCAGAAAGCCAGAAAGACTTAGATTTTTGCAAATGTTATGTGAGAAATTTCCACAGGAAAAGAAAAAAAATTCTTGTCTTCAGATAGATGCAGATTTATAGTCAGATGAATCATGAAGTGTCATGCTCTGAAGGAACTCTGCCCAGAGAGTTCCTTTTCCTGCTAGTGTCGTGCTTCTGCCTTTGTGGTTCACTGCTTGCATATGTCCCTGACTGACATCCCCCTAGAAGGCTCAGTGAGATTACAGAGAATTTTCCCCACACTGTGTGCATGTCATTTATGTTTTATTACACTCCCAGCTTGGTTTTTCACCTTTCATGTAGGAAAATGCATCACTGCAGTTATTGTTCTTGGCTGAAACATATATGTGTGTGTTTGCATACATACATATATATACATTTATATATGTATACACATACACATTTATATATATGCATAAATGTACACATAGCATACACGCATATCTGTGTGTTTATGTGTATGTAAACATACATATATACGTGTATATTTAAGTACATGTGGATGGATGAGTTAGATAGAGAGACAGATAGAATGGAGCATTTTTTACAAGCCAGCAAGGGAGAAGATTCATGTAGGGTATTTCTTTGGATAGCAATCAGCAGTGATACAAAAATATTTCTTACTGTAAATGGAATATTCTGAGCAGGAGTTACTGTCTGCCCCATGCTGATATGGCCGTACAGGGTAGCAATGTCTGCGGGAGGAGCAAAGCCCTGCTCAGCAGGCCCCTGGCTCCAGAGCTGATGTGTGAGCGGCTGGTTGGGACAGGGACACTCCATCCCGCTGGCAGCATCAGTTCAGGCTGAGTGCCTGCTGTCAAGCCACAGCAGCGGCTATCCCCCAGTGAGGTACAGCAAACATTGCTCAAGGCCTCGGCCCTGTCATCCTGTCTCCCACTTGGGCTCATTTATTAAGAGAGCCAGCCGGAAGCAGCCATGGGGAAAGGGGGATCTGGCAGTGACAAACCCACAGCTTAACAAAGCTCTTCAAGGCCAGGGCTCATCAGAGCCACCCTTCCCATCTCGTGTTGACAGCAAATGCTCGAGCCCTGAGACCAGGCACATGCTCATGGGAGTTACCCTGGGGTCTTCATTTTTCCAGGGCTGGGAGCTGGCTCTTGTGCTGTTGTTAGTCTGAGGCTGGGCATGGGCTGGGGTTGCTTGGGTTAAATGAGTCTCCAGGGGTCAAGTGCTCACAGCAAAGGGCAGACCACAAAAATCAGCATGATAGTTATTTACCATAACCATATACAAAACCACAAGCAGCAGAGGTTCCCTCAAATACATCAGAGACACTGCACATCTCTTTATTAAAGTCTGACAGTGTTACACTTCAGCTTGCCTTCAAATTGCAAACAAAACCAGACAACCCTAAGTCAGCAGATACAAACCAAAAGACAAAAGTAATATCTAAAGAAACAAAACACTTTTGTGAAAATGCCCCCCTCTCCCCCAAATTTGTCTATTTGCTTTAACGTTGAATTGATTTTAGTCTGGTCTAGCACTGGAGATTAATGATAAGCAGTTATAAAATTCTTCTACTCACTCATAAATAAAATATCTGCACTGTTGGAGAGTTATCCACTCCCTTTGACAGTAATGAACTTGTCATACATTTTAGTAATCCATTATAATCAATCTGAAGTCCTTAGGCTAAAGGAAGCAGTTATCTAGTTAGAAATCAACTCTCTGGCTCCATGTCAGTGGTACTGCTGTGCTAATTCTTCGTATAATCCGTATTTCTATCTACACAGTCCAATCAGACACCACTTTCTTTGAGGAGCTTCTTCTTTCCAAAGGGTTTTATTTTTTCACTCTTAAGAATCTTTTCCATCTTTTCCAATCAAGAAATTAAGTCTGGCATCTAAACTGTCAGTTCAGCACACAAACCAATGAAAATACTGAGGTTGCCTTTGTTTTATTGTTTCTTTTTTTTCAGTCTTTCTCAACCACAGCCTTTTTCCTTGACCTCTTCCAGTCCTCCTCCCAGGTTGTTGGCCCAAGACATGTTATTTCCCATAATGTTTCTATAAAGCCTCCCAAGCCAGACACTGGGGTTTGCTCTGTCCAGCTGCTGACTCCAAGACTTGCAGCAAGAGGGCTTTCCCATTTAAAAAAAAAAAAAAAAACAGTGGAGAGATTGAAGTGTATTGACATTTCCAATTTATTGGAATATCAGAAATTAACAAAGTTTGTGAAAGTTACTGCATTGGCAGGGGAGCAGCCACTTTTCAAGCTGCCAAAAGTTGGAAAGCTCTCAGGCAACCAGGCAGGCATAGAGCAAGAGATGGGCATCCATCCATCCATCCATCCATCCATCCATCCATCCATCCTTTCCAGTGCTCCCTGCACCATCTGAGCTGATTCTTTCTTCCTTTTCAGTCAGACATAGAAAGTGATCTAACCTTCTGCGCAATTAAACTGAAGACGGATTAATGGGTTTATTTACTGCTCTTTCTCAGAAAGTTTTGTCATTATTGATTAGACCATCAATAAGAGGACTTGTGAAAGCACAAATGTAAGTTAGGTGCCCAGATACCATCTGTGCCTCTGAAAAGCTCTTTGTAGAACAATGTAGAACATGTATCTTCACACTTGAATATTATGGGTAGGCCTGACGGCATTTTCAGAAAAATAATGCAGTCTCATTTGATCTAAAATTGCTTGCAAGTTGAAGTCAAACTCGGCAAATCATGTCAAAAAATTAAAATGAAGGGCAAAAAAAATGTTGCAAATATGAACTTTGCTTTTTTAAAGCAAACAATTTAGAGATCTTGAAGATACATTTACAAAGATTTTAGACACCAGGCACACCTTCACGGATACATGGTGGGGGTTACCAAAAATTATGCGCTGCTGTGAATAAGGAGAAGGGATATCACCTGCAGTTTGCAGCACCTCATTTCAGCGCGACAACCAAAAGCTTCTCCTGTTCAAGGTAGACATGGATTTTTAGGTGTTATTTTAGCCTTTGGTCCTAAATTGTCGTGTTCTTGGCTTTCTTTTGCTGAGGAAAAAAAAAATGAATAATTGATTATTCACAGTTTTAGTTCTAGAATGTCTCATTATCTGCATAAAATCCATCAAAATTTCTTTCAAGAAGTGCAAAAGCAGGAAAAGAAATGGTGGCTAGTGATAAGATAAATTCAGGGAAAATACTGAGTCCTCTCAAGGGAACAATAGAGGATTGGTCAGCCCCTATCTGTGAGACCCCAGGCAGGTTAACAGACTCATTTTTCTAGACATAAAGACAACAAGTAGAGTCCAGTATCAAAATCTCCAGCCTCTGAAGGTCAAGAGAAGGAGAGGAGAGTTAGCAGCTACGGGGGAAATGGAGCAACAAGCAAGGGGATTAGGAGGGCAACTCATATCTTCCAATCCAGAAGTGGGGGATATGTCTGGTTTCAGAATTAGCAAAGTTGAGGTAAGATCAGGGATGCATAAATGTCTGTTCTTTTAAGTGCTTCCTCTGCATAAGCGTATCTTTAGGTGGATGAACAATGCACTGGCTTGGGAAAGCTGCTTTGAGTCACATCAATCACAATCTTAGTTGCCTGGAAGGAAGTCTCTTTCAGGTGCTCTGCACAGTTAAGCTCCATAGTTTTAGCCAGATTGATAAACTAAAGAAGGATAGAGCTGTAACCCCAAGATCCACTTTCTTTGGAGAGGTGAGGAACATAAAATCTCTCACTGAACAACCAGGTAAAATGCCTGTTCAAAAGGCAATTATTACAGTATTTTAGAAAGGGTGATGTACAGTGTTCACACTGTTTTGGCTTTTATGATAAATGATCAATTTGTGTCTTAGGAGAGAGCTATGTTTATCTCTTCACAAGCAGGTACAGAAGATCAGTCAGAAAGTTTGTGGTTGTGGTATGCCTTAATATTATTTAACCTACGAACTCAGCGGGTTAGGCTTCAAGCTAGCACTGCCCACGTGGTTCATACTAGCATTAATTGAAGGGAGTCATACCACGCTGGTTGTCCTTTCATCCTGTAGAAGACCAGAAATTTGTTCTTTGAGTTTGATGTCTTCCTTATCCTCCTCCTTCATCTGGGACTGAGAAAGGGGAATAGCTGTAAAGCCAGTCTCTTTCTGTTTCAGGGTGCAGCAAGGAGAGGACAGGCCTTGCATATCAAAACCAGGAAGGTAGCTTCCCTCCTCATGGTTCACTAATGGGTTGGCAAAGCTTACTCCTTCAATATGCTGAGCAACTCTTGCAAACAGATGTCACCTAAAACTGCTCAGCCTCTCCAGAAGACAGTGAGGGGTTTGTAAGATCAACACCTGTGCCTCAGCACAAACAAGTTCAGCCCAGCCAGAAGGAGCCAGTCAAGCAGCAGGGGAGCACCACCGGTTTCAGTCCCTCTGCCCCAGCTAAGAATCTGACTCTCCTGTACACTGGTTAGATCAGAGAAACGCATCAGTCCACCTTCTAACTAGTTTAGATTTCTTCTCAAATCTAATTTTAGATCTCCTCTGCTATTATTTATTCTGCAATATGAATGAGATATAGATTGCCTTCATTGATTGCCTTCTTTTGCTTCTTCATAATTTGCCTATTCTGTCTTGAATATCTCACAACAAGTATATTACTGAACTATGCCAAGACTGGAAGAGAGGAAGAAACTGTGTTGAATCAAAAATAATAACAGAAAAACAACAGCAACATTACTTTCTAAACTGCACTCATTCTAAATTTCTTCTTGTCACTTGTGCTGCGGTTTATAATTTCCTCTGCATATAACTAGTTGCAACTGTGCTCTTGCAATCTACAACAAACTATTTTAACAAGAATAGAAAAATGCGGCCTGAAGCTGATCTTGAGCAGGCTTCAGCAAAATTTTATATTCTACTATGTAGCAAGAGCTTTCTTCCATTTTTGGCCTGCCACTTGTACAATGTTTCTGACTCTTTTATTTTAGTTTTTGCAATATACCATTAACTTGGCAGCAAAATAAGTGATATGTTGCAAATACTGTGTGCATTCCATAAGTCCAGGCAATTGAAATAGGAAATATTAATAGCTTGTTAGCCTAGTTTTAGAAAGACAGGAAGATAACTGACAGCTTCCTTGACTCAGAGGGCTTGGGTTACAGGATCACATTCAGAAAGTCACTATTTGAAGTAAATCCATAGACTGAAAGGCTGAGGAGAAACCACATGTGAAGAACTTTCCCTGTGAGAAGGGTCTGCTCTAGACCAGCAGTCTCCATCTAGATCGATGGCTCAGTCTTCAATTCACTCCGGGATCTGACTGTATCTGTGATTTCTGCTCCTGTGTGTTTCCCATTTCCCATCACTGCCACTTGCATGCAGGCAGTAAACAAGTGAAAAACATGCTAATATATTACGTTCTTACGTAATACCAGTACAAAAACCAAAGACATCAAGCTCCACAGAAACCATGCACGCTGTGAAAATGAAAGCAGCTTTTGAAACACTCAGCAGATTAACATTTTATCTTCATGTACTAGAGCCTCACACCCTCAGGGCCTCATTTTGCAACTTGCTGCAACAACTGCAAGATGAAGGGATAAAGCAGAACATAAGCACTCAGTGTAATTAGTTTGCACAGGGTACATTGGGACGTATATGGTTGGTCATCAGTACTGCGTTGGGAGCTTCATGCCACATTGTAGAAAGTTTTCTTCCATTCTCCTCACAGACATGCCACCAAATCTAACAGGCGTATTTCAGTGAATGGGAGGTACTCTCCAAAAATCAGATCTTGTACAAAGCTAGTACTTTTTCAACTTTTTTTTTTCTGAGTACCACAAAAGTCTATTAAAAACTATACCATTACAATTGTATTGACTGTTGAATGCAATGCATAAGAAATATTGTGCTTTAGTGTTCAGTTACCAGGATCCCAAAAAGCCCTGCTGGAAATGCCTCCCATCTGGTATACCAGGAATTACTTTCATTCTTTGTGCCATGTCACCAGAAAGAAAGATATGTTGGTACAGCTGGAAAAACACAGCAAGTGCCTAGACACTCTGCAGTTCTGCCACAGACAGGTACACCTGTCACCTGAAGCTCTAACACAAAGTGATTCTGACACTGGGAAGTCCTGTCCAGGCATCTGGACATATTCCAGCTGCTTCTGACTGAGTAAAAAGTAGGTTAGTTGTCCCATTTCAGGTAGGGTGTTTCAATGCAATAGACTTAACCTTGTGGGTTTTCTTCAGGGAAAGCTAATTCTAGAAGTTTACCCTCAGGCCTAGAATATTTGAATTTTGGACATCAATACAATCAAAGAAAAGGAAAATTCTATCATATGTAGAGAACTCTCTGTGTTAGTTTGCCAAACAAAACCAGTGAGAACTGGGATTCTGATCCTAAATTAAGTAGATTAATCATAGTCCTATCACTGGGGAATCTATGAGATGGGGAGGATGCTGATGTGGTTTGTTGTAACTCATGGCAGATGAGGCAGAGACATGTTTGCAGGACGGCTTTGGGAGGAGGGACAGAGCCAGTGTCAACATTATCAAATCAGAGTGACTTACATTGGATGTTTAGAAAAATTCTTTCTTTCAAATTTCTTTTCTATTCCATTTCTCATTGATATTGAATACTGCAATAGAAGTAGACTACTTATTTCCTTATGTTCAGGATCCAGACAGACTTCTACAGACGATGAATGTTCAGGAAAGGAATTAATTTTCAGAAGTGTTAGGATATAAATCAAACGTTGACTCCCTATGACTCATGGGTTTCTTTTACCTGCTGTTCATGGGTAAGGCACCCATGGGTAGGGACTAATGGACACTTCTAGCTCCCAAAAGAAAGGTGACCCTCAGAAAAGAGATCTCTGCTGTCAGCATAGGGGGATCTGTAATGACATGATGGGGGCTGAGAAGGAATTAGTGGGGAGAACAGTAGCTTCAACATAATAAAAAGAATTATATCACTGCTCCTCAGTCTGGCTTTGCAAGTAAATTCCTTTAGCATCCGAGCTGCTCAAAGCTCACTTTCTTTCTGCAAAAGCTAGGGAAAGAAACAGTATGTTTTCTGTAAGGATGTGGAATAGCTGCCGAGCTTCCTCTGGTTTTCTGGAAAGGGTTGAGAAGCTAAGTAGTGCAATGTTTCCCAGAGGTGATGTAATTTGATGTGTCGTTAACTCAGGGCAGTTCTTAGATGACACAATCCGGCTGTTAGCAAGAAAAACAAGGGTAGTTCATACTGCACCTGGTGCAGTAACTTGATGTTGTTGAAGATATGCGATTTTGGAGGTCACTGAACTTAATGCGTTAGATTTTGTAATTCAATATATTATCACTACCCTATGGGCAGAGATTTCTTTAACTTCATTCCCTTTACCTTTTAAAGGAAATACAACTTTGGAAGGCGTTTCAAAACATTTCAGTACAGTGGCAAGACTTGAAAGTCGTCATGATGGTGCAATGTCAACCAAATTGTGACATGCTGTTGACAAAATTTAGACCTGATTAATTCCAGTGCCATCTGACACCAACACTCCAGTTAAATAGATCTGGGAACTTACATGCATGTCTAAGAACATTTATAATTATCTTAGGAAAAGCATAAAAAATGCCAGTATCAACAAAATCCAAAAAAGCTCTCCACAGAGGTATCCTCAGTGGACAAGTGGTCAGAGAAGGCCTGACTCTTCTTCACAAACCAGGATTTTTGTTTAGATATGTTCATTAGGAGTCATTAACCCAATGAGTGGTTCAATGGCAATGTCTACAGTGCTGATGTCTGTGTCAGCGCTCGTTGCACAGAATCCTGCTTGAGCAGTGAGACGAACAGTCTCTTCCAGGACGCAATTCTTCTCATGCTTGTAATAGATCTCTGAATGAGATGGACTGCTTGCTCTAAGGGCTGAAAGCACTTCCATGTAGCAAACCAAGATACTGTCGTGTGATGCCAGCTCTAAGACTGGCAAAGGAAGATTCAAAGCACCAGTTTAACTACTTTCCTAATTAGGGGCATCTTTATTGGAAAAATATCCTATTGGTGCCACAGTAAGCATTATTCACACCTAAGAGAATGCTTGGTTTATAAACATATTTCACACCGAAGAGCTGCTCTCCAGTTGCTTGAGTCAGCTGGTATCTATGTAAAATATCAACCTTCTGACAGACTTAATTACTGAGTTTGTATAACAGAGGATAAGTTATATTCCCGTGTGAATCCTGAAATGACAGTTTGTCTTCATTCAGTCTGTGGTTTCCCTCGCTGGGCTCACCCTGTGAAGTGGTTACATGTGCAGGATGACAGACACAGAGGTGCCTCAGTGTAGTGGGTGAAGCAGAGGGTAACTGAGGTCTAACCACAGAGATTCGATACATCTTAGTGGTTGCATTTTTAAGCTGTCTGTGCCCAGTTCCTCAAGGGGCACACATCGCTGCCATCACATCAGTGATGGACAGCTGCTTTGGAGGCTTACAGACCCCCTGGAATGGCCTTAATTTGGGTTGGATGAAACTAGAGTGCACATTAGTTCAATATGTTAGACCCACGGCAATTCCAGGCCAAACAGGGCAGGTGATGTGAAGAGGTTTATAAACAAGTAGAATTGCAGGTGTCCTCAGACCAATTCAAATACACAATTCTTAGCATCTCCAATATAGTTTGATGAGAAATAGCATCTAGATACCTCAGTGACTATGGAAATAAAATGTGCAGTATGTTTTCCATCTCTGAAAACTGTAACTTGACTGCTGCACCATGAAGGTACTCATGGGCAACGGCACCACACATTCTTTTTCTCTTACCTCTTCCCTCAGCACGGGTTGCTGGCTACTACTGGAGGCAAAGCACTGCCTCCTCCAACTTTCTATATGGCCAAACATCAGTTTTGCTGTAGCCTTTTTCTATAAGGCAGTGACACCTCCAAAGGTGTTTTAACCTGGGAAGTCTATCAGTGCACTGTCAAAGTGTTTATCACAAAACAGTCAGGCAGAATGGTACAGTTAATATCCTGCTTCTTTCCATTTCATTTTTTTTTTTAACACCTTACAGTCCTTAAAAATGGCCTGGTTTTCTGTGGGCCTTCTGATTTTCTCCATTCACTGCATAAAACATAATTATATGCACCTACACAGCTAATTAGACAGATAAGACTATTTGCAACGTCAATAATATTATATGAGGAGAGACAAAGAAAAGGCCTATCGTAGTATAGCATCTTATATGATAAACAAGATCTAGAAAGATGTTCTAAGGTAAACGCTTTCATGATACCAGATTTTCTGAGGTAAAATGTGAATGCTTGCTTGTTTGCTTCACTCTCAGCTTAATTATAGCATTGCAATACTACTCTGCAAACTGAATTTCTAAGTAGCATCTCTTTAAAAGTTCAGAAGTTAATGCTGACTAGATCAACAACAGTTTATAGAAAAAATAGGAAAGAATACAGGGCTGGTTTGTTAAACTCAGTTCTCCAAGTTCTACATATACTAATGACCTTTCCTTTATCAGTAACATCTGGTCTCAAAGAAGGGCAACAAGAGAAATTGAATGGCATCTTTTGGAATGGATTACTAATCTGAATGACTTATGATCTTTTCAATTTATCATCATGTTCACCTCTACACGTGTCAGGCTAATTTAAAGAAGATAACATAAAACTTTCCCCCACTGCAGATATGGAAATCATGGCTGTAGAGCAGCAGTGATGGTGATGAAGCACTGGAACAGGTTGCCCAGAGAAGTTGTGGCATCTCATTTTCTGGAGATATTCAAAACCCATCTGGATGCTTTCCTGTGCAACCTACTGTAGGGAGCTGCTTTAGGAGCGGTGTTGAACTGGATGATCCCCAGAGGTCCCTTCCAACCCCTGCGATTCTGTGATTCTGTGATTGATACTGAAAATATGAACTAGGAAAATTAGGAGCAAAAATTCATAAAACAGTATTTCATACCAAGATGCAGACATAACTTCTGGCTCAAAAATTTCAAAAGACAAGAAATGTCAAACATTGCTAAAAGCCAGAAGGTGCACTTGGTGGCAGTGCACCAAGTGAGCGAGAAGAGAATTTCCAAAGGAGGTGCAGCTGTTAAGCCCTCCCAGCTGCAAGATCCTCATTGGGAAATAAGGAGCTGGAGGCATGGGGTATGGCTAAGGACGTAATTCCCAACATAAGGCCTGCAGAGCTGGGAAGGAGACAGACTTGGCATTTTAGCCTCAGCCGGTGAATGAAGAGCTTGTTTGTCTATTTTCTCTCTTTAAAAAATACTGATGCTCTCTCGGTGCCAGCTGCTTGCTTGGGTTAGCAGCCCACCTCCCTGCCACACCATGCTGCCATTACCGACATGCTCCTGAGAGGACATTTTGCCAAAACCTGAAGCCAGAGCCAAGGCTTCTGCATTTTCCTGGCCAGGCTCATTCTGGGAAATCAAGCCAGAGCTGTGTGTCCTGTCCACGTGGGTGGGGAGAAACTAGAGCTCGGAAACAACCTGCCCCAGCCAAACGCTGACAGGAACAGTCCCCGCTGCCTGCACCCCACCGCCGCCCCCACCG
>WBMW01004556.1:112723-178452 GCA_013396635.1 Penelope pileata | reverse complement strand
CGCCCCCCCCACCGCCCCCAGCCAGTTTAAATCAACAGGATTTATGAATTCCACCGGGGTGACTGTTGGAGGGAAAAGACTGCCAAAAGCAGCCAGGGAAGAGGAAAATAGGGAGTTAAAAATGAAGCAAAGACCGCATTAGCAGAAAGGTATGTCTGCATGGCTTCAAACGGAGCAAACAAGAAATTTTTGCACCAAGAAATACAAGTTCAGCTTCATCACAAGCATGTTGCCAAAATCATTAACTCAAATACATGGTAGGAAATCAGCAAAACTGGTAACTCCCTGTCCAGTCAAAGGGTGTAGTTTTGTGTTACTGAGACAACTGCTGCCTCTTTTATAACAGTGTCCTCTGAGTCACTGCACTCCCTGGAACAAAGGTTTAGTTTAAGACGTTCTGCTGGAAATTCTAACCACCAGGGTATACGGTCACTCTCACTTTTTCTGAAACACAGTACATGTTTAAGTATTTTCTGCCAAACAGAGGAGCTTCCAAAAAGGAAACTTTCACCTTGGAGCACAATGCAATCAAAGCTGGCATATCACCCAAGTGACAAATTTTGGTTCCCAGCTGGGCAGAAGAAGGACTGGGACCCAAGCATTCACACAAAGCACTACTCACTGGCCTGTTGAGTAGGAATTCATTGTTACAGCTCTGGATTTTGTGTATCAACAGGGAGGTGAAGTGCAGCAGGGAACCACATGCTTTGTTTCAAAGGACATTCATGCAGCCACCCTTCATGGCTTCAAGCGAAAGCCTGCTGGAGTCTTCACAACTGGAGTGGCCGCATTCACATCCTCCAGCTGTGTGCAAGACCTTCAGGCATCTCCAGAATATGCTGACAGAACTTGTTTGTTTCCGAATTCAGATGATAAGCAAGAAAGAGCTGGATGATCTAAATCTGGAGTTTACAGAGGTACAATGCCAGAGAGGTACCAAAACCTCTATAGCAATGAAGATCTTCATGTCCCGTAGAGCACAGATAAGGATGCCACACACACTGAAGATTTTTCTAGACTGCTCTATCATACTAACATGAACACTGGAACAGAGCTTACCCAAAGAGCACTCTGAAGATGGAGAGAGCAGCCTGAAACTGTTCTACAGCTTCCTTTTTCATGGTTGTTGCTACAACTGATGGAGACAATGAGCCCCTGTCTTAACACAGCAATGTAGCCACCTATTTTGCACAGCTCAGGGCATTCAGGACCAAGGAATCCTGGATTCATCTGGATCTGGGCAGACCTTTCCAAAGGTGTAGTTGCCAACGTACTCTGTTTCTTCCCTGTACTCCTGAAAGTCAGGGGATGGTGATTAAAACACACACTCCAGGATGCTGTGCTGGGTTTTGCAGAGATATTAGCTGAATCATAGAATCATAGAATGGCTTGGGTTGGAAGGGACCTCAAAGCCCATCTAGTTGCAACCCCCTGCCATGGGCGGTGCCATACACCAGATCAGGCTGCCCAGGGCCCCATCCAACCTGGGCTTGAATGCCTCCAGGGATGGGGCATCCGCAAACAGAAGTTGCATTCCCCAAACAGTGGGGTGAGCCACTCACCTTCACCAACATACAGCCACTTCTTCCTGTTAGCCTGGCCAAAGGCGCATCCATGGTGTTGGTAGACTGCAGGCCCCCCACTATCACTGCACTAATAAAACTGACGCAATGGAGAGAGAGAGTTAACATTTTCCTTGGAATGGGTGAATGGTCAGCACCTGGATGTTTAGCAGAGCAGCTTTAAACTTAACAAGAGGAGGATCCTCTAACTGCTTATTATTGTTTTCTTTGGAAAAGCTTGGGGTTTCATTGTCAAGAACAATTTAATATGTTATGTTACAGTGTTAAAAATCATGCACAGGAACAGATGAATAACTACATACTGCCTGCTTAACCATGCTGAGACTGAAGTCAAATATTTGAGGTTTGCCACAAACCAGGATGAAGTTTATTTACACTAACAAAGGGCACCCAAGGAACAGTGGTGGCCTAAAGTATGCACAATGTGTTTATCAACACCAGATATTTACCTTAACTTTTATACTTGGAGAGCGGCTTCCCACATGCTCAGAGTCATGACCTACGTGGTTAGCTTTGTCTTGTCTTGCTTCTGTACAACACATGCTGTGTATTGTAGGAAGAGACCACGTTCAGAAAAAAACTATGCACAGCACAAAATAATACCCCAGAGTATTCATGGAAACCATCCTCCTTTATTATATCCCAGACCATAAGACTCCAGAGCTTTCTGCCTTCACTAAGTTCTCACAAAACCTTCCAGCTATTAACTATAAATTAGACTCTCTTTCTCAAGGACATTTTTATTCAGAGAAAAGATATTTCATTGCCAACAAAGTGAAGTGAGTTTCCCTCATACCAAATCCTCTGGCAGCTCCCACAGGCCCCTGTGAGCATGGGTTGTCGTGGGGGAGGGCTTCCTCAGCCTCCGTACTAGGCCAAGCACTGAAGACACACACAGCACAGGCTCTTGCAGGCTCAGGGCAAGAGAAACTTCCCTCTGCACCAAGGCCTGGGGAACTAGGCAGGAGGAGGGAAGGGGCAGGATCCAGAGAGGAGCTGTGAGCATAGAGAAAAGGACACATTGCTCCTCGCATGACCCTCCTCCTAGAGGACATAGAGAACGACTTAGCATTATCTGCTCCCTCAGGGCAACTTTTGTGCTGGGGACTTGTTGTTTCTCCACTGCACTGAATGGCCCATGTATTTCTATCTTGCTTCATGTCTGCTAAATCACTGCTTATGCATGTTATTCTTTTCCTAGGCTCTCTCCAGGTCCCCTGAATCAACAAGGAGGATGTGAGTGCTGCTCTGATGATTCCTGAGGACCCAAACCAAACATCTTGACAAAGGACAACAAGTCTGGGAAGAAGGAAACTCACCTGGCTATCAGTGAGGGGGAAAAGTTCATCTGGTTTTCCCAGAACTGGGGATCACCCCAGGAAAGAGCAGCTGAAATGTCCTTGGACCTGTTTGCAGACTGTGTCTTGCTCAATAACTCAGTCAGCAAAGGTCTCCATGACTGCTTGAGTCAGAAAAAGGAATAAAGGCCAGTTCCAGCAATATACTGCTAGTTCCCTGTAAAACCTCTATCAGACTACTCTTTTCGGTCCAGTTATCCATAGACAAGTGTCTATTTTCAATTGTACAGGGTTCCTGTAGTTCCTGGGTCATACTGTACAGAATGGGTTATTAAAACACAACAGAGAGACAATCGCTTGGTATTCGTCAATATTTATGTAGCTTAAGTTCATCTAGTCCAAACCCCTGTGCTGAAGCAAGATTAAGATTAACCAGGCATCTCTTGCAGAAAATCATTTAGCTGAGTCTTGAAAACACTTTGGGAACTAAGTTCCATGATCTTCCTATACAACCCGCTCTACTATTTCAGTAACCTGCTTTAAAAAAAAAAAAAAAAAAAGAGGAACAAACAACAGTAACAAACAAACAGCAGTACTTTGCTAGTAAGCAAGATGTGTCATCTTTGCTGCAAATTGAGTAGATATGAGTAGATTTGTGCCTCCCTGTGTGGACCTGAAGAAAATTTATTGTCACCCTATAGCTGCCTTTAAATATTCAAAGGCTTTAAATATCCTTCACAAAGCTTTGCCCTTGATTAAGATCCCTACTTCCTCTAATCTTTCCTAACAGATCATGTTTTTAAAATTTCTTATTGTTCTTTTAGCTCTCCTCTAGCCTCTCCCTAATTTGTCTACATCCCCAGGCACTGAGAGCATTTGCATTATCTACTCTGATCTCCAAAAGAGCAGTTCCTCCTCTCTTGCAGATTGATCACTAAAAGCATTTTTCTGCATTATGTTATCTTCAAAACTCAATGTGAAATTTCAAAATAAGAATAACAAACACCGCCAATAATGCGTCTGACTAATGGACTTGCTCACACAAAAAAAGTCAAAACATCCCAAAGCAGTCCTACTCCTCTCAGTCCAGCTGGAATGAAAATGTAGCTCCAAGGCACTGAGCTTCAGAGAAATTCCTGCACAGAAAACAGAAACTTGATTAAGACTTATTCATCCCTCAACGTGAGTACCAGGTATTTCAGGTACCTCAGACCTTCTTGTTCATCGCAGATCAGGTACCTGATTTCATTTGTTTAGGATGAAATGCAAACAACAGCAAAAGAGAATATGATGTCCAAATTGCAGTTAAAGCAATTTGGCACAGCAAAAGTGCCCTAAATCATTTCAGTATAACCTGGGACTGGGAGGGATCACCAAGAAAAGACTGACACCAACAGGTCTGTGCTCTGGCTGAGGAGGTCTGCATGGGAAATCACAGGCCACCACCGTCATTACCTCATCATCAGTTTCTCTGCCTTTTTTCTCCTGCCAGCATACAACTGAATGCTGCTGGGCCCCTTCTGCCACCCAGGAAGAAGTGAGCTGCTGCTCTGAGAGGGTTTTTTTGGTACAGAAATATGAAATTCTACAGGGCAATATCCTTCTACATAGAATGTCAGCCCTGGGACATGTCTTCTCTTTATCAGAGGCCAAAGGAGGTTTCCTCTTCTCATTCATCCATGAGAGAATGTTTGATGTGAAATAATGAATGTGAGGTTTTGCTTTAATCTGCAAAATCGGATGCTGTTTATTTTCCAAAGAATTCTTGGACATTAAAAGAAAGGGGAATACAAAAAGGATGCCAAAATTAATTTAATGGAAAGCTCAGCTGCAGTTAAACTTCCTGGATAGCCTCAGAGACCTGCAAGCCAAACATGGGACATCATTGCTCCAGACACATTAAACAATCATTAACTTCCCTGTGTGAAGGAAAATGATTAGGTGTTGCTCAGTGCACTGTGTAAAAAATCACTTGCACAACCAAAGGTTAGCTGCGAGAAGTAAAATCCTGCAATTTGGATACACAGCAGGTTGTACCCTTAAGCAGGTAACAGAAACGAAGGTGTGTGGCACAGCCTGCTCTCTCACCCCACCATCCCTCTGACCCCAGCCTGCCCGCAGCTGCTCGAATTCTCCTAATGCCCAGCATCGCTGCCTGCTGCCCTTCAAGCCCCACATTTTGCCCTGTGCAGGCTCTGTCAGAGTACAAGTGATCTGAGGATTTCTTTTTGCAGGGTGTTTTTACAGCAGGGAAGGTTGACTGACACACGCATGATATGCCTGAAACATTAGTATTTCACCTGTGGTTTGTTTTATTTCGAGGCTGGTGCATTGATGTAAAATATGACACTTCCAGATGTGTTGATGAATTTTGGCTTCTACTGGAGCCAGTCGTAGAAGTCTATTGATTTTACTGACTGTTGGGTGAATCCCATAGATTTGGAAGATTTGTGAGAAAATAAATTCTTGTTCTCGACTGTAAAAGAAAAATGAATGGTAATTTCAGTTTATATTGTCTAAAAATTGCATTGATCTGCTTCACTGCAGGGCATGAGGAACAGAAGGCACATGACACAGGACAGGATACACTTCCTGGCTTTGCATTCTCATTGCATTTACAAACAATGGAAAAAAACTTGTGACTGTTACTTCAGCCTGGGTTTTGATATTGCTTTTGGAAAACCTAAGAATTTGCTAAGTTACTGTTATTGGACAGCTCACTGGTCTCTGCTGAAATCCCTTTGTACCACCAGAGTAGAGCTGAAGCACTTCCACCAGTCATTATCAGCCAGCTGTAACATTTGATTAAAGCCGAATTTATTTAACCCATCCTTCTCATATAAGAGCACATTGTGACTGAGAAAGCAAACACAAAGCAAAGCACACGACAATGCTAGGCCTTGCCTTTCTATATGCAGTGGGTCATATGGGACTTTCCTAGCTGATAAATAAGCTGGCACAGCAGGCCTATAGCTGCTCTGACTTGCAGGGGCAGCTGGTTCAGACCTCTGGATCAGCATCTGAGTCAGTGGGGCAGAGTACAGCTGCTCATGGCCAAGGAGTTTGTTGACGCTCTGCCAAGCATTCCCGTTCCCCTGAAAAGTGCTTTACTGTCAGCAGAGTTTGAACACAATCTCACCTCATCCTGGAATTGAGCTACCCTGGAGAAATGGCATGAATATTACATGTTCAAAAATTTATTACATAACATGTTTATTATTTACCTTGTTTTCAGTTAATTGTTTTTTTGCATGAACTAGAAAGCACTGCAGACTTTCAGATACTGGCACTGTCTAGCACACTGTATTAAGCCCCCAGGGCAGGCGTAATTGGCTTGTGGTTGCAGATATGTTGTAACTGACTTGGCTTGAAGTTTTGCTGGCCTCTTCATTTAGATTCATCCTTATTTGCTTCTTTAAAACAGGAAGAAGACATCCAGATTTCCTCGGTGAGGTCAGTATGAGGTTTCTTTCCAGACACAGGGGCCATTTTCTTCCAAATCCTTCAAAATGAATTGAAACACTAAAAGCATTTCAGACTATGAAGCATTAATTCATGAGAGCTTGTTCTCTTGAACTGTCTATTTAAACAGTGAATAATTTTGGTATTTTATCTCTTAGACCAAATTTACATGTCGTGTTGCAGACCTTGCTTGTAGCTGTCGTCAGGATTGCCTTACTGCAATGCAGTCCAGCCTCAGAAGGGTAGGAAAGTGCAGAAATTAAGTTGTGTTTCTCTACAAGCCTTGTCTAAACAGTTTCTGTGTATTTCAGTCAGCAATATGACATCCTCCTCGCACAGTGCTAGGTCTGTGCTACCACAGATGGGAGTGCCACATCAGGATGTGTTTAGGACATGTACAGTAGCCCTGTGTATGCATCTGCTCCCGTACATCAGTGTGCTGATTCTGGCAACTACTTCTGCATGAAATTAACCCTAATTAGATCAGCATCAGGCTTGGTGGGGATGCAGTTATACTGAAATAAAAATGCCTTGTTGTGGTAAAACACATTCTGCTCTCTCAGTTAGAATAACCTAGACTTGTATAAACATCTTTACAGTTGGGTGATTGCATCTGCACCAAGGAGGAGAAAGGGAGAGGTTGTTTTACTCGAATTATGCCAGTAAGGCTAGAGCAGTACATCCATTCTGTATAGGTGAGGCCTTAAGGTCAGGATACAGATGTCCAATAAGTGGTGACCTCTGAGAGCTGGTAGATGAATTACAACTTTGATAATGAAGCTTTTCAATGGGCAAAGCAGTCAGGGCATAGCCATGTAGGAATGCGGAAAAATGGCAGCAGGAATATGATTTAGCAGAATGACTCAGGAAAGTGCACATAATGGGAAAACCTTATTTTTCCACAGTGTTCAGGGTGTTCTCAGGAACTGGGAAGAGGATCGTGCATTGGCAAGTCCAGCCCCTCGCTACCTCAGGCAATATATCCTATAACCTTTCTCGTAACTGACCGAGATGTATCCTGAAACCGCTTACCTAGGGAGGGGGGAATGGTGCTCTCCATTTCACCTCCTGGGAGGCTGATAGTTACTTGCATTGACATTTCAGTCTGGCAGCACAAAAGCTGAGTAATGCACCAGAGCACGGCAGCAGTGCCAGGAGTCTAACACGCTCAGCTGGAAAGCTAGTAACAAAAAGGCAGGGATTTTTTTTATTAAGGGAAAAAAAAAAAAGTTTGGCTCCCAGAACAACTGTGTTCCTAATTCTCTTAGGAAAATCCTAGTGCTGGCTGCTGCTAAGCCTACACGTATGTCTGCAGGGCTGGCACCTTAGTCATTCAGAAAATATTCTCAGTCTCATGCAGACACCATGAGAGGTTAAGTGTCCCTGGCAGCTAATGAAAGAGCTGAGCCATGGACGGTGACCATGCTGACCAAGTGTGGGAAACCCAGAGGTTTCCACTGCTTGCAAACCTGTAATTGCATTTCCCAAAATGTTGATTAACACCCACTGTGTAAAGAAAGAAATTCCTCTGTCCGGGCTCTCTGTACAGAACCCACCCAGGGACGGAGTGGGGCACTGGGGGGGGCAATGAGACACTGCCAAAGCTATGCCCACACAGAGATCTTCGCTCCTGTGACTCACCCAGGCAAGAAGCTGAGCACGGGGGTCTGTGCACGTGCACTGCAGAGAACAGCCTTTTCCCCAGCCCCACCACTTCTCCTAAGCCAATCCCATTTGCCAGGCAAAATGGGGGCAGGCATCTGGCATCCCCTCTGGCATGCCTCCTCATCCCAGAGCTAAGGGGAAATTCAGACAGACCACTCACCCCACATGCTTTACCCTGCACAACCCACAGAAAAGCTGGCATTCAGGGTGTTCAAAATACAAGCCTCACAGAATGTCTGAATCAGGTCCTCAGTGAAAAAAAGGGGAACTTCAGAAGTCAGAGGGCTGATTTACCAGGTCTTGTGCAGATGTTTTGCATGATATTACATAGGCATGAAGCCCTTTTTCAACCCAATATTGTTGAGAGAAGCTTGCAAGAGACACTAGGGTTAGAGCTAGGCCTTGAGCCCTGTTCCTTTCTCTGACTCTGCAGAGCCAACCTGACCCTGCCTCCAGAAAGTCCCTCACTGGCAACGGGGCAAAAAACTGTCAGAAAGATCCAGAAACCTTCAGATCCCTTCTTCCATATCCTGGTACTAGGTTCTGCTGTATTTAAGGACCATAGATGTGGAGCCAACAAAAATAAACATTGCTGGGTTCTTTCACTACACACACTTCACATGGGATGTTTTTGTTAGGATGGCCCAACATTGAGCACAAACCTCTGCTCTATCAGACTTCAATTGCTTCCTTTCCCGTGCTCTCCCATCACCACCTTCCCCAGAGAAGACCCAGAGGGAGTAATAATCTCTACAATGACTTGAATAATTTATTCAAACTTCCCCTCTTCCAGGGATAGCCAAGCTTCCTTGGCTTAGAACCAAAGATCACAACTATTTCAAGTCTTCTTCCTCCTCCTCCATCTTGGGCAATAAGCACACTCATCCTGCACTGGAGGCATCTGAGCTGAAGGTCAGCACCCAAACCTGGTCAGGTCCTCCTAGAGCCAACAGGAGCTCATCAGAAGTCAGGTCCCACCACCTGTTCAAAGGTAAACACACAGTTGGACTTTTTGCCCATGCTGTCTTCTTCCACGTTAGCAGAAGAGCAGCTAACAGATTGCAGATAGCTGGGCAAGGCCCCAGGAAGGCCTGGCAGCTGGGGTAAGCACCCTTCAGGTTCCCAGCTGAACTGACCTGGCTGAAATCAGACTTGAAAATCTTTACTGGGCTGCAACATTGTGTGGAAATCCGAAGGCCAGGGAGTGAGGGGGAAGGGGAAAGGAGAGGTGTTACGTAAACATTATGATTTCAAACAAGGTTATTTGAATCCTGAACTCAAACAGAACAGCAGCTCTTACTTCAGTCCAAATCAGTTACTTCCCCAGTTCAGGTGATCAGCATCCCCTGATTTCTCTGCATGCGTATTCACCTCCTCATGATCTGTCCTACATGTCTAATTAACTGTAGCAGTACAAAGATGAGAACTGTGGGGTAAGGAAGGAGACTTGTAAATGGTGACCTCTTTTTAATTATCCCAAATTTCAAACAGTCACAATCTGTCTCAACATAAACGCATCTCTACAACTCAGACCAGTCTCATATCTGCCCTTGGCGACCAGTTAGTGGCTAGTGAACCACAAAATGAGCCCCTTCTGCAAGGATGGTTTGAGAAATCAGATTACTCCAAATGGATGCAGATGAAATACCCACTGGGACATCGTCCTTGTGTTTGGTTTCATACTCTTGATGTATCATCACATTTAAGACAGAGATTTGAGTGAGATACTAGCATTGCACAATACCAGAAGGACGTGAATGCCGTTCCCTTCACCTTGGCCCCATGTATCTATTTCCTACCTGTCAAAATAACCCAGTCTACCTCCCCCAAGTTTTTTTCCCCTGTGGCCCAGCCTGCACTGTGGACCTACAACTCATTAAGCCCTGTGCTCAGCAGGCCTTCCCCAGACTTGTTCCTGCTGCAGCACAGTGTCACAGCCTCTCCCACCCTGAGGCCTGGAGAACAATCTGCACCGACAAGGTCCCGTTTCTGCCTAGAGCCAGCTGCAACTAAATGCTTAAAAACAACTGGATTTTCTTCATCCTATTTCTTCACATATTATGTCAAGTACACCACCAGTGACGACCTATAAAAATAGGATAAGAAAGGAGCTGATGCCTTCAGGGTAACATAGTTAAATAAGAGAAAGCCTACAGTCCTTCCTGGTATCACACTCCTCATCCCTCTCCTTCCTCTGTAAGGGCCAGAAAGGCAGTACAGATAAGCCAGAGCAGTTAATCATGAGCGGGTAATGCCAGCAGGAGATTGAGCGTATTCTCAAAGCTGATTGAAGTCAGTGGAAAGACTTTATACTCGGTAAAGGTCCTTGGAACAGGCCCTAAAAGGCAACTGTTCTCTGGGGAATATTTATGTAGCTTTAAATTAAAGATTGTAACAGCTCAGAGGCAATTTGGTGTCCTGGATCTGAAAAACACAATGTTTTTCTTTTTTTAATTACCTTAAAACTCATATTTTTGGATTAATAATATCTATCTAGGAGAATTCATAAATACACACTTAATTGCTAAACCACTGATGTCTCTATAGCTATAAACACACTACCAGTTTAATAATGTACATTTTAAAAGCTTCCTATCATCAGTATTTACACTGCAGGGTCAATAATTATGTGTAATTCATGCCTCTTATTGCAGGAATTTTTTTCAAAACAAGTACGGGCAAGTTTGTTTTGCTAAATTTTTACATATTAAAATCAGCTACAGGGATGTCTTGGCTAATGTATACTGGATAAGTTTGCCTAAAAATTAGGCATCTGTAAGTCTAGAGTAGGATTAATAGGTTAAACTAGAGCTTTAGCAAAGCAGGTCAGCTAAAGAATTTCTTTTCCTTGTATCTAGTTAGGGTAAAGATCTCCTGGCCACAAGGAGTTATTGAGGTCAAGAGCTTATTGTGAAGGAGAAACACATTAATAGGTATGGATGAATAACAAGAGCATGCAGAGTTATAATAGCACTAACTACAGACAGCACCATCAGAGAGATCAGAGATCAGAGAGATCAGGTACTGGAATACAGACCCATAGGGAATGCCCAGCTATCCAAGGTAATGAAATTTTAAGGATGGAGAAAACTCTGTAATATTTGCCTGATGTGAATCGTTCTGGAGCTTCTTCTAAAAGATTGATGCTTGCCTCTCTCAGAGACCCTTGACCAGTAAGACCAAGGGACTGATCAATTACTGCATGTCTGATTTTTCAGTCTAGAGAGTCTGAACACTATAGGGCTTTTTTACAAAATTTATTTTGCTTCTACCCAAACTTCCTTCTCCCTCTGTCATGTATGTTTTCTCCCTGTGCCTTTCTGCTTCTTTTCCAAGACTCTTTCCCCAGTGTCACTAGACTTACGTGTAGCACCAGGCCAACATGCCTAGGAATTAGGCTTCCAATTCCATGGGTATTTGATCCAAAGTTTAGGCAACATCCATTTACAATAACTCTTCTTTATTCATGCAAACAGCAAATGGTTGTGATTCTGTCTTGCTTCAAACTAAATACTCAACAAGCTGTCTTACTTTTCATAATAAGAATCAATGCATCTTCAAATCACCAGGAAAAAATTCCTCCCTAAAGCCTGACTCTCATAAAGCAGAGTCAGTAAGAGCATCTTTTTGCATGTTCTTTGCATGAGTATCAGGGTCTGAAAGAAAAGATCCCCTCATGGGTTACCCACCCAAGAGAACCTTGTCTCTCTGGGTTGCCTGAGACTTGCATGAAAGTGTAAGTCACTCTTATTACATCACTTCTTAGTGATGTAATAAAAATCAAAGGGAAAAGAGGGGAAGCCTGGTGCTTCTGAGAGGCAGAATTACATCTGGACTGCAGAGTGGTGGGTGCCATATGGTGTCCCACAAAATAACAGAAAACTGAGCTCAAATGCCAGAGATCAAGGATCATTATAAGCTGTAGACTGAAGTGGCAGATGAAAAACATGAATACATCATTTAGCTACCATCTGTATATGACTCGATTGGGAAAACCTTGTCTTCCATGAGGACTTGGCAGAATTTCTCCTTGCAGAAAGGACAGTTGGCTTTGGGACATCCCAGCTGCACAGGAGCTCCTCTGTAGGGATCCTCCATTCCAGGAGCATTTTGGGGTTGTGAGCAGCCACAACCTGGAAAGCTTGGAATGGAAGCCAAAACTCCTGCCATTCGTGACGCCTACCCTTCTGCCAGCTACTAGACTCAGTCCAGTGAAACTCTTAAGAGGAGACTCAGTTTTAAAAATATTAGTAATCCTAGTAAAGCCAGTGGGTCCAGCTATCACACCTAAAGAAATATGCTTATTCAGGGACTTTACAGGATTAAAGATTTAATAACTCCACCACTGCTAATCTGGAAAAGATTTGTCTTTAAGGACATACGCAAAAAAAAAGCATAAATCACAGACTACATTATGAATGACTATTTCTTTTTCTTCTTACAGCTTTTGTAGGGGCAATTCACAACATTAACTTCCATATTTTCTTGACATGTTTACTCCTAGCTTGTGAACAGACTTTGCTTAGGAAATTCTGGATGTTTCTTCCTGTTATCCACTCAGTAACTGCAACCCTTCCACCATCGATTAGTGTGTTGCAATATAGGGTGTTAATCGACTTTAAACATTTAATTATGGTTTGTTTGAGCACAGCATTTTACAAGCACAGTGGTTCATCACGTTGCTGGAACAAGTACAATACAGCATCTCTAAAATTATGCACAAATAATAGATTAGTTACAGCAATACTTTTTCAGCAGCATTAATAAAATCTTTCAAGCATGCACAGAGCCAATGGCCAGGAGGATTCTCAGGAGGTCTTTTATACAGGATGCACATCTTTGTTACGAAATTCCTCAATGCCTTTTTTCTGTCTCCCTAATGACCAGTTAAATAGACTCCCTTGAGAATGCCTGAGTCAGAGCCAGCTTGAAAACTGCTGAGGAAACATCCTCTCTTACTGGAAATGATTTCCATCAAACTGCCATGTACCATATTTAGACTAACGGATCAGTAACGCCAAACAGAGGGAGCTAAGTTCACAGGGCTTGGGATTCTGCTCTGTGTGAAAGAGATTGCCTTTGTCTAGCCACAGTTGCTTTAGGGCACGCAGTCCAAGAGCCCTGTAATGCTAAGAAACAAATTCCAGCGGTGAGCTATTGCCACAAGACACAGTCAAAGTGGGGCAGGCAGTGTTTCAGGAGCAGCAGCTGATCTAGTGAGGTCTGATTTATCTGCCAATGGGATCTCAGGCACATCTGATAATACCTAATTGTGGAAGAAATAGCCTAGTCAGCCAGCCTGTACTACCTATGTGGTTACAATCTGAGGCACTATTTTCCTTTCTTATGTTACCAAGAAAAACTTATTTTCAACCATGAGCTTCCCACCTCAGCGGATGCATACACCAAAACATCAATTAACAGAGCACAGGGATTTCTAAGGTCACTGGGGAAAACAAAATGCCTGTTCTGTCTTATGCAAGAAGTCTAACATAAATCTGATTTTTTATTACGCTTTTCTTGCTTAGCTCAGTGTCTATTAAGTAGATAACAGCGGCTGAAAGCAAACCACATACAGGAAGTTTTCTTTATTTTCATATAATAAAGATATTTGTTGAGTCTGGAGTGCTTAGGTAGCTGTTCAAAGTGTTTTATTTTTAGAACCAGTGAAAAATGTTTACCAAGGACTGGAGGGAAAAGCAGCTCCCTGGACCTCCCCATGTTTGTTCTTCCTATTTAGAGGACAGTACTTCCAAAAGGCCCCAGGTTTACCCAGTTGTGTTCCCATGAGTGGCTGTACTATCTTTGACTAGCAAGGAGCAGTTTTGGAAATCCCAGGGTGGAGGGGACAGAGCATGAGAGGTAGTTGGGGGTGCACATTCAGGGCTCACTAGATCTCACTTCCCTCAGGTGCGTGGAAGACCCACAACCACTTCCCGGCTGTTCCAAAATGTCTCCGAGTGCCTCAGTGCATGTTACTTCTTGTCTTTCCCATCCGCTGGTCCTGCCCTGCCAGGGGTGGTTGCCTGCTGCTGCTAATGGACACTGCGTTAGCCCCAGGGCAGGAGTTCTCTGCATCAGCTCTAGACACTCCATTCCCACTCTCAAACCACAGAAGTATCAGTAAGGTTCCAGCCCACGGAGGTCTTCCCCGTCAATGCCACTCGAAAAAAAAGATTAGGAATTACCCATTTTCATTCTCTCAAGTAGTCTGAAGTCAGGGGCTGCTGGCATTAAGAGTATTTGTCTTTGATTATGTAAGAGGTGTCCAAGTTTGACCCAGAGAGTCAGGATTTGAACTGAGGTTAAAAATCCACATTGCTCAGTTCCTAAGATGTGGGGAGGATGGCTTTGTATCTACCTCCTTATCTACACGTCTAACAAGGAGGGCATAGAATTGGGTTTAGGCTAGGGTTCAGTTAGATCTGGCATGTTGATTCTGTAACCACACAATCTTTTCCGTAGCGACTGTGCTTTCCAGAATGACCAGAGGAGACCTGCGCTGGAACTAAATCAAGACTGTGTGGTAAAATAGCACTAAGTCTGAAGTACATCTGCTTTTTTTTTTGCTGTAGAGGCTGGAAAGTATGAAGCCAGTGAGTCAGGGGACTGGAGGAACAGAAAAGCTCGCCTGCCTTCTTGGGGGAGCTGACTTCTGCTCTTGCCTCCACCACGGTTTGTCTGCATGATGTCAGGTCTGAGAATTTATCACAAAAAGTCATGCATTCCTCATTTTCTGCATGCCAAACCTAAGGCCTTATGGTCTGTTTTGCTAAGATGTTGAAACTCATAACAATCAAAGTCGAATAGCATTTGTTCTTAGTGTTAATGTTAAGTCGATTGAAAAATAAAATTCTCAGGCTAGAGCCTTCGTTCTTAGAAATGAAGCACAAACTACTAGATGTTTTGTGACTGTAAAAAAAAAAAGAAGAAGAAGAAAAAGGAAAAAGAAAAAGAAAAAGATGATATCACCACCTCTCAGTAAGGGGACTAGGACTTAAAAATCACTCTTGTTTGTAAAGTCCACACACAGGCAACCACAGGAAAGGCAGTGAGGAAGCTGATAGCCATATCTGCAGAGCAGGGTTTGAACAGTGCACAACAAGTTAAGTCTGGAATCACACATTAAGCAGAGGACAGAACTAAAATCTTCATTATTTGTATGCAGGCCATCCGGTGCACTGAAGGAAACAGAAACTCATAGGAAAAAATAGCATGGAGACAGTGACTGAAGACTGTTGTAATGTAGGCACATAAAGGCTACAGTTAAAGTTTACACATGCATCCTCATCTCAGGCAATGGCTTATTTCTGAGAGCTTGACTTTGCAATCTGAATAATGTCCTTTTAGTGTAAGAGGTTTTCGTTTATTTGTTTGATGGGGACAGTTGCTTTCAGTCATGCAAGCAGATTACTAACTAATTCTTTGCTGAGCACATTTAAAGGAAGGGGCTGATCTTGTCTGGCTAGGTTTGCACTAATAAATGAAACAGAGCAAGGACTGCTCTCTCACCCAGAGGCAAGGTGAGACCATACTCTACATCCACATGGCTAAACCTTTTCCGCTTCATGTTCTCACCACCCAATGAGAGTGGTTACCTGCAGACTGGAAAGAAACTCTAACACACACCATCTCCAAACATTACTCTGGAAAAATGGGAGTTGGCACAGTCCCAAATGTGACCAGGGAGTCTGACTGCAGTTAGTAAGTAGGAACAAATCATAGGCTAGCATTTCAACCTGTGCCCTGGGTCTGTCTTATTTGTTTGTATACATACAGCTGGAGTACCTGTCCATGCTGCTAAAATATGTTAGAACCACAAGCCCTTCTGACTTTCTATACCACACATTTTAGTGTGTTCCTGGGCTCTCTGTTGAGGCTGCCCCACAAGCTCCTAGCAATAGCACCTGAGCATGCTGTTTCCAGAAACCATTTCCTATAGGTGGAAGGGACCAAACGGATGGGATTGATTTGCTCTGCCCTGTGCACAACTCTGGCACCATTCCAGCAGGCTCTGCATCCCCCCCACCCTTACCCCGTGCACCAATGAGTGGCACACACTCCCTCACTGTTCTCTTTCCCCAGCAGGCCTCTCACAGCTGCAAACAGCTCTTTCACCTGGGTGGGCCAAAGTTATCCTCCCAGCTTTAGAGGACAGAAGAACACACAGGGTTGAAGCACGTCTGAGGTCTGCCAGGAGACTCAAAGAGGTCCTTGATGGGTGGATTGAGAAGCAGAAAACAGGAGAGGTTGATGGTGGCAACTCATCCCTGGGCAGCCTGGAGGGCTGCCGCTCGGAGCAGGCCTACAGCAAGCAACAGTGCCAAGGTAAGCCTGAGAAACCAAAAGTTGATTATAGGGAGGCAAGAATGCCAAGACGCATGCCGGAGAGTCTTGGCATGCTGGAGGGTGCTGTAATGAGCAGCACCAGATGTTTGACTTCAGTGAGGGAGCTGTGCTTTGGAAACTCAAAACTGAGAACTTCTGGGAGCTACCAGGCAGCCAGGAGGACCCTGAGACCCCACACACCCAGGTCAATGTCTGTAACGTGGGGAGACACCTCCAGGTGTCTGCATTCTCCACGTTTCTATCCAGTTCCCCAGGACAATAGCACAGCTGAATCATTCCATCAGATTTCCATGGTGCTGAGGCAATGAGGACCATGTTTCAGAGAGAGATGATACGTGGCACTTGGCAACTCGCACAGCCATAGAAAACAGTCAGTGGGAACCTCTCAAACTGGGTGCCTCTTACGATGAACACAGCAGATAACGCTCCAGCAGCAAGAGATTATTTCCTTATCAGCTATGTCAGCATCTCCACTCCCGTCCCTGCCCACTGGCAGGGTAGCACATGATGGCAACAGGCAACGGGCAGGCATGCACCCTCCTTCTGGCATACCTCCAGGATGGGGCTGTGGATGCTGCACCGCACCCAAAAATGCCCCTGCCCCCCCTCAGCCTTTCTCTAGCATGCTGAGGTGGGCAAGCCCAGCCAATAGTGCTGTGCGGTGCCTGGGGATCTGCAAAGGGTGCTCCTGGAACTGCGGCCCCACAAGACACAGCAGATGTTGGTCATGGAGCACAAGTTGTCCTGAGAAATCTGAGAGCTGCAGCTTAGAGGCTGACAGAAGGAGAGCAGAGCCTGTACACCAGATAGCACTTGGGTTGTTCAAGTGAATGACTAGAGTTGCACAGAGGGTAAGAAGGAGTCATTAAACATATTTTGCATGACTGTAAGTTCAAATATAAGCAGAAATTTCCTGCTCACAGGAAAGAGAGGGAGAGAGGATGAGTTGGCAGAAGGTGGAAAAGCAAAAGGAGGTAACCCTGATATATTACCATTTTTAAAACTATTCCAGTTATGTCTGTGATGCTGATAACTCACGCCAGATGGTCATAAAGGAGTTCTCACCATCATCTGTCCTTGCTACGCTCAGGTCCCCTGGTGGCAGGCTGGAGATTCACCTGGCTCAATAGTCCAGGAGCCTTGGCCCAGCTGCAGTGGCTTAGCAGCCTCACACAGTGCAGGCATGGATGGTAGAAGCACAGAACAGACGCCTGGTAGACCTGGTCTCCATCCCATCCCACAGTGCCTGTGGGATAGGGATTGCTTCCTGTTGCTGTTGGACACAGCGGCACAGGCATAGCCCTAAGTATGTCAGCGAACACGAGCATTCTACTGACATGAGAAGAGCTTACCACAACCATTTATGCTCTCTAAAGTTCAGTGGGGAAGAAGCTGCTGGGTGGCTAGGGCAGTTCATTTAGTTGCCTTATTATGGATTTGGGAGCGTTCACTTTTGGTTTGTTAATACAAATGATGGTGGATATTGTTTCATGTCAGGCTCTTGCCACTCGATAGCTGGAAAACTATTATATTTTTTTGTTTTCTCAAGTGACCTAATCACCTACTTCATAACAAATTGTGACTTTAGATCATTGTTTTACATGACCTGGTCAAGATTTCTTTGTACTGCTGTGAATTGTTTTTATCTAATTCAGAGTTTTCATAAATCTACTGACAATTCCCTCTTAAAATGAAAAATGTCAGCCTGGCTGTCTTACCTCGTACATCGCTGGCCAAATAGTTTGACTGACTTACGCCGTTGAAAAAATAAATGTTTAATAATAAAGAACTAACATAAATCTGAGATACTGTCAAACATATTCTTTTTCTGTTTATCTCATATTTTCAAAATATGCTGTTTCAAAAGGTCTATCTGACTCAGAGTACTTGCACCTACCAAATGTCTTAGCAGAGCCAGAGCCAAATTTGGCTTTGTACCCCACATAACAAATGCAAATCCATGTTGCAGGGACAAAAATGTTTGGTTGTGGATTAACCCTGGACCCCCGGCTGCAAGGATGCTCACTGCAAGCTGAACTCCCTGGTACTGCCCAGTAAGGCACCCAGTCTAGGGACCTGCTGGCCAGATAAGCACACAAGTGGTGGTGGCATTTTTTTTCCCACCCACGTGCTAAAAGGCAATCCCATAGATCTCTAGAAACAGCTCCAGGGCCCCTTTTCTCCTAAAATGTGGCAGTATTAGAAGCAGGGACATCCTTGGCAATGGGCAAATGTGAGAATCAGAGCAAAAGCAAGTCATTGTCCACCAGGTTTATAAATACTTCGTGGCAGTCCCAGAGGGCTAGAGACTCCATTTAAAAAGATCAAGTTATAAAATAACCATATCTTCCTTAGCTCCTAGGGATGTGCCAATAAAGCGCATGCATGCACACATGAAGCACAGCAAAAGCCTGTGGAAAGATACCAGCGCTGGGTCCAAGCAGCTACTAGAAGCAACACAGCTGCAGTAATGAAGCCATCCTCATAGGATCCTCAGCTCAGCTAAGAATCACAGTAATAGCCTGGGCAAATTGTAACACTGCTATTTTCTTTCACCAGTGCCCAGGCAATGTCAGGCTTTGGTACATGTGCCGTGCTTTTTGTGCCATGTAGAATTATCCCCTGTGTTTCGGCTTTAATTGGCCCTACCCTCATAGTCACATAAATGTGTATTTCCCTTTCACTTCAAAGCACCTACCTCTTTCCAGGAGCAGGTTTTCTTCCTGCCCCATTGTCTTGCCCAAAATCAAGATGTCAAGGTCAATCATTGTTCAGCTGCAGTAAGAAAAGCAGATTATATTACCTGTTGGAACTAGGTTACCCCCAGGTACAGGCTGGCGTGCTTTTTTTTTTCCTAGAGCTGGAAATTATCCATTACTGCATACTAAAAAGGAAATTGAAAGCAGTTCACTTTTCCTTTGCTTCTGCTAAAACCGATGAATTGGCATTTCAGCTCTGTGGAGAAATTCACAGGACCAATCAAAAAGCAAGGGTACAACATCTATATAATTAAATTGTAGGCAGTTATATTTTCCAGCAGTAGGTATGTTACTTGAAATGAACCTCCATGCTGTGTATCTGAGCAGCTCCAATTAAGAAAGTTCTGCTTTGAGATCTCACAAGCCAAAACACACAGTATGGCATTGTGCCCTCAGCTATTAAACTGGAAATACAAACCACTTTTTTGTGGTTCAAATAATCTCCAGGAGATAGTATTACTGGAAGTTTTAAGTCATATTCTTCACATCATATTCATCTAAATTGATGATTTCCATGACCTTTTCATATAATTACAAGAGTGTTGTGTGTCCATTTTGATTAAATGGTTCCATACACCATTATACTGCTGTTGTTTTTAATGCTGCTGAAGTAATTAGCTACTCTCTTCTAGCTTTTCTCACAGGAGACCATGGAGGACACACTGATTTCTTAAAATCAGCACCTACTTTTTATTGCATTGCATTATCTGATATTTCCACTCAGCTGATGTAATAAATTGGTTCATAAATTACATGGATGATATGAAAGGACTGATCATAATCACAGACAGAAGTTTATAAGAAGACCATTAAGAACAGTAGGCCATACACTCCTGTACTTGGGCTTCCTTGCCATGTAATATTACAAATGAATGGCATACTTTAATGATCAGTAAATTAAAATGTAATGGACTTTCCATTGCCGCCTTCTGTCTAAGCTTTATTTGAACTCAAGGTAGAGAGCCTCTGTCGTCATTTAATTCGGCTCTGTGGCTGGATGTTTTGCATTCAGTTAAGTGACACATATTTGCTGGCGCTGCTGACAATAATACATTGATAAAAGCAGAAATAGAAGCCCTCCAATTCTTTCCTCATCCTTTATTTTTGTTGTTCTCAGCTATGTTTTTTTCTCCTCCGACAATCCTACCCTCTAAGTCGGGTACTTAGTAGTACCCTCTAAGTAATCAAGTTGACAAAAGTTGTGTCTCCCTGTAGCATGGGGAGACATTTGCTTTGAAGTCCCCCAGAGCAACACACTGGTGCTGTGCAAGTGATTAGGTAGGCTTGCAAAGTATTAATAGTAATTGCATTACTAATTTCATTAGCCCTTGCATTATCATTATGTATTAATTATTATAGTTATGCCATTGAGCGCTAATATCAAATGCTGACAGCACCAATTCCCTGAATGCATCTTGTGGTTGCTGAACGTGATCACTGCTCAGCAAATTGCTGCTTTTTGACAGTGGCAAGGTAAATAATACTGTTGCTTGTATTTAGCAATCACTGTACGCCACTGAAATCTTTCCTGCAGAAATTTGATATGGAATTTAGAGTTAACAGTGAAGTAAAAGCCAAGCCATCAAATCACAGCAAGAAGTCTCTGTTCACCCTCAGGACCAGGAATTGCACACAAAGCAGGAATCAAATATTCTTTCTTTGTTGGTGGCACAAGCCATACCTCAGAAAAGCAAAAATCTCCCCAGAGAACCAACCAGTCCCTTATCCACCACTCTTCAATCTTGGGTGTCCCTGGATGGCCAAGCCAGGTACAGCAAAGTTCTTCCCATTGCCTCCAGCAAGAGAGGGTACAAGGGGACATGAGGGCAGCAGTAATCCCCTCACCTCCAGCAAAGCCAAAGCAAGAAGAAAGCTTGGCCCTTCTGCTACTTATGCTCGCCAGTCCCCAAATCAGACTAGCCCAAAAAACTTGCTGGCCTTTTAGGCAAGCAATGTTAGATCCTTTCTGTCCAGCTGACCAGCACTGCAAGGACAGAGAGGGTAGTGGGCTGAAGGTCATGCATGCAGCAAGAAAGCTGACCTTCATGATGGGTGAAAGAGTGGAACAGACCTGAGGTTTCTTCCCTTGCCTTCACATCCTTCATAACAACTTTGCCAAGTTGCNCCCCCTTTTTTTTTTTTTATGTTTGCTTGTTCTGTCTTGTCTTTGGTTGCACCCACACACAATGTGTCTATGCCAGCTGGAGATAAAACATCCTGCTTTATATGAGGCTCACCCCTTGTTCTTCTAGCTGGTTAGAAAACCCAAGGTGGCTTTCAAATTAAATCTGTGCAAACCAGGCATTTAGATAACTTTCATGTGTGGTTTCAGCTTCTTGCATCATGTACAACATGTCTGCATAGTGGTGAAGCACTGGTCCTGGTGCAAGCCCCTGAATTACTACAGGAAAAATAATCATGCTGAGTAATAAATAATCATTTGCATTCAACCAGTATTATTTTCCAGTCTGTTTTAACAGTATGCTACTATGACATTCCTCTTCCTTTTGATTTTTTTTAATTCTGCTCTGTATACAATAAACACAGTTGTTCAAAACACAGCAAAAGCACGTTATGTCTGTCAGTCAGCCTGATCTGCAGCATCCATAGAAAGATGTTTTCCAGTCATAAAACAAACAGTAATTCATTCATTCCTCACAAATTCCAGCAAACACTTTAGAGGCCTCTTTGTAATCCATTCACTGCTTTATTGACCCAGAATCCTCCAGGGAATGTCATAAATCCATATAATGTGTGCTACCATTTGTGCCTGGATCCTTGATTTAACTGGAAGATATGTTTAAAAATCACACAGAAGCCATACAGTTCTCACTGGGTCACATACATAAAAAGTAGTTCAGATAGATTAATTAATTCTACAAAGGCCTCTCAGTTTTGCCACAATTCAATAAACTGCTCAACTTTAAGCACATGCTTAGATTTCATTGGCATGAATAGGACTTAACAACATATTTAAATTTAAGCACACACCTAAGTGCATTGCCTTGCTAGTCAGGAAACCAACCTAATTCAGAGTATTTAAGCATGTATTTGTGTCCATCTGGCATATTGCTGGATAACAGCTCCTGTTCTTCATCGGCCTCACAGGCACACTGGCTGATGCATGTGCTCTGTGCAACAAAAGTGAATTTTCTCAATGAGACGAGACTGAGGCTATGTATAAAAGTCAAATTCTATTTAAAGGCTCTGATGAGATGGTCAAAAAACACGCAAGGCCGAGAGCAGGTCAGCCAGAGCAAAGGTAAAGGTATTGATCTGACCATAGCTGGCTTCCCTAGGGCTGCCCTGGCCAACTCTCCAAGACATGCCATTGTGTCATGACAGTTCACTCTTAAGCATATTTTTTTGAGCTGAAATCTTATGCAGAGAGATCCTGCATGATGGTAAATCTCTCAGTCATCTGTTCTCAGACCAGACTGTTCTTCTTGGAGCTCTACCCTGACCAGCACAGACATCACAGAGATTTGGAAACCCATATTTTTTTTAAGGATGGCAGAATGTCATGCTTTTCCAGTTAAGAGCAAACACATTTCTGGCACATTGGACTGGAGTATTTGGCCTTAACAAAGAAGCTTGTACCAAGACAAATACAACAAAACTAAAAGCAACTCCACTATGTGGTACTTTTCTCCCATAGATAGGTAGCAGCCAGTTACTTGTGGTACAGTCCTTCAAGGATTCCCGTGTTTCAGGTATAGTGGTGAAGTCACGTTGTGCTGTCCTTACGCGAGCTCAGGAAAACTCCCACTTGCATCTCTACGTAATGCAGGGTCTCACTCAAAGAGCTGTAACCAAAATTACATATACTGTTCTTTGCTGTCTTCCCAGCAGATATTCATTTCTGATAACTTCTCAATCTCTCCAGTGAATGAAGCAGCCATCCTCTTCTCCAGTGCCTCTATTCTCACAGCATGCACTTTTCCAGTACCTTGAAGAATGAGTCTGTAAATCCCACAGAGCATTAGCTCAAGCAGTGATACACCATCTTTCAGGACTAGTGTACTCAAGCCCGAAGTCTGTGCCTTCAGCCTTTCTATTCTCAGGTTTCTAGGGTTTCTCATCAACTGGTTACCTAAGCACTAGCGTCTGCTTGCGAGACTGGCTCCTAGGAGTGTAAAAATTACCCCAGAGCAGAGCACAGAGGAGGCACCTCTGCCTTTGATAGAGTTGGAATGCCAAATTCCCTCAGGTCTGCCTACATCCAGGCATGGCAACTCACCCTGTGAGGGATTAACAAGAGTGACAAAGGACAACTCTTTCTCCAGAGCTAGCAGGGGGATTATTTCATGTACTCTGGATCAAATGGTACATTAACAGTACTACAGGAACTGGCAAGGAACTGGTGAGGAAACGTCCATTAATTTAACATCTGAATGATCACTGCCTAACACTACATAAATGTAATAAATCACTTCACTTAATCTTGAACAGAAGTGACTGTTCTGAAAAGAGCCTTTTGTTCAAGGCCCGGTGGTTTTGAGATGTGAATAAAGGACTAATAAAAAAGGAGGAGGCTGGGAGAAAATTTTTTTTAAATGGGAGTTTTGCTTTGACCCTCTGAGAACTGCAGTCTGGTGAAATATCTGAAGTTTTTGTTTTTTATTAAGCAATAAACTACAGTGAGGTTTGAATCTGTGGTGTCTCAGAGAAATTGTTAAGCCTGGAAATCACATGGCTGAGTGACTGGCATGGCAGAAATATTTGGCACTTCAAATAACTCGCAAGACAAATGAGCAAGAAAGAAGAATTTCTTACACAAGTGTAACCCAATTAATGTCAACAAAAACTTGTAAAATTTATGGTTCAATTTGTCTCGGGGAAAGTGCAGAACTGACCCTTTCCTGTACCTTCTGGGCAAGTTCATTAGCAAATTCACTGGTGTCTTGTTAACTCTATGGTCCAGTTATACAGTCAGGGCAGGTTCACAATCCTGCATCCCTACAAGTCAAGGTTAGAGGTGGAGTGTCATAAAGCTGCTAAAAACACACGTCTTGGATCAAGTGCACTCCTCCAGAGGTGCAGGTAAAATGTAGTGAACCAACTAAAATTGAAAGCCGGTCTGGAAAACTAAAGGGGGCAAAGTCCCTGGAGCAAAGCCTACTGAAACCCACAGAAAATACAACTTATCTCAGTAGTCCTGAGATCAACATTTCATTCAGGTGGTTTTGTTTTTTTGTTTTGGTTTGTTTTGGTTTATTTTGTTTTTTTTTTTGCAGTTGGGCAAGGTGGACAACACAACAGAACCCCCAGAAAGCACTCAAACAGACCTCTGTCCTTTTTCTGCCACACAAACATTTTCGTCTCAAAGCGCCTGCCTGCACTCCTCCCCATTGAGTCAACCGTGGAAGAACCTGCCCACATCCCCTCCAAAAGGAAGGGAATCTGTGAAAAGACTTTGATGTATTTCAAGCTGAGGAAAAATCCCAACTTCATCATCATGACATCAAACTGAAAACAGTCAGTCACATTAAAAACAACAGAAAGGAAGCAATGAAGATGGTTTGGACCTTTTTGCAGTTCGTCCTCCTCTTGAACAAGACAATTTTCTATTGCATACCAGCAGATTTTCTTGGCACCTTAATGTGGCCATTTCCTGAACTGCTTTATGCACTTATTTAAACCATCTGATAGCTTAATTTCTCTTTTAGTGTTATACACAGTATGTATGCTAGTTAGTTTACGATATAGTTTTGATTACATTTGGACAATCTCATCTATGATGCACAATTGGGTTAATGAACAAAAATGCTGCTGAGACCACAAGAGTCGTATCTGCATACTTTCTCAAGAATGATTTTCTGAAGAAGTTGTGAATCTTCTACTTGGGGAAAAAACATCTTTTGTGAAAATAAATTTAAATGCAGCTTAATTTCCTTCTTCATATAAATGTTGCGAAGGGTCAAAATCAGAAAATACCTCAAGCAAAATGAATGTAGGTAAATAACCCAGAATTGCCACATCACCTTCCCCATTTTAATTTTCTGCAAGACTGTTGGAATTGCTGTGCATTATTACTATTGTAAAACCTTGGTGGTAGTTTAACTTTTTTTTACTTTTAGAGGGATAATTGTTTTCTTTAACTGTAACTGCTGGCACATGTTATATATTTGGTCACTTTTCAAGACTTTCTTCTCCTTATGCTTTGGAATAGTTCCTTGTAAAGTTTTATGGACTCTTTTTCTCCCTGAGATGTTGATTAGATTGATTCATTTATACAGTTTGGGAAGGTTGCCTTTTTGTTGGGTTTATTTGGTTTTGTTTGTTTGTTCATTTTTGTGGTGCTATGCTTAAGGGATTGGATTATTCTGTCTCAGGCTTTGATTCTCAAAACTGTGCATTTCACACAGCATCTGCAGCTGTACAACCTTTCCACTTGCTTTTCCACTCAACCAAAATTGCATACTCATTGCCTGATTCTTCCCAGTTCATCCTTTTCTACTAGGGGTAGATCATGCCTTAAAATGTAATCCCAAAAATGAGTACAGCTAGAAGACCTGTGGAGTCAGGGTGGGACTCTGCTGAGACCCATCTGTTTTACATTAATATTCTCCAGCCACTTTTGCAGCCTTTAACGAGACTGTTCAAGATGCCCTCTAAAACACAGCTGATTTGAATGACTACATTGGTAGCATCCTTTAGAAAACAAGGCAGTAAATGAAATGTCATATCTTGGAAATGCCCAGTTTAAGATGCAGAGTTTGGATCCTTCAGCGTCTTACCTCTGGGTCATATTGACAACAAGCATCAGCCTTCACTGTGATGGATTGCCTGAAGAGACAAGGGTCCAGTCACAAATCCATCAAAGGCAACAAAGAATCTCCTCAAAATATCTGTAAGAATACCTTGGCATCCTTGTTAAGGAAAGCATAAACTTTTTATCAGGCCCTCAGAATACATCCATAGCCCAGTGAAGACAGGTGCTTCAAGAGGAGCTCAATTTCTCCCTTCACATGCAGCCTCCCCTGGAGGAGGAGCCAGCAGGAGAACCCACTGTGAAGAGGGTTTGAGGACATGTGTGCTTTCCCTCAGGAATTGTTCGTGAAGCAGCAGTTTGCTTCACCAGAAGACTGGAGCCAAAGAAATGTGTATTTCCTGCCAGATTTAGCAATTCCTTCCTCTGAATTATGTTGCTTCAAGGTCAGGGATGGATAGCAGTCACAAGGACGTGACAGTTTTAAGATCCAGCTTCTTATTCTTGCCACTTTATTAGAGCTAGAATAAGAGAGCTGTGTATCATTAGTAAGGGGGATATTTCTATGTATCTGACTGCCAGAGTACTTGCTCATAGACCTGGCAAGTTACAAGGTGTCAGGATCTGAATATCTGTTATACACAACTTTGGGAGTTATTTTTAGAACTTTCTTAAAATTTATACAAGATTTATGTTTCCTGTTTTCCCTTCAGACCTGCAGTGCTGGCTCGAACTCCCACCCTGAGTCAGAAAGCAGATGCATGATGTCAGTCATGTGAACAGCCCTGAGGAAGTCACTGGTGCCACTGGCTGAGGGCTGCCAAGTTACAACCTGAATCATCTGACTTTACAAACAGATGGATCTGAAGATGCACTTCTGAAAAACATGTGCCCTTCTGCAAGACTCAGATTCTGTATATCTATCAGTTCTGCGTTAGAAAGAGCAGTCTGAGGACTCTTTGGGGCCAACTTGCACAGCTTCTTTTTGTCCTTGCTACCATGAGCAATGATGCCATCTCATGTTCTAAAGAACACGATGACTCATGTTCTAAAACCTTTATGACTACCATGACAGATTCATAGTATATCTGTTTCAGCTCCTGTGAAGTACCAGTAGAAAGTCTCTACTACACAAGCTACACAAGAACTGAGTTAGTTTTCTAGTTAGAAAATGAAGGTGTGCATTTACACACACAAACAAGTTTCTGCTTGGCAGATAGTTTATGTCCTGATAACATCAGAGGTTCATGGTAAATCCTGCACTTCATTTCGTGTAAGTCACTTCACGTGACAGAAAAAGAAGGTCTCATTTAACTTATTTTTTGACTCTGAATCAGAGGTAAGCCATTGTAGGAAAAGAACAGTAACATACTGTGAACTGAACAACCAGAGTTTTGGAGTTGTTAAAACCAAACTGCAGTTCCCCCAAATACACTTCAGACAGAAGTCATAAAATACTGCATGATGTTATTTGTTTATTGTAAAATGCCAGGAAAAATAGGTTCACCTTTGAGCATTTTTAAAGGTAAGGAACCATAAGGTGTGAAAGCATGCTGTCAGAAGTCTCATTAAGACATTATTTACTAGTTCAAAATGAATTTACATTGATCTTTTGAAACTATTGCTAACCACAAATGCATTAAAACTAAACAGTCTTCATTTACTGAGAAATAAATGTGTCAGCATAACCTTGACTTTTGTCCAATGCTGTTCCGGCTTTTAATTCACAGAGGCTCAGTGTTAAGCAGTTTATTGCTTGTTGTGCTAAAATATGCTAATTTAATTGCTAATATGTTTCCTTCCTACAATCATTTTCAAAATTGTTATCTTGAGAAAATATGTATTTTTAAAGAAACTGCTGCAAAATGTTAGCCGTGCTGGGACATATTCACTGAAGTTGTTACCTGCTACATATTAGGTATTGCTTAAAAGAGTTTTAACAGGAGGTGGTAAAACGTGCAAAGAAGTCTGTCTCTGTCCCTTTAGACTGTTAGAAGTTTTGGAGTTTTGTAAAATACATACGCACTCTTTAGCATTTACATAAATAATTTAAGATCTACATTAAAGAAAATGATTATTTTGTTAGTAGTTCTAGGCCATCGTCTGAAAATAAGTGATTGTTTTTCGTTTGATAACTATAACACACACTTAAAATACCACTACCCCTACCTGATTCAAAGCCAAGCAGAGCTTACAGGTTCACAGCACAGTGGTCTTTGGACTAAGTCTGTGTTGCAACAAGAAATCCAAGCTGGGAAGGCAAAGAGGAATTCCACATTTGGTTCCTGCCGGTACCCAGTATGGATTTCTCATTTACCCCAGTTCTTGGGGATAATGAACAAGGAAAAAGAGCAAATTCAAGTAGCAGCTTTTCCTTTTTGTGCCCACAGCTGGCAAGCACTTTAAGGAAACACCAAGTTTTCTATTTTTAATGAAAAACTTCAGCTGTCTCATCTTTCTCCTTTGCTTTCCAAAGTTAAAAGTTGTCATCTGCATCTCCTGCTATATCCTTCTTTTTACTGTGGAGTTGGTTTCATTCTCTTCACTACTGCTTTTCCTCTATACCCTGTAAGCTAGATTCATCCCTCTTGCAAAGTGCAGAGAAAATTTATGACATTGGTGATATGCCTAGCAGGAAAAGCTACTCTGTTCTTTTTTCAGGCCAGAGCAAAGCAATCTGATCCCATGGCACTGAAGAAAGTCCTGGCTGGAGTGGAGTGGTTCAGAGCTGCATCTGCCAATTGGGTACTCTCAAAAACATAAACAGCCCTACCTCCTTTGGAAAGCCACTCCTTCAATCTCTTCCCTATATGCGTTCTTTATACAAGGAAGTGTAAGGACACTAGTCTACCCTAAGCGAGAGTGGAGATTGTACAGCTGAAGATTCAAGATCTGCAGAGCAACTGCTTTGAAGTCCAGGAATTTGAGGCTCTTGAAACTACCTTTTCATTTTAAATTGAGAGTGACAAAAGATCAGCACGCACGTATTTTCTATTTGTATTTTCTAGACCTCACAAGTAAGCATGGTGTGATTGGTGTACGAATGAATTGATATGGTGTATGGTAGACTTTCTGCATTAGCACTGTTCTGCTGCAAAAATGGAAAGCATGTGTTGGGACATGCAGTGGAGTGTGAAAAATAATTAAGTAACTTTTCTATTCAATCTCAGCTGAAATGGCAGAATGAGGCTGAAACATGGTACTTTGGAAGGTCCAGATCAGAGTACAAAGAATAGTAAAGTGAGTGACCTCATGATGAAAATGATCGCCTCAAGATCATGGGGGAAAAAAGTAAAAAAGAGCAGGGAACTGCTTATGCTAGAGGAGCTGACTGATGAAACATACAATAATTGTCTTTAGGTCCATCAAAAAGCTGTTGAAAAAAATCTGACACTCTCTTTTTATCAAAACACATCAAAAAGTAAGCACAGAAGGGAAGATTCCTCTTAGATACTATTAGACATAAGCAAGAGATCAGGTTGTCTGGATAAGCTTGGAAATCTTATCTGTACAGGTCTTCAGGATCAGGTTGAGACTATCTCTTAGGAAATGGCTCAGTGGTTCCTCCTCAAGTCAGAAGATGGGATACATGGCTTCCTAAGGGTCCTTCCAGCGGCATGTACCTGTCCCTACATCCTAATCATTTTGTGAAATGCAAGGTTTGTCATTAGGGCCTGGACCAGAATCCTCCAGTAAGCAGCCTGTTTTCTGACAATCTTTTTCACTTAGTGCTTGTCATAAAATCACTATAACCACTTTTTTGCTTGATGAGGTGATGAGCCTAGACCCTGTAGCTAGCTGGAGAGGTAAGCCTGAGAGAAGGGAGCCATCTGAGAGTTTTAATTTGCTGTGGTTCCTGTCCAGAGAGGACAGGGCCTCAGTGAAGTCAGCTCCTGGTGAGTCCAGACCTGTAAGTCAAAAGGCAAAGTCTGCAGAGGCAGAGGGGCAGTTGTCAGGCTGGCACAGTCAGCTCCTCTGAGCTGATCTCTCTGCAGAAACCATCTCTGCTCCACCAGACTACAGCAGATAGGCTATTGAAATGACTTAAGCCTCCACAAGTCCTCAGTTGTTTTTGCATTTAACCCAATGTATAAGGTGTTTTCTAGATCTGACTGATGATAGACACATTGTTCAGGTGTCAAAACATTGTTTTATCAAGATATTTTCATAATTAATGCATGTAACCAAGACTTCAGTAATAGTGCCTCAGAGTATATTCAGCTTATGTTACTTATTCTTTCCTCTAGATACTGATGCTATGACTCCCTTTCCAAAACCAGAAATTATATATATTTTCTTATTTTTATGTTAATCTATACTCGAGCCTCTCGAAGTCCCTGAGATGCTTGTGGATGCAGATGTGAATAGAAACTTCATAAAACTTAGGGTCATAAAACACAAAAGGATAACTCCAATTAGAAATCATATTTTGCCCAATTAAGAGATCATCATGTGTTAAAACTTGAGAATTAGTAAAGTACTGGTTGATGGCTACAAGTAATCTTATTTATTCCAATGCAGACCCATCACTCATACTAGACGAAAGTACATCTGTTCTGCCAGCTTTGGCGCCTTACTAAGTTCAAGCAAGAGGAGAATTCTGGTGAGAGGTAACAGCACTTACCAGTCTTCTACAATTCCCTGCTCTGGTCAGGGCAGCTTTATATCACTGGACACATCCAGACTGTTACAAGTCCTGCAAACAGATCTGTGTCTGGAAAGCCAGTCCATAAATGAAAGGCTGTTCTGTGCAGTCTCCAGGCATCTAGAACCACAGGTAATTGCATCATGTGGGAGGCTGGCTTGTAGAATCTAGATCTTCTTTTGAGTTATTCCTCTTATCTACATACTATAGATCCTATTGAGAACCACAGCATGGGGAAGAGACCATCAAGAAGCAAAGTTCAGCATGTCCTTCAAAAGTAAATATAGGAACAGAAGAAACTATATTATGTATTACACATCTATAACGTGGGTCCACCTTTTAACAAGCGGTGACACCTTAGGGTCAGTTGATCTGCTTGTGTACTACATGATAACAAAACGGTAATATTCACTTTCGTCTAGCCCTCCAGTCAGTTAACTGTGTCTCCCCATCCCTCCCCTTCTTTCCATTTTCTACCTCAGCTGTAGCTGGCAGCATTGTTTTTATAACTCTAAGTCACTGAAAAATGTTTGCAGCTGTCAGAAAAGTGCTAAAAATCTTCTCTCGTTAGCATATGATCATTCAATTAAGAGAATAAATAGTGACCCAGAGGTTGATTGGAACTGACTTTGCTTCCCACATTTCCACAATTTAAGATGGAAGTAATAGAGGAAATGTTGTGTAGAGAATGCTCACATATTCCCTGCTAATGGTGGAAATGCTTAAGTATCGTCTGCTCAGAGCTAATATAAACCAAAGTGGTTTATTACCACCGTTTTGTGATTTATGATTCACATTATGACTTTATTTTGAAATGGTTTCATTAAAAATTAACGTGTGGTGAAGGAAGAATGCACAACAAGTTACAGAGATCAGGGTCTATTGGGGGCAAGGCCACTCTGATTTATTTCCTATAATCAACTGAAACAAGCATTTCTGTACTGTGTTTGGATGCTGCAAGATGCAGTATATCATGTTGGTACTTCCCAGGTGAGGCAATCACACTTTTGCATCCAGCTGCCAGTGCTGCAGACCCTTAGAGTTTGTGTCTTTTTAAGATCTGAGTAGTTTATAACAAAATCTGAATAATTTATAACCAATGTTCTCAGTATTGATCAGTGTGCTTTTGTAACAGAATGTCTTTTTCATAATGCTTCATTCCTTTAATGTCTTGTGAAAACTCAAGGCACTGCCTACTGTATAGCTTAATGGAAAAGTCAGCCTTCATTTTAATCAGGTATGTAATGGAGGATACGTATCAATACTGTTTTCCTCTGCCAGGTGTAGCATTAACACCGAGACACAAGAGGACCAATCAGGAGACAAGTTAACAATCCTAAGGATCTACTTTCCCTACCAAGCTCCTGGAAGCTGCTTCTTGAACATTGCCTTGCCAGCATCACTCACTGGGACTGTGTCCCCACATCCACCAACAGAAATATCCCCCAAGCCCGTTCTCATGTCCCTGGGGAAATTATGCTTGGCCACTTCCATGGCACTCTTCCCATCATCAGCATCATTAAGTGACTCACCATCACTTCATAAATTAATAGGCCCACATGGGAAAATGGAGGGAAAGAGAAGTTGTTGAGAGCAATAAAGAGCGTCAATGGTTGGGAGAAGAGAATTGAACCCAGGAGGCCTGGCATGCACAAATATTGTCCCTTTTCAGGGGCTGCAGCATGATCCATCTTTGACAGGTTACACCTTTTGAAGAGGTTTGATCTACTCATAGCCAAATATATACATACGTGTATAGTTTTAAAAGTAAGTGTTTTAGTAATATGCAAGTGATAGAAACACAAGAATTCCTCCTCATTTCTGAACTTTATTTATGTAGATTGACATACGAATACATTTGTGAAGAGAGAATATTTTTCTTTGGGTGACATAGATGCTATCCACTCCACATGTCTTTATAAAGAGTTCTTTGTACTAATAATGTTTTGTTCTAAGACAGAATCTAGTTTTAAAATAGAGGAAGTCATTATCAACCCTGAACTTGAATGTAAAACTTTTCATGTAATTAGGCATTAGACTTTTTTCTTGTAATTTCTGTTTGGTTTTGAGTTCATTATTAAGTGCTGCCAGGGTCATATGCAATATCCAGGGTTTCAGCCAGAGTCAGACTCCAGACAGTCTTTTATTTAAGGAGTGTGTTTGCCTAATTTAAACACATTCAGAACTTCTCTTTCTTGGTTTGAAGTGTAAAGCAGAAGGAGTTTCACTGAACCAAGGCCATTATTCTCCTAGTAGGAATATGCCCTTCGGGATTTAATGTATATTCTTTATGTAGACTGACTTCAGTCAGCCCTGTAGGTAATTCATCCTGACTTTCCTGGTTGTCCTTATTCAACTGAAAACCCCAATAAACACAGTGTTAAGAGCGATTAGATTTTTCTCTTCGCATGTAACGTACTGTTCTATGAAGTAAGGGATGTATTTCTAGAGACCATTTCTGAAATTATTGTCTAAACATAGAAAGTTTCCCTACAAAATCAACATCTTTCAAATGAACTCTCTCCTTTATTGGTACCCGAGTAGACAGAACTGGTTATCACATATGGGCAAATGCTTTGCATGTGCAACTGAAGGAGGTGAGGTACTCCAGAGAGAAAATATTTCCTCTATTACATTTCCAAACTAAGATTTTGACAAATGAAACCGTAAGAAACCTTCTTGTGAGTGGCTTGCAATTGAAACTTCCTCCTGACAAGTTCAAGAATTGTTGAGCTGAAATGGCACTAAAATTGAATGGTTCATCAGATTTGGTCTTTTGGGAAACAAAATACTTTATGTTTTGTCTCTGCACATGCCTAGCTTGGTGGGGCACCAGTCTGCTGTAACATCACTATCATTATTAATAACACTGCAAAGCTATGGAGGAAACCTCTGCTTTCTCAGGCAGGTTACTAAGCGTGGGACCTGGGGCATGGCGTTTTACTCAATCTGCGCCCATCTGGGAGAGCTTCAAGGGATGAGCAAGATATACATCAGACACTCCATCTGCATATCCTGCATCCAGGCATCTCCAAGAAGATAGAGTGACCATAGAATCACCATCACAGAACCATTTGAGTTGGAAGGGACCTTTAAAGGCCATCTGGTCCAACTCCCCTGCAATGTACAGGGACACCTACAGCTAGATCAGGGTGCTCAGAGCCCCGTCCAGCCCGGCCTTGAATGTCTCCAGGTAGACATTCCAGGGTGCTTCCACCACCTCTTTGGGCTACCTGTTCCACCGCTTCACCATCCTTACTGTAAATTTTTTTTTCCTTATATCTAACAAAAATCTTGCCTCTTTTAGTTTGAAATCGTTTCCACTTGGCTATCATCACAGACCCTGCTAAAAGAGTTTGTCCCCTTCTTTCTTTTAACCCCCCATTGACTCCCTCTGAGTCTTCCATTTCCCACACCAACCCAGAGGCAGAAAGGCCCTTTAATACCCCTGTTTCACCCTGCGTGCCGAGTCAGCAGTCATGGTGGGGGCTAGAGGCAGACTGTTGTGGACCACCAGCCAGCATCCTCCTGCCAAGTACGCAGTGGCAGCGGTTGGCACCACATTTCCAGGCCTAATTCCAGAGTACTTTAGTGCTCATAGGAAATTCTTTGTAACATTCCCTTTGCTCTAATATTCAATTAGCTTTCAAACGAGCGAAGAGTCTGGATGAGCTGAGATGGCCATTTTACCAAGTACTGTACCATCACAGAGAGTTCACAGACAGCTGTTTCAAAGTAATTGAAGTCATAATGCGCAGAAAAATGACTTTTCTAATGGTTGCCTTGAAGATTTATTTTTTTTTAATGTAATTAAAAAGTAGATTTAGAAATATGCTCGGCAACCCAAAAGATTAAATATTAATATGGTGCATAATTAATAAATGATACATCTCTTGATTACTAATGGGTTATTGACTCTAAAAGCCTAACATTATGGAATATTAGGGCAAACAAAGGCTTTGGGGGAATATCTCTAAGTTTCCAGGATGAAGCTGCGTCTTTGTCCTTGTGAAAAGTTGTATACCTCCTTCAATGTTCTCCAAAACACTGAAAAATAGCATTAGAGAGTTAGGCTATAAAGCGTGATGATTATAACCACTTTAGAAAGCTGTATTCTTATGCTTTATTCTGTGATGGAGTCCTGCCTTGCAGGTCATTCTGTCAATGAAAATTTTGCCTAAAATGGTATTTTGTCTTAGAATAGAAAGTCATCACATTAACATTGTTGTTATCATCTTAATTTTTCCAAAAATACATCAGTGCTTTACTGAGGTCAGGTGTCTATGCTATATGTACCTTTGTAATACAGAGAAATTGAGAAGGCTATGGAATGTCACCAAAATTTTTGATACCTGTCAAACATTCAAGGCAAATATTTAGCAATTTTGAAAGATTACATTTTCTTGTGCAAGCAATAACAATAGAATAAAAGGAGCATTAACAATTATGTATTGTAAAGTTGCAGAGAACGGAAAGAAAACAGAACTACACATGTTATGATGTTGGCCAGAATTATGAACGTTATGATGCTGGTATGCTCATTTGCCTTGTCTGCTTCAAACTTGCAACAAGACGGTCACCGAGAGGTTGCTGCCAGCTGGCTTTTCTTGTACCCCTAAGGTGAAGAGGTGCGAACTGGACAGGGAGATTCACTTTATCAAGGAAGGGGTCGAGAATTAATGAGAATATAAGGCATTGTTTTAACCCAGCAATTGTATCCCACTTGCACTCAGAAAAAGTGTACAATTGAAACTAATGATGTCTTCCAGATCAGCAGCATGTTTCATTTAGAAGAATGAAACAGCTGTGTTTCATACCCATTAAAATATCAGCGCTCATATCCAAAGATGCCAAGGCGGTGATTTGCCTCTTCTCTGAGGATGGCTCCCTGCTCAGGTGAATGCTCAGACCCAAGATGCACTTTGAAGCCCATGTGCTGCCACAGGTTTCCTGCCTGCCCTCAGGCAAGTGGACCAAGCCCAAGGGTGGCTTTGCTGGAGTCCACCAGCCCCATGGCAGACCTATGAGACTGCCTGGGCACAGGCCACTGAGCCACCCCTGTGTTCATTTCATGGCTGGCGCCGACCACCCAGGTGCTGCCTAGCCCATCCTTCTCTTGTGCTTGTGCAATTGACTGCTCTTATCTTATTGTACTTGCCTCTTATCAAATGAAATCCCTTTTCTTTTTCTTCAGATTATTTGTCTTATTTATCAAGATCATGTTCAGTTTTAATCCTGACTTTCAAGTGTGCTTGTAGCTTCTCCCATCTTATCAGCTGCAAATTTAATCCTTGTTAGGGATGATTACTTACTCATGCCTATTTAGGGCTCATTAACCTTAATTAATTTTACCATTACATCTTACCTGGCTCAGATTTAAAGATCTTACAAAGAAAAATATAAAACTCTCTTCTGATACTCTATAGGGTTTTTAGGTATATTTTCAAACACTTTTATGGAAGTATACATATGACACTGTGTGTGTAAATAAAATATTTCTATTTAATGAAGTGCCTAAATACGAAAAAGGACGAAGAAAGCTTAAAAGAGGTTCTGCTTTACAATGGACAACAGCAATTCACAGTACTCCAAGCTGAGGAGGCTTTTAGGAAAAACTCCTGACCATATTGATAAGCTATTAATATTCACTTCAACCCACAACTAAAACATTCATTCTCCTTTAAATGTTTGATATATACAGCACTATCATCACTTCAAAAGCAAAGTCCAGAAAACCTGCCCTATCTATCCATCCTTGCCTCTGATAGGCTTCAGTCTCTCATTCAAAGCTCTGGGACTCTTCTTGAGGTCCGTGCTGCCCCCAGACAGCAAAAACGCCCCCTGGGAGCTGGAATAAGTGACATCAATAAACAAGGTTTCAGAGCAGGTATTTCATGCTCAGATTTTTTCTGCTTACCCACTAAAGGACAGTTGCTGAAAGGACATGCTGCCTATCTTCCAGACAAATATACAGCACAGTACGCACCATGTGTTCTATAGACAGCATTATTTCATAGCTGCTTGCAAATACCTAGATTCAGCTTACACCAGGAGAGCAGTGGGTCACAGACAATGTTAGATTTTTAAATGATCAGGTCTTGACAAAGTTAAAAAATGAAGGTAATAATGAACCAGCTTATGGACTCTTGGAAAAAAAGTACAAATTTAAACTATCCCTACATAGATGTAACGGGTCTAATGAAATATCAGAATAGAGGCTTTATATATTAGATTGCATTAATTTTAAAGATGTTGTACAGGCTAAACGAAAAATGTTTGTGCCCTTGAATTAGGAGCACACAGAGCTAAACCTGTTTCTATGACTGTATGACATGATTTACTTTCAGAATGGTGTTGATTAATAGAAGGCTATTTCTTGAAGTGCTTGATATATTACAAGAAAATTCTACTGCAATCAATGTACAGCAAAAATAGTTATTTTTGAGTATGTATGTGAAACATCCAATGTCATATATTTGGAGAGAGACTTGATATGAATTTAATCTTACTTGGGGTAAATTTGTTTGGCTTTCATAATATTAACTTGCAGATTACAGAATAAGTGAAGTCATTTTTGTGACTATTTCTTTTTGTACTTAATCCTCAAATCAATGTTACAGCATTGGATAGTTGACATTAAGGCTACATGCTGCATATAAATCTCATTGAGATCATTGGCATAAAGCCAAAATGACTCCACGAGGGATTGATTTGAGATTTTTCTGAGTGAAATACTAATCTTGCCTAACAGGGGCTGCTTCTGGGTGTATTACAACTTTTGAGGAAAAGATAACTTTCACTCCTTGCTTCATGTAGCTTCCCTCTGCTTTATAGTGTTGGGATGGTAAACCCACTTCTCCATCACATCAGATACTGACTAGTCACAGGTCCCAAGCAAGCTGCAATTCTAACTTTACAGCATGAATTCACCACCACCTTTGCCAACATATCTCTCATTCTCTTTTCTTTTTCTGATTTTTTTTGTCTGACATTTCCTCAGTTTTGAGATAAAATGGTGCTATCCTAGAAGAGAACAACAGCCATGAGCAATTCCGATGTCTACCCCAGCATCATTTTGTCTATTACATTACAGAAAATATGCCATATCATTAAACCGTTATATTGCACTGCCGCATTTTTTTCTGAGTAACAGTTCTGAGGGAGCTGCAATTGGAACGGCTTCTGCTTTTCTACCATGGGTGGAAAACTCAGAGCAGTGAATTGGCTCTAACTCCCAAGCTGGCAGACAAGGAGTACTTCCCATCTCAAGGGAGGGGTCTAGCCGTTCTTCCTTTTCATAATTCCCTTGGCATCCTGGCCACACGGATGCCTCTGCTTCAGTGAGACCACGTTCCTTTGCCCCTTCAACAAGGTAGCAGCACCACAAGAAAATGTCAGTCAAACAGCAAACAGGGTGAGCAGAAAGGGGTAGGTTATGTAGAAAAATGCTGCAAATGTTATAATAAGAAATAATCCCTTGGAACTCTTAGGGTATATAACAATAAAACAAAACAAGCATGTGCTGGAAATTAAATCTCCCAGCTGTATTGATTGCTAATGGCCTTTTTTAAATTTCAACCTTATTTACTACACAGAGATAAGAGCTGACTCTGAGCACTTTGTCTGATTCAGAACCTCATGTAAGAAATCTAAAGATCACTCAAATTAAGAGGAGATGGCTAACTACTCCCCTGGGTTATAGAGAAGAATATTTTATCTGCCCCCATTAGTGCAGAAGAATAGCGCAGAAGAGATTCAGTCCAATCAGAGATACTGTTCAACAAAAAGTAGCAGCTGCTTTTGTTTTTTCTTAAGGAACATGGAAAAATAAGTCTGTTTCCATTAGCACTACACTTTCCTCTGTTGGTTTTTGTGATATTTTATTGTTGTCATTCTGCAAAATCTAGAGCTATGCAAAAATCTTCTTAAACGTAAAATAAAAGATAGCTATGTGTTCATTCAAATTGGAACAAAGCAAGTTTCTGGCAGAATAATTGTGTCCTGAACCATGAAACATAAAACAATATCCTGAGCAAAAGAATAAAAGATACCTAAGTTCTTTCTAAACAGCCTGCATATATTCTGCAAGATCAAGGGCACTAAAATCACAGCAGAAGGTAATGACAGAACGTTTGAGCAACTGAGATAAGATATGTATTAACTACATTTTAGTTTGTATTCCCCGTGTGACTTGGCATCACAAATATAGCTGTCATAGACAGCAATAGAGCAAGAAGTGGCTGTTCTTTCATTATTTTGAACTTTCCCAGCAGGATTCACCACTGGCTTTTTTGAGCAACTTGTGGTTTGGAGCATGCAGGCAGTATGCATTATGTACTAGCTTGCATATTTCTACCTTAAATAGGTGGTGTAACTCTAAGAGATTGAGTAGAACTGCTTGCAAAATATGAGTCACTCCAAACCTCAGCACAAAACCTCAGACCGAACTCTATACTTTAAGGTTAGAATTGGTTCAGAAAACTACTTCTGTCTTCCATCTCTGTAGAGAATAGGGTTTATGGAAGAAGGCCAGCACCTTGCTACGGGATTTAAAAAAGGCATTTTTTCCTTCATGCACTATGACAGAACATCTCTCAAAAGCAGACAGAAAAAGAAATGCAAAAAACCTCCTCCAGAAGACACCAGTTCTCAGCATGTTATCAGTGTGGAGGGGTCTGAAGGGCTGGAGGAAAGGCCTCAAGATAAAAGACAAATATAGCCACGAAAGTTTAATCTAAGAAGATTTATCCTCTATCCTCAGCCACCTGCATGTCCTAGAGATGGACACTCAGCAGGACGTGGGCAAAGCAAGGCTGTGCCACACGGGCTCTCCTTCCTGAAGCACACCCACTAGTTTTTGGGCTGCCCTCTGCAACATCCTGCAGGGCTGAGCAACATCTGCAGGCCTAGCGTGTGCCCAGACCCAGACAACACGCATGGTGCAGAGTGAAGGTACCAGCCAGGATGACTGCAGCCCATTCCAAAGTCATGGAAGTTAACGAGAGCCACGTTATTGCCTTAAATGGGCTGAGGAGATCAGGCTTGTTCAGTGTTAAGCGTGTGCAAAAATCCAGTGGTTTTCAAGCCTCATTGCCATTGTTATGAAGTAAGGAAAGGCTGGCTGATTGTCATGACTGGAAACAGCTGCGAGTGCACTCTAGAGCATACCAAGACCTTTTCATGTTGTTGGTCCCTCTGCTCAGGCTCTGCATTTGGGTCGCAAAATGCTTTGGAATCAGAGTCCACACTTATTCTTCAGCATCTTGGCTGTGGCAGAGGAAGTGCCAATGTCAGGTCTTAAAGCGCACTAGAAAAATCCTCCCTGGATGATCCAGTGAAGGCTAAATCCTTTTTCTAAGAAGAATCTCATAAGTATTTTCCACCGTGTTGGGAGTTTCAAGACAAGGAGAATATGAGTCAATGGAGTTGTGAAATAAAAGCAGAAAAAATGTCCAGGTTTCTTGAACGTTTTTTTGGTTTGATGATTTTTTTAACGTCTTTAATCAGATATGCTGCAGAATTGAATGTCTGGTACCCAACGGTATCAGCTCAGTACATATTCCTAGAGACACATTTGTCCACAAAGGGAAGAAGGGAAAAAGAAAGGGGAAAGAGATAATTTTTATGATATTTCCAAACATTCAAGAAATATTTACTGACTGTCTAAAGGAAAATGAAGTTCTTTCTGGCATTACTTAAAACACATATTCAAGGACAACCCATACCAATGGCTATAAATATGTTTGTACTCAAAGAAAGCAAAACTACTTTTTGAAGAGAGTTCATTAGAAAAAGGAAAAACATGTTTTTATGCTCTACCACAAGTGCAGTGCTATCCTCAGTGCCTTCACCTGGTATAGCAGTTCTCAGGAAGATGGCAAATTAAATTGTCTCCTGCAGTATAGCTCCATGGAAAAGAAATGATTCCTTTCAGAGTGGCTGGCAGGATTGCGTTATCATTTCTCAAGTGCTTCCTAATTTTGTAGATCCTGAAACAGCTATTAGACATTTCAGCCTAACAGACTCAAGTGTTGAGTAATTCCTCTGCAGGCACAAAGTGGAGTTCAGTTTGAGTTTGCAGAGGCTGTCCTGTCAAATCTTTCCCTGCAACCATGGCACATGTGCTCCAGTATGTTCAACATGTGCACTTCATTCGTTTGCACCACTTAAAGGAATCTGAAAAACAAAATAAAATCCCTCAACCAAGAAGGTAAAATCCTGCAAAACTTCAGTTTGAGGCAGGAATGGCATTGCAGCCCCCATCAGTAATTTCACAGAGAAACTGAGGAAGCCTTGTATCACTGAGGCACAGTCACCCAAAGGCACACAAGAACGAAACACAGCAGTCACAGCTGACTGTCAGCAGCTCTCTGTTGCCTCTCTGGGCAAGAAAAGGGATGGGAAAGTTCCTCCTGTAAAACAGCATGAGTAGCTGCTCTGCGTGAAAGAAGACAGGGCTCAGTTTTCAGATCAGACAGGAAGCATTTTACAGAGAATATCCAGGACTTGCAAGCCTTTTTGTTTAAAGAGGCAGAAGCTATATGAAAAGGCAGCCATCCATACAAGAAAACATGCTGAAGTATTTACTAAATGAATATGGATTTTGGATATGATAGACCAGATGCTGCTCTCCTGAAAAGCTACATTATGCCCCCCCACACAAACACACACCTCTGAGTGTTGGGATATTTTCTTTTAGATCAAATGAAATGGCTCATGTGACTTTTTTTTTTCTTTTTGGAATTGTTAGGAAAACTTCGTATCAACTCATTTCTCCTTCCCCCAGACGAATCAGTAAACAAAAAAAATGCTGATGGTGGTACAGCTCTACCGGGCTTTTCATTCCTCTAAGTGCTCAGCCCTTTCACGCTCCTCATCTCATCTCTCCACAAGACTCAGGAACATGCAGCAGAGCTCAGCCTTTCTGTTGTCCTGGGAAATGGAGAAAAATGTTTTCCAGTTTACATATTTTCATTATGCTACAGCTCCTCATCCACTGATTACTCAGTACCTTCCTCTGATCATCTAATTTCTTTATTTTCAGTTTCCAAGTCCTCCCTTTCAACAGTAGCACTCTTGCACTTGCTTTCCTGTATTTCCAACATTTGCATCCTCCTCCCCACACCCAGACTGAACCAAGGGGCTATTGGTGCCACCACATCTGGCTAACATTACCCTCAGGATGCTCTCCAGCCCACAGGCTGAGCCATGGCAGGGCCGTATAGGCGTCTCCTTAGCATTTCAGACACCTCATTTATAACTGAGCATCGTGGACCTAAATATGAAGTTACCAGAGTGACTCAAATGGATGCACACACCTTTGTTAGTGCCCTTGAGGAACTGGGCCCATTGTATAGGTTTAGCTCCATCCTTAATTTTTAATAGTTTTGTTGTGCTCAATGCCTTTTCAACAGGCATCATCATTTACTACAAACTCTGCTCTGCTCCGAAACGAAGAGCAGGGAAGAAATTATGAGGCTGTTTGCTCTCCTTGTTAATCACAGAATGACACCAAAAGGCGAAGAGAAGAAATGCAGGCAGAGAACATGTGCTAAACTCCAGCTTAGCGGAGAAGCACTTCAGTGTAGTTCTGCTGCCTCTGAGTGCATCACCTCAGACCTCTCTGCAGACCACAGTCTGCAGGCGACCGAAGGGGAAAATGAGCAATTCCTTCTGCAGGGGTGGGGAAGAAATCTGCCTTAACCACCCCTGAAAGTTTGAGTCAAATCATCCTGAGTTTTGGAGATTGTCTAGCTTTAGCATTTTCAGATATATAAGCCTCTAACAACAGAATCAAAGGCAAAAGTCAAGAGGAGAGCAAGCTGAGCACAGTGAAAAACGGCGGGACAACAGCCAAAAGGAAGATAGAAGATATTGTGGAAGATGTAAACTCCCCTTCAGAAAACCAGAGCTCCTCAAATCCCTTTTCAAATGTGGTACGAAATAATTATAACAATAATAAACACTCTAAAGGAAAAAAAAGTAAAAATCCACATGATCGATAGAAACCGGCCATCAAAATAGCTTGCAGGCTCCACAAACAAAAGCCAATAGCATGAAGATGCCAAGCTATTTCAGGCTCCTTAGCTTGAAAAAAACTCAAATTCCTCAAAACCCGCTCATCCCAGGAAACTGATTCTGGCAGCTGTTGTCCTGAAATGGCTTATGGGTTTGGATGCCTGTGGGTTCAACAGACCTGGGGAAAAGGGCTGTAAGGAGGATGTGCCGGAGGCCAGGCTGAGCCAATCTGTTCAGGAGGTGTAGTGCTACTGTGGTACTGAAGTGCAGCGCAGCACGGGGATGACTGAAGGAGGTCCACCCACTGGGCCCGCTCCATTAAGTCTTCTCACTCACAGGGAAAGTCCCTCAGATCGCATATCCCCACCCCAGGGGAAAAGTGTTTCTAAACAGTCATGCTAATTTTTTCTAAGGCCGATGAAGCCCTTAAATCAAAGAATGCAAAAGGAGTAAGTAATGTTTGTCAGAGCTGACGGTAGCATATGGCAGCTCAGTCTCTTGAAGGCTGTGCTCTGGTCTGCACCCTGGCTTTAGTAGGTGTTTGTTTTCTTGGGGTATTGCCTGAGAAGCAAGCAAGCAGGCCAAAAAATGTTTACTGGTCTAATATAGGTTATGATATTTGGAGATTCTATTTAGAAAGAAGGAAACAAAAATTTGGTAGGGTACAATCTAGATGAATGGTTTGTCAAATTTACTCCACAGAAGGATTTTTTAAAGAAAAATAGGGAAAGGCAAGGAGTGGAAAACTGTAGAAAAATAAGAAATATACAGCTCTGCTATGCTTTCTTTCCATTTCTGTGGCATACCATAAGTTAAATCCTTTATCTTTCAGTGAATTCTGAAGTTGGAAGTTTCTCCATTCCTCAACTCACAGAAGTGACATCTTTGATCACCCTGGGATGCTGCTGCAGACTTGAAGCACCTCAGCTGGAGTACATTTATCTCAGAGGAGAGTAAATCTGCTGCAAACGCAGGGTCCTGGTGTTGTGCCTGGTTTCTCTGTGAGCACCGCTGTTAAACAGTGAAAAAGAGCAGTGCTGTGACTCCTCTGTGTCAGACAATGCCATCGCTGCGATGCGTGGCGCAAGGAGCAGTCCCAGGGCACTTGTGCAAAAGAAATCATGTCTAACCACAGCCAGAAAACTGCTTACTCTGTCTCGTGTGTTGGTGGTGTTCAAAAGCTACCCATTTAATAAAGGTAGCTCCGTTTAGTGGAGGGAATAGGTTGGTACTGTACAATGTTGAAGAGCAAGCATTAAGGGAGGAGGGGGAAGAAAGGAAGGGGAATTAACACCAGTTAAAACACTGTCAAGATGAGGCAGCTTTAAATGCAAAAGGGACTAAAGGTTAAGGTCTTTTCTTGATTCACTGTTATTTGATACCTACAGGAAATTAAACCACAGAAGCTCAGCTCAAAAAACATTAATAAAAATGAGGAAAGACAAAGTTTGGAAAAAATATTAAGATATTTTAATGTCATTTTCTCTGATTCAGGGGTTTTCAGGCGAGAGTACCGCACTGTGTAAGCTGCAATGCTTAGTGTGACTTGTGGCTTAAAGTGCTGTCACCAAATTTTCCCACTTTGGCTGGTTCCAAGCCATAGCAGAATATTACTCATATAGAGTCCTTCTGCAGTTTAATCCGAACAATGCAGAGCATAGACATCCACCATCTGTTAGGAATTGTGGCAGCTCTGTAGGGCACAGCTGATAATGTTTGATGTAGAGATGCTTTGGTTTGGGCAAGGAGCTGTGGTGAGCAGCTTGCTGCCTTTTGTTGAAAGTAAGCACTGAGTGACTGGAACAAAGGAGAGAATGCTTTTCCTTGTATAGGCATTTTAGCTAACAGTTTTGCATTGGCCAAAAGAGCGTTGCATGGTCTAACTCAGAGCATAAACTTTATGAATTAGATAACCAGTCTGAAAGGATACAAAGTAGGCTGTTCATCTTCAAAAAGGCCTGTTTTGCAGCCTAGAAAGTTTTAATCATTGCTTTTTCATGGAGGATAAGTGGTGCAAGACGGACAATTTTCACATGTAGTGCTCTTTGCAGTCATGTGGGAAGCCCCTGGTCTTGTTCTTCTCTAGGTTTGCTGCATTACTAGATTTTGGATGTGTAAAAGTGCATGGGCATCATTCTTCATGTAAGTCCTATTGCCTTTTCCCCACCTCTTAAAACAAAGCTAAAAGTTTATATCATCACAAGGGCATGACCTTAACGGAAATCCTCGACATGAACATTGCAGTGGAAACACTCAAATTGCTGGAAACAGCCAAGAGAGAAAGAATAACCAAAAAAACAGCAAGAACAAAACCTAAGTACACCATATGACAGTGAATCATAACCTTGATTCGGTTATAAAGTGTATCCAGCAAAAAGCTATTTGAGGCACAATGTATATTCCCCATACACAACAATAAATCAAAATCACTTACTTGAGGTGCTTTGTTATAAAGCAGTCCTATTTCTTTCTTGAATTAATGACCTTAAAAATCTTGCTAAAGATTAAATAGCTGACTTTAATTTCATTAAGGAGTTCAAAAAAAAAAAAAAAAAGAAAACATAGTCTCCCACATCCATTCTTTTTTCAGCTGTGTACAAATCCACACTCTGCACTTAATTATTGGGTCAAAGGCTGATGAGGCAATGTCTTTAGAACTACTTCTGGAACAGTATTCTCCAAAGCGTTTTAAAGGTTTGGTCTTTTAAATTGGGAATTACTGTTACTGTAGTAACTCCCATGACAACATGGAACCCACTGACTTCCCAACAGTTGTGGTACTGAGCTGTGCAGGTCAGTGTCAATGGTCACAGTTTAAAAGCTAAATTAACGGGTATCATTTCCTTTATTTGTGTGTGTGACAATGACCAATCACTCAGGCCTCCATTGCTTTGGGTCTGGACCTTTATTTGAACCAACCTTCATGGGTATCCTCTGTTATCTGGGCTTCACCATCACCAAAAAAGGAAAAATGAAAAGCTTCTCAAGAGACATAGCTACAGTCTGTGTTGCACATACCCCTTGGAATCAAAGTCAAGGCAGCTTGGCCAAAGTCCTGTTCTAAGAAATTAGCCTTTCAAGAACACAATGAGCAGCTTTGGTCCAATGCTGGCCACGCTGTGCTACAGCTGTGGTGAGGGTGACAACTTCAACAGTAATGACTCAGGGTGTTCAGTCACACAGCAGTATATATTCCAAATTTTCACACCCCATGGTACAAACTCAAGATTGGCCAAAAATATTCTTTGACATTGGTCGTGTATCTTGATCATCTGATATGAATTGCTCACAGTTTCTGTTTTGAAAGATTCAGCTACATAAACTTCCTAATAAAACAAATGTTGGGACAAAGTATACATCTATTCACATCCCTTTGGTGAACAGCAATAAGTTGATAATATGTTGAAAATGAAAGCAAAAAAAAAAAAAGCTACCCATACTTACATTCCTAATCACTTTACAAAGAATTTCTCAAGATAGAAGAGAAACAATTATGCACTCAGAAATACTGAAATAATTTAAAGATCATCAATTTGCTGTCACTGTGCTGATATGGTTTAATTACATCCAAAAATATATTGAGCAGGCTATCAAAGGAAGACTATGTGACATATGTTATTATTTTAACAACAAACCAATGGCTATTGAGTAGGGAGAAGGTACAAAAATATGCTCTGAGCATAGCTTTAAATGAGAAAAGCTGATGGGAATCTAAATGTGCTATACTATGGCATTATCTGGTCTTTCCAATCAGAGAAATATGCTCAAAAATGAAGAAAAAATAACTCATATTTGATAAGCCTTTGTTTCTGCATGGTTCACAGACATAACAATACTGACAATTAACCACAAGTTATTTTCTAATCATAACTTTAACTTTAAAAATATAATTACGAAGACAGAAAAAGACAGAGGTGGGGAGGTGAAGCACCCGGCAGCTGGTTGAAATACATGGGCTTGGAGCCACAGCATTGTCATCTATTAGCAAAAACTCCCTCCATTCCATAACCTAGAGAAATCTACACCAGCAATGATTTTGTACATCAGGAACCTACATGAAGCAACACTTAGCAAATCATTTTTAAGATCTATTAATGAGGTCCCATCACTTCTTTTCATTCAAATTTTTAATAGCCCTCTACATATTTGGAAATTTAACAGTTCTTCCACTGCCATCCGAAGAATCGTCCTTTACTGCCTAACTACTTACCTGTGCTGTGGTCTAGTCAGCTTAATAGGTAGACAGTTCTCCTTGTGTATCTAAGATGCTAGAACTACATAAACAGCAATTTCAATATCAGGTATGGTACTGAAAATAGATCAAATGTGTTCCAATGGATTAGGCTGTAAATCCAGTTTTCAGTGGTTCTGATCCAGAATCATGAAGACTTGTATGACAATAAGCAAAGCTACTTTCTTATGTTTCTGTTCATGTTAATATATGCATACAATCTCAGACTGTAGACATAAATTAAAAAATCATTAAAATATATGTTAAAAATACTTTGTAGTATTCTCCAACTAAGTCTTTTGATTCTATGTATGCATCGCAGGAGCTGTCTTTAAAGCATTTGAATGTCACTGCACGTATTTAAGTAAACTGATTCCACAGTAAGAAAACTCTCATCCCAGCTATTGAAGTTACATACCCAAACTCTAGCCAACTGATATCCAGCAAATTTGCTTTCTAGAGTACTCAGCCATGCTATCTGCAACTGAACGGTTGTGAGGAAGCTGAAATAAAAAATTAATTTTTCTTAATCCTATCAAAAGTAAACATATTCATCCTCCTGTCAAAGCAGGATGTCATGGAAGGATTATCTCAACCGAGGTGAGGACTGAGAGGAAAGCTGAGTTCAGCAAAAATAACAACTGAATACAAGAGACTTGAAAAATCTCAAGGACCTGTATATCTGAAGTTAGTCTACCATGCCTGTTGAAAAGACAATTTTCCTTTTGCTCCTCATCTTGATTAAGGATGGAGAAACAATAGCAAAAGAGAAAATCTGGCAGGCCTGAAACTTTGTCCCTCAGTTTGGCTGCTGCACTGAGAGAGACGAGAGCTTGCCTCATAAATTTTGCAGTATTAAATAGAGACACAATAAAAGGGCAGTTTCAGAATAAAAGAATGAGTCAAGAGCCTACAATGCCCTGGGGAATTTTGGTGACCTTCTCAAGAGGAGTCCAAACTGTTCCCACCATCCTTCAGAAAATGTCTTATCAAAATCATGCATGGTAGGCTGCAGGAGATCTAAAGTCTCTGAGTATGCCAAGAAAAGACTAGTGCCACAAGTCACAGAGATGCTAAAGGCATGAATGACCTCCATGTCACAAATCTGGAGGAAGTGATACAGTCTGAAGTCTCCTGGAGAGCACAGTGGAGGAAAGAGCTGCTCAAGCAAGAGCAGTACCTTGTAGTGTACCAAAAGACAGCCACAGCAGACAAAATGAAACCAATAACACTATCTCTTCCTACCACTGATGATGTCATGTTTATTGGACCCTATGACCTGTTTGGGCTCATGGCTGTGCCAAGAGCACGTTCTCACCTATTCCTTGGAGAGCTGCCAGAAGAGAAGCTCTCCTACATCTTTGATCTTCCCTCCTTACTACAAGGAGGGGGCACATCACAGCACGAAGATTCGGTGTTCTGAGGGTGGAAACTGCAGCTAAGTCTCAGATCATCAACCTGTCCCACTTCCAAATTAAAGCAAGGAGAACTCATCTGATCTAGTGCTGTCTCCATTATGCTCTTTTGTGTGCATGAAGAGATGATATTGTGCCAGCAACACCAGCCATCATTTCCCAGGAGATATTCTGATGGCTGTAAGTGACGTGGGCGGAGCCTGTTCTTCTTAACAAATTGTCACAGGTTGACAATGATAGCAGACATATGACAACTTACTGGTGCAGATCAGTGTTTGGCCAAGTGACTTGCACGCAAATAGCATAGCCAGTACACATGCACTTCATAAACCAGTCTTCCAAGAAAGGTAGCAGTTGAAACATGACAGAAGAGGAGGACTGGCACATAGATGAATTTAAAAAATCCTTCAAAAACAAATCCTATCTTGCAGTCTCAGCAAACAGAGCAGAACAGAAACACAAAGGTTAGCATTTGGAAGGCAGAAAAAATCATTCCACAGCTGATAATGTTTAATCTCAGCAGAAGAGATAAGTGTGTGGGGCACACAGCATCCCATGTAACACAAGCTGTGGAAGCATTGCTCTGCATACACAGATAAAACAAAACATATCTCCAGTGCTGAGTATTTGGGCATAGGTGTGTTCACAGTTTGAACATGAATTTCAGTTGGACTAGATGATCGTGTAGGTCCTTTCCAACCTAGTGATTCTATGATTCTATGTTTGGAAACAAGTACTTGAAGTAGATTCTTTTTCTCTCTCCCAGCAAAACCTCGAAACATACTTTGAAGTGCCACTGTGAGCAAATTTTGTTAATCAGTCTTCCCTATCAAGGCTTAGGTGTAACGTTTCTAAGACTGGGCTCTTCTGTCCTGCACATTGTCATACAGGCAGTCAATCAAAGTAGATTTAGAGCTAGGTTTAGCAGCTAATGAAAAACGTTGTCAAACACAATGTACGATAGTGTTTCACTTCTTGATCATTTGTCATGCAACATTTTGGCCTGTGAGTTGCAGTCTGAAGATTGAAGGGTCTCCTGAGGCATGCAGAAGGGGTGAAAAACGTGTTTGAGAGGTACCTAGAAAGTTGGGCTCATTGTTGATTTTCATGGTGTTTTTTGCCCCAGATGCTTACCTAAATACCATTTTTGTCTACCTGGGATGCATCTATTTGAGCACCATGCTGCTCTCTGTGCAAGCCCAAGAAGTAATTTTTTTAATCATTGTTCCTCCTTGCTGTACTGTCACTCTGTGTCACCTGACTAAAATGAAGGGAAAAAAGCTGTAGCACTTCATCTGTCTTCCCTTTAAATAACAAGTACATAAACAATGAGTACTGAGAGTCCTCCTTTTCTCTCCTCATTACTTCATCTTTATATGTCAGCGTGGAGTTGTTGGCTTCTTCTTCTGAGATATTCATAGCAATTGCCACAAACTTCTTCCACTGACAAGGCTGGATTTCAGAGAATTTGATTGGCAAAGCACCGTGGTAAAATCTGGGGCACTGTTGTTACCTGTGGGAAAAGCTTCTGCATCAGAATGAGCACGGGCAATTGCATGAGGAGCCAGAGGGCTGCACAGATTTGTGGCACCAGATGACTATCAGCCCTGAACATTTGAAACCTCGGTTCCTACCACCTCTTCTTTGCCAGAAAGGTTGTGGTTGGGAGCCGTTTACATATATTAAGTTTGCAATCAGCCCTATGTAAAATACCACCGGATTGTGGTCAGCGGTTGTATGCAGACTTTGTCATTTTGCTTACTGACCACACATTCCCATTGATCAATTCTAAATTGGATTATTGTTAGGTTTAAAAGCGCCTCAACAGCAGAAAGTGGCGGTGGTGGCTGGCAAAGCAGAGATGGATAGCAGAATAAACAGGGAAAGTGACAAGATTTCAGACTGAATTGATCACTGTCAGCGAGTTAGTGGTCAGCTGTCTGACCTTTGTTGCCCAAACCAAACATCAGAATAATGTTTAGACAAACACATTTGATTTTTGAGGTAATGGGTATGTCAACTAAATGACAAACCTTCGAAAGGTCAAAGGAATATCCATTTTTCAGACTTTTTTCAAGCATTAATCGTTCATTTGGGGAGCCATGTCTTTTTTAAGCTGGGCAAAGAGAGAACTTCACTTTCTGTGTATCTGTGCTTGTATACACTACAAATTGTTTAGTCACGGCCACCAGCCCCATGAAACCCGGTCCGTCACTAGCTCCTGACATTCGCAGCTGTGTTTTACCGCAGGTAGAACTTCACTAAGTGCAGCAGAGTTGGGATTTGGGGTTTTGAAGGAGGCCAAGCAAAACTTTAACCCTCCCACCATTCCCAGCAGCAAGGGTGGGAAAGACAGCCAATCTGACTGCCCAGGTGAGACCTGATGAGTCCCAGAAGCATGGGAAAGCCTAGGAAACACTAGGAAAAATGAAGAGAAGTGCTAATGTGAACAACAGCAACAAAAAGACTTTGAGACTTACCATTTTAGACCTTGGCTGTTTGAACCTTGGCTGCTTACTCTCTCCTTTTTTTCCTTGATGTTTTCTTCACAAGGTGTGGAAGCAGTACAACATGTTCTTACAGAAAACATCAGCAGGGCATGTTTCATGGTGTGTGTATAAGCATCGCATAGGAAACAAATAGGTTTTTCTTTCCCTTAACTAGTTTCCTCACATACACACCTGACTCCCATAAACTGCTTGCAATACCAATGCCATACTAGGCAAGTAAGAATTGCTCAGGGATTGGGAAGAAAAGGAAAAAGACTATAAGCTAAGAACAGGAAAAAGTTTTCCTAACTGTGCTGTGAATTCCACTCTCTGCTGTTTTCTTGTCACCCTTCTCTTGTGCATCACAACGTTATGTTACAAACTACAGAAGGATTATCAGCATCTACCAGAGTTTCAGATCAGTGCTTTGCTCCAGTGTTTAACTCCAAGTTCCCAAGATTCACTCAGAGGTACAGCAGAATGCAAGAAGGCTTCCAAGACCATCAATTCATCATTTTAAAGTTCAACTCTGCCTAGCTGGATGATAGTTCATCGAAATGCAGGCATTGCTCTTCACATGAGAGCTGCTCTTCCCTAGGGCAGAAATTCACCATACAACATATCTAGTGCCACTTTTCCAACAGATAGGATAACCAAAAGTAAGTCTCGTGAAAAGAAGAGAGGAAATGTTTGGCATATCCAAAGTAACTGTTTAACATTAAGCATATAATTTATCCCTGCAAACGAGAAGGGGTATTTTTCATTTCATATTCTCTATGCTTTGACATTTAAGACTCTTTCCTAGCTACTGTAGCTAACTAAATTTCATAGTAGAATTGATGAAAAGTCAGAGGTTTTGTCTGGCAAGATGGCTTTCATCCAAAACAGAAGCATTCTGAGACAGAAATACTTTTTCCTCAGAAAAATGTATCTTTACAATGCAGGAGTTTTAAAGGGTACACAAGATAATTTCTCATAATCTTCTCAAATCCTCATAATCATGAGGAATTTACCTTCTTTAAAGCATTGTTCTCTAAAGGAAATGTGCATTGGCAAAACTTTCATATCAACATTTAGCATATGTTAATAATTGGAAGAAAGACTGTGAAGAATAGGGACTTTTCTCAATATTGCTTCTACAGTCAATTATCACTGAATTCCTGGGACTTCTCTAAGTTTCAACAGAGAAATCATAGAATCATAGAATGGCTTATGTTAGAGGGAACCTTAAGGATCATCTAGTTTCAACATCCCTCCCATGGACAGGGTTGCCAACCACAAGCTCAGGCTGCCCAGGGCCCATCCAATCTGGCCTTGAGCGCCTCCAGGGATAGGGCACCCACAGCTCTCTGGGCAGCTGGGCCAGGGCCTCACCACCCTCTGAGTAAAGAGTTTCTTCCCAACATCAAGCCTAAATCTCTCATTTTTTAGTTTAAAGTATTTCTCCTTGTCCTATCACTATGAGACACGTAAAAACTCAGAACTCAGTCTCCCTCCTGTTTGTAAGCTCTCTTCAAGTATTGGAAGGCCGCATTGAGGTCTCCCCAGAGCCTTCTTTTCTTCAGCCTGAACATTCCCAACTGCCTCAACCTTTCTTCATATTTTACCATGGCCAAATGTTAGGTGAATTTACCTCAGACTAAGAGGAAAAGGAGATGAGAGATGCTCAACACGAGATTCAGTGACAGGCTGCAATGTTTATTTGTATCATATATGCCTATATTTACAACCAGGTATTTGCAGTGTTCATTCTCTGGGTAGTTGGAGCCCCCATTGTACCTCACGATGGTCATTACAGAGTGCTTTTCTCTGGTAAGAGATGATGTTCGCAGAAAAAGTAGGAGACCTGAAGTTTTCCAGCCACTTTTCCAAAACTGTATCCTGCTCTAGGTGTTCCTGCTTGAGCAGGAGGATGGCACAAGGTGACCTCCAGAGGTCCCTTCAAATCCCAACCAAGCTGCAATTCTGTGATTCTGTATCCAGAATACCAGTGAATTCTACATAAAACAGGAAGTCAACCCAAACTTTCAACTGAATTGTAGAATTTTAACGAGGGTCTACATCTTGGCCACTGCAGCACAGTGCTGTTACAGAAACCATAGACACCAACATGGCCAAAAGTGTTGCTTTCATTATCACACATTAACCATCATCAGTATCACAAGCACAGCTGTTAGTACCAGAAAAGCCCTCAGAAACTGGAGCCTCCAACAGCAGTTTGCTGTTGCTCAAGATCAAAGTGGCACTCTGACTTTTTCAGGCCAGATTTGGCTAATCTTGTCCATTACTCCAGCCTTTGAAAAGGTCCTTGCAAATACACAGGCTCTGTATCGATTATCGTTACTTGTATAGTGGCTGGTATGTAGCAAAGTATAGTGTAATATGAGAAAAAATATTGATTTCATGAAAGTTAATATTATTAAAAGGTAGTTGTATTAATCTCTTTCCTGAATTTTAGCTGGGGGTTTTCCTTTTAGAAAATCAATGAAACTAATAGTCTTGTTATGGCAGGAGCACTTGTTATCCTATTTTTTCACTGCAGCATTTTAAGTTATGTTAAGAGCAGAAGAGCTGAAAGGCTGTAAGCTTATTGACTGGGACTTAGAGGATGTGAACAACTGAAGACACTATGTTTATTGTGTTCTCATCACCTTACCTGAAAGAGGAGGATTTTGCTTAAACTTACTTTTAATTGTATCTGCTTTCCGTTTTCTGTTTTGAATCAAAAAAAAATCAGGAAAATTCTCATCACCCCAATATACCTCAATGACACTTAATGAAATCTTTGTAAGGATCCAGTCATCCCTCAGAAAGACTCAACCATACACCAATGTACTTCTGCAAACGCCTGGAGCATAAGAATAACGGAAAAGCAAACGTATAATACTTCACTTTATAAATCCTGTTCTCTGTCTTGACAATTGCTCACATTTTTCTATAGTTCTTGCTATGTACATACGAGCAGCTCATTCCACCTCCATACTGATGCATCTCTGCATGACTTGTATGACCAAAGGCAGCTACAGTTTCAGCTGAGAGCCAAAATCTCCAAGCTCAGCAATAAGTCAAGTATCCCTTCAGAGTTGTAAGAAGTTCATAATGACCAATTCCTTCCTCAACTCTGGCAGCAATTGTTAGCCAAAATCTTGTCTGCCTCATCTTTTCATCTAAGTTTTCCTGTACGTATTTTTAGCCAAAGCATTTACCCAGGCAAAACATGGAATTTGTGCTAGAATCACCTGGATTATTGATCAAGTAAAGGCAACAGTGAGTTCTGGCAGTCTCATCTCCTGAGGCAAAAGCTGTGGATGCTATCATCTCATACCATTCTTTCCCCCAGTCCTCCTGCATAGTCAGGCATAGAAATTAACAGCAGAGAGATCTGGCTTAGCTATGTTTCTGGCTTGCCATGTTTTGTCAAGAGAAGGTCATAAGGTCTGAAGGCAGAGTGATACAAGGCAGATTTCTAAAGTAACATGGTGATGGTAGCCACTAATAGTGATCTTCACTGAATGCTGTGGTTGAAATGTGAACTAATACAAATCATGAAGGAGCTTTCCAAAGCTGTGAATGGATATTAGCTGTCTAAGTCCGGTGTCTGTTTCCCTATGGCTTTTGCTTGTCAGTAAAACCACAATCTCCTCCTCCTCCTTCTTTCATAATACTCTGGCTCTTGACTCTGCCTGATCTCTCTAAATCTGTCGGTGCAATTATCTGCCATCAGCTATATACTGTGAACAGGAAATAATGCGTATGCTTCATCTGACATGAAGAGCACTACAATAATATGATTTGGAGACAGATGAGGTTTGACAATAGTCTGTCTCCCTCGCTCTTGAAAATCAAAGGTATAATTGGCGCAATCACTTTTCTTGCACCTACCTCTTAGCTGAGTACATGGTTACCTATGTGTATGCACACTCATCAGCACCATACATCTCCTTACCATGAAAACTGGTCAGTTATTTTTGTAAAATAAGGTGAAGATGGATCCTGGTTTGAATCATCAATAATTAATAAAACAAATTTTAAAAGCCACTGCACCCTGCAGTGCAAATGAATGTGTTTCAAGAGGCAGTAATTACCTACAAATTACTACTAGTGAAGATGGAGGAAATATCTTACTGTTCTTGTAGTGCACTGTTTTTTCACAGCCACCTAATAAGAATGTCTTGTGATGAACTCAGTATGTAAACTGGTTGTGACCAAAGCTGTGCACACCAATTATATTCTACACCCAAACTGCTTTTCCTGGGGATTTGTTGGCATAGGAGGTGTTAGAACCAGGGTCAGTGCATGAAAACCCAGGAGAGGAGTGAAGTGTATGGCATTTGCTGTACTAATTGCTCTGTAGATGAAGTAAAGCTGACATGGTCACATCAGAAAGAAAAAGAAGGTCACAGATTCTTCTTCTTTTTTTTTTTTTCCCCTCTGATTTTCCCCTATATAGCAGATGAATATACTTAAACTGGAGGAATAATGTACATAGTCTAGCTTCCATGCCCAACAACTTGGACAGAGCTCACTCCATTGCACACTGTTGCCTAAGTCTCCAGTGTTTCTAGGAGCATGAGTTTTTCCTGGCATGCCCATGCTCCCATAACCACATGTTCAGTGCCTTCTCAGGGGATCAATAAGCTTTGGGAATATCCTCTCCATTTTTCCTCCTTCCCACTCTGTACCAACATTTGGCAGCCTCAGCTTTCTCATGTCGCTATTGAGCAGGGTGTCTGGAGTGCTCTCTAGGGCAGCCAACCAGCAGCCGGATATAACGTGACACATTTCTTATCTCTCAGCCCTGTCATGCTGAGGACACGAGGGACTAAGCACAACGTCCCAACCCAGACTCTTCTGGCAGCATGCTGGCCCCTGAGGCAACATTGGCAACAGAGTCCAGCTTTACACGTTTGCCTAGCCCATGCACCTGCAGGCCAGCTCCCATGGTGCTTCCCAAAGACCAGGGGTCCAGCAGCTCCTTCCTGTGTGCAACATGTATTTCCAAGCAGACACCCTTCATCTATTCAGCAAAGAAGCTCTCTATTGCCAAACTGTTGGTAGTGAGGGAAGGTGAGGACAGAGAAGGATTTGAAAAGCATTTGTCAACTTGGACAGAAGTTGATGCTCTCTCCCACCATCCTATCATCCCATCTCATCCCATCCCAAGGAACTCCACAAAGCACTGACACAGAAGCAAAGAGAAGCTTTGCTCTGCAGCTCCCTGCGTGCAGAGATTTCACAGTTCTGCAACATCTTTGGCTGCTATGTGGTAAACCACAGCCAGAGCAGTGGCAGAACCAGTCCCATGACTGACAGCAAGTTGTCCCAGTACTGTCTGGGGAACACTGACTCTCAAGTGAGATGCGAACATGCAGCCAGCTGAGGAGGGGCATTTTTTTCAAGTAAATATATTGAAAACAAAAGACACTATTTGCAACCTGACTGTGGGCAGCCTTATTACTAACCCATGCCTGGGTCCAATAAACTGCATTGCTAACCCCCCCACCATCTTTCCATCTTCCTCCTCCCGAGTAATTAATTCCTTATGTCCAGTGATCATCAAGAGCTGCAGTGGCCTTTGAAAAGAAAGCTTTAGCAATATTAATAATGCCCAATTGCCCAATCTCACAAAGGCTGTAGCTAGAGCTGCCTGGAAATTTTTCAACAACATGTCATTTCATTAAAATATGTTGTTTATCGAAGTTGCAATATTCTGTGAAGGCATATTGGTTTTGACAAAAATTTCTGAAGCTTGAGGTTTCTGACTAGAAACAGAGAGCGGCCTGAACCAAAACCTGGAGTTCTTCAATCTGAAAATATTGACACAATTCCAACTCACAAAAATGTTCTGAAAGTTCTATTTTCATTCCAGCATGGAACGAAAACATTTCTGGAACCTTAAAAGTTTCATGACACTGAAATTTTACTCTCTGGCCAACTTTGGTAACAATTATCTTCATGAGAGCTGATTCTGGATGAAACACTCTTATTTTGTAAGTGTTAAGGCTCTTCTGTATGTGTATGTGCATACAAACTCAATTTGTATTTTTCATGCTTTTGTTTGTTTGGGCAGCTGTTTTCTGTAGCCTTTTATTATGGACTTACTGTGGATCAGCTACAAAATACAGAATGAAGGAAGAGCAACAGCAGTCGCCTCCCAGGAGTGCGTAAGAGAGGCCATTTAAGGCTGCTCCCCTCCCACGTCTTCCTTCTGTACTGCTGCACTGGTGATTAATACACCACACGAGCTTGGGTCTCTCAACAGGCCACGTGATGTCTTTTGCTATCTGTGATATGATCACTGTCAGTGTTTTTACTTTGATTACCTTTCTTCAACTGCTATGGTAGTTGAATCGATATAAAAGAAGCTCACCATGGAATGAGTTGTTATCTTTCTAAGCTTTACCATTAGATGATATATGTTGATGAGTAGTCATAGTTATTTCTCCATTAGGATCTTCTGCTTCGACTGTGCAATACATTCTACAAAACAAAAATAACTGTTCCGCACTGTGTAATGTCTCTGCAGTACCTGTAGAAGAAAATCATATATCTCAGTTCAGAAAGGACAGAAAAGCTTGTGGTTTAGAAAAGCACATAAACCCCATTTTTCCTCACAAGTCCTGCTGAGTTCAAAGCTTAAATATTTTATCTGGACAGGGACCATAGAAATTATTGCATTTCATAACATGGATAATACACAGACATCAGATATTTTTAAAGCTGCCATCTCTGGAAACTATTTTATGCAGTGATGGAAGTTAACAGCCTCATAATAAAAGGATGTCATCAACCGGGGGAAAAGAAAGCCTTTAAGAATTCTAGGAACTTTTCTTGCTCCTGGATGCCTTTGACCTTTTCTTATCACTTAAGAATCAGAATTATTTTAAATACATCCTCCCACCGTGCTGTTCTTTGAAAGACTCATACAAACCAAAGGGGAAGCAAAATAATATACCATGAAAGGATGACCATGAAGCACATTATTAACAGTGCACTGTCAAATGCAGAGTCTGAACAATAGACATATTGAAGTTTGTATTCCAAAAGTTCTTCCAATTTTTTCAATCATGATAGTAAATAAAGATTGAAATAGTAGAGGATTAATTTTGAAGATGATGATATCTCTTTCAAATGACCTAGTCAGGTGTTGCTGCAATATATCCTTTGTCCCTTATCTTGAAGTGTAATAGCAGTGGTACAACACTATAAAGTATTTCAGTAACATTATCCTTTTAATCCTAACAAAAGCTTCTCCCAGAGTACTTATTTGGGGTGCATCTTCCTGTAATTTTCAGAACAGAACTGTTTCCTGTGGGTCTCAGAAAGCCCAAATGGTCCTTTGAGCAATGTCTTGGCATTAGACACTAAAGCCATTAACCCTGTTGAGAAGCTCATTCATTAGTATCAACAAGCTGTCCTCTTACTAAATCTGTAGTCGTACATAAGGTATCACACCAAAGGGTAAGTCAGAGGCACATTGACAGTGGTGAATATAGAACAACTCCTCTTACTGTGCTGGTGAGTGCAGGAGCTGAGTAACACAGGCCTCTGCCAAGTGCAGAGGTTTCTGAAGACTGAAGAGAGGTCAGGAACCACTTTCTTAAGTCAAATTCAGGTTCTTGCTTCTGTTTCAATCCACTTATATTTGAAGTGTGACTCAGTAAAGACATACCTCAACCAGTTTTCTGAGATGTTAAAAGTGGGCCCGAACCACAATACAGCTGTGGACAGTAGCCTTGAGCTGTTGGATCTTCTGGATCTCACCTTGGCCCCTGAAGTCCAACCATAGCAAAAATTAGATGAGGCTCTGAAATGAGGCTACATGCTTCTTCCTTCCTTTTTCCTCCTCCTTTTTTACCTTAGGGACTTTCCTGTCCCTGAATCCAGGGGCCTTCCCTGACTGATCTTCCAAACAAGTATTTGCTGCCTTTTTGTAAAGGAAAATTTTTACCCTTGAAATCATCCTTTCTTTACTAGATCATACGGTTCTGTTATTTCTTGTCTCCAGAAAAAAATGAAGAGTGATCCCTGGGTGCAGATCTTCACACAGCTCCAGTTCAGAAGATTGGCTGTTAACAAGACAAAGAGGTAGCTAGGTGCAGATAAACTGGGACTGGGGATACAGTTCATACAACATTGCTGAATCTGTTTATCTTTCTCAGCTCAGAAAATTTCTGCAAAAATCAGGTACTCCAAGGACATAGTCAAAACCTAATACTCAAGAGATTTCATCCACAGGTCATGAGATGCTTTGAAAACCTTATCCTTTCCGCATAATAGTGAAAATGAAGCATAATCATGTTCAGTGTCTGTTTTGCGGATACAGCAGTGAAGGCAGCTAGAGCTTCCTGTTCTGTTCATAAGACCTGCAGTGAGCCATTGGAGGGTTAGACAGTAGTTTAGCCTCAAGAGATTTCCTTTTAGGAGAGAATACTAGGGGACATCAACTTCTGCAAACACTCTAAGCAATGAGCGTATCAGTGAAGATAGGAGACTATGTCCAACTCATCCATCCTCCTGAGCATTATATCACCAACTTGCTAAAGAGCTCCCAGCTTGCATGGCTTCTGCAAACAGATGAGGCCTAAGATTAAAAGATCTGAATACTCCTTTGCATACTGTGCTGTTAGAAAGAGGAGACATTGTCTGTGCAAACTCCCCTGGACTCCACAAATGGTCCTTTGAGTTGGGATGTGATCTACACAAAGCAAATGGCCTTTAGATCTCATCTTTGGTAGTCTTCTGATTTTGTCTTATTGTCCCCTGAGACAACGCTGCTGGGAACAATTCCTTTAAAGTTTGATTGGTTTTGCATTTCCATTGTTTCCTTGTCATGGGTCTGTTAGGCAAAACTTTTCTTTGACAGTGACTGCTTCTTCCTAAAAGCTTCTGATTTCTCCGTTTTGGACTAGCAGACTCCAACATAGCATTTCCCTCTCATAATTGCCTTAGGCCAATTTCTTTTAAAAGAATTAAAAATGCAAATCTAATATCATAATTGTGTAATATGATAAGCTTGGCAGCTCAATCAATACTATCCTCTACTGTCAATAATACAGCTCTGATGTATGTTTGTCAGACCTGACCAATCTCACTTTATCACTGGCACTGTGGTCCTTCCACATCTATAAGATATGACATTTTATTAGTAGTTTCCTATCAATCAACTCTAATTTTTGTATCATACAAATTCATTTTGTCGTCTTCCTGCCTGGCGGCACTGGGGTTGCTCTTTGAGCCAGGCGTCAGAGTCTTGCAGATGTAGGCTTCCCCAGTCCCCAGAGTTACAGTCTGGCTGAGGACTGGGACTGACAATAGCACACTTGGGTGTCTTCATTTTCTAGCCACAAATGACATGGGGTTAGCAGCAAAGGACATGGCTGGTAACCACTGTGGAAAGGGAAATCCGTGAATCAATAACAGAATGCCCATTGGTACTTCTACTGTTGGGTTTATCTCTAAATAAAGGAAGACATAATATGAGATAATTTTTCAACTCCTGCTGAGTCTACAAAACTGATTCCGAACTGTATTTTGTTACTTAATATTATCTCCAGAGTGTTTCTGAATATGTCAAAAGGGCTGCTGATCCAAAATGGAGGCAAACCAAAAGACAGTAATTGTATTAACAAAGACATTGCTTTTTCCTGTTCAGCCACAATGACAACTGAAAGCAAAAGGACAACTTGTGTTCTTCTGAATTCTGTACTCCGCCTCAATGAACCAACCCCTTTCTGCTTGGAATTGTTTTAAAATGCTGCACCTAGGAGAGGTCATTTCTAAAAAGAATTTTTTAAAAGGACTGCTTTAATATGTTCCATTCTACTGTGTTTGGGTTTCTTATCATGGTAATCTTAAACATCCCTCCAATTCCTCTGTAGAGTTAGCCTTGATCTGTCCCTAAAAGTAAAAATGGGTCTGCTGGGCTTCAGCCTGGAGTACGCTGATAGAAAGGAGTTTCCTCCCCTGAAAAAGGTGTTATCACATGGTGTAAGTGAAGTCAGGCTTCTTAGTTATTCCTCTAAGTTATGAAACTCAGATTGGCTTGAACAGCTTGCTAGTATTACATGTACGTATGCTAATACCTTAGTCACCCACTTGTAGTAACATATTCACACAATTTTAAGTAAAGACGCCAGCGTCAATGTTGGAAGAAGAAATTTCTGAGGTGAATATGCTTGTAAGGTATAAGCTTTGTTTTTGGAAAATTGTTGTGTTCTGTTGCATCATTACAAATCTGACAGGCGTGATTTGACGTCAAATAAGTGGGGTGAGCAATAACACAGCAGAGAAATCCAGTCACCTTCCCTTCTTCTGAAAGCATGAGCATTGCATACAAGGTTGTAAGCAAGAGAACAACTCAGGACATATTTATTTCACTGCATTAGAACAGCCCCAGAGCAAGGAAGGAAACAAGCTGAAACACAGACAGCTGCATCCTGGATGTCAGGAAGCATAGGGATGAAGAGAAAGCTGCCAAAATCCAAGTTTAGTTAAACTTCCTCAGTTATGTAAATAAAGAAACAGCAAAGGGTGGGAAGGAGAGAAGCAGGGCCAATTATGTGGTGAGGATAGACTAAGGAGTAAAAGTAATGTACAGAAACTACTAAGTATTAAAAAAATACTTTGTTTCATATTCAGTAAGGATCACAGAATATTGAAAAATGGAAAATGAATAATGGCTAATGAGAATGAACGTATTGGAAAATAAATGGTCGCTCTTAGAAACGAAAGTAAGATTCAAAGATCTTCATGTTCTCCAACTAGACAAATTGCAATGTCCATCCCAGAATGTAGCAGGATGAGGCAGGTGAAATTGCATACAGTTGGACATTGATAAGAAGGACCAAAAGCTGTCAAATCAGTGATCAAAGCAAATCTTCAGAGAAATAATGCATCGTTTAAGGAGTTTTCTCTCATCTAACTTAGATTTAATTCTAAGTTCATTAGTCTGACTTGATAAGGTTGTAAAGCTTTAAAATGAATTTCGAAGGAAAGAATAATTAAAAGCTAGGAAGAAAACAGGAAAAGTTGTTAAGTCTATGTGATATTTGAAAGGATAATCATTCTAGACTAACCTTTCACATAATATGATGATTTATTCAGTTTTCAGTTTGTGGAGCCTGCGGGATCTATTCATATTTCAGTAAAATGTTTGCTTTGGTGCTGCATGAGAAGTCATTACGTCATAGGAACACTTAAAGATGATTAAAGAACTGTAAGAACCTAATTGAAGAAAGATGACAATGAAATCCACTGAAAGTAGAATGTTTAGGTAGCTGAGGTATTTAACAAGGACACAGCTTGGGACAATCTTCTCTTTTATGAATTAATAACTGTTGTGAAACGTAGCATGTGTGCTAGTAATGCAAAAGTTATCTTGATAGTAACTTTGTCAGGATTAAATGTATTATTCAGATTCAAGAAAATTAGTAAAAGGACTACCAAAATGAAATTCTACTAAGAACTAGGAGATAATCAATTACAAAAGACACAAGGTAAGAGATCTTGATATATCAGCTACTCAAATCACCCAGCTGATGTACAAACCAGGAAAGGTATGTGACTAAGTTTTGGACTTTTGCTGAATTATAGTCTCCAAAGTCCTCCATGTTTTTGCCCTTGTCTTCAAGGCATATTAATTCAGTCTGGGAGACTGAAGGTAATTAAAGGAAGAGCAGTCAGATAGAAGGACTTCTGCTTCTGCTCTGTCAACATAGGCCATTGTTGATTTCTTTATGACATACCTATATCAGGTGACACTCTTGTAGCCACCTTCTTGGCTAACATGACTGAACAAAACAGAGCAAATCCAGGCAGATCTCTCCTTGTGATCCTCTTCTTTCCCTCCTCAGTGATGGCTAGACTGTTGCCATTACTGTGTGGACCCAACCCCGTGCCCTGTCGCTATTTTTGCTTTTTTGTTTGTTTGCAGGGAGTATTTCCCTGCCTGTGCCAACCCTGAGTTGTGCCTGAAAATTGCCTGAGAGACAGCTACTGCACCAGGCCGAGGTGATGCCAGCAATTAGACTCGCAATTTGTTGGTGCGGATAGCTGCATTTCAGTTTACTAGGGTAGGCCTTAACCTCTCATGAGTGGATGAGGCCCAGACACCATAGTCATTACACAATATAGCACAGATGAGATGAAAAGTGGAATTTTCCTGGCAAAGCTCTACCTTTATTTGCCTTAATCTTGATTCTCTCCACCATTTGTATGGCTGTGTTCTGCAATCCACATCTGTAGACTTGGCAACATGATTACACCTTTCCTTTGTTTACTGTCTAGCACTGAATAAGAATAGAAAGATAGACAAAGGCTGATTTTATTTTCCTATATCCCTGCAAGTGAAAACATAGCATGCCAACGTCAAAAATCATCAATACCATCAAATCTTTCTATAGTGGTACAAATAGGTCCTATTGTTAAAGTACACACATTAAAAATGGCTTTTCCCAGTGGGGAAGCACCATATGGCCATTGATATACTTACGTTATTCATTCTCTAGCGGACTACAGTCATGGTCAATTAGCTGCAGATGAGCCTTGAAGTTTCCAGGCTAAATAGAAGAATTACGAGCTGAGAAGGGAACTAAAAGAATGAAATACAGTAAATGAAGCAAAGCAAGAAAAGAATCAAACTTATTTACTCTTTTCTATCTTTTTACTTCAGTTTAACTGAGATCTGGGTTAGTATTAACCCTGCGACGATACTGCTGCAGCAACAACATCAGTACAACATTTATAATTATCAGAGCCATGATAACAATGAGAAATAGTGCTCCCAGTCTATGACAGATGATGGAGGAGATAAGCACTGTTTAGACATGTAACTGTAAGCTGTCCTTCCTTCTGACCATCAAGAAAAAGAAACGGTGCTGTTCATTTGAGTAAATGAGGGTGTGAGTTCAAAAAGACTCCAAACACAGTAAGATTTTCAAATTGTTCTGTTTGTCATTGCCTTCTCTTCCCATTAACTATGGAATAAATAAAAAACAGGGAATATGAGAAAGAAATTTTAAGAGTTTGGAATTTCGACAGTACGGACCACTAGCTCCAAATGAAGCCAAGTACATGCATAATATCTGATAACGGCATCTGTTTGTAGATTCAAGGTTAAGTGAACTCAATGTAAAAACAATCAGAAAAACAGAAAATGCAATTTCTCAAGCTGGGAATTCTCCCAGGACAACATTATTTGTATTCTAGTGGTTTGTCTTCCAGAAATCAGTTAGCAGAAGGATGATGGTTTGTGAACTATCCCCTTTTAACAACTTCCTTTAGCTCATAGAGAAAGAAAATATCAAAACCAGAAAAAAAAAATAATAATAATTCCTAGGAGCTACAAGGATGCTAGAATATTTATTGAAGAAATATAACCAAATCATAATTTCTCACAGCTTCTAGGTTACCATGTTTTCAGTCACTTCGAAAGCAAGAAAAGAATGAATCTTCAAGATGTAATTTTGTCTCTGGAAAGAAGAATTCAGGATCTGAAGGTAAGCCTACTAGAGCTGCAAGCTATCATCTCTCTAAGTACCTGTAACAATCCAGAGCCTGTTGTTTAGGAATGTATCTAGGTAGCCAGAGCGCCTGTTGTAAAATGATTCTTTGCTTTCTGATCTCTGCAATTCCACAGCAATCTTCTTTAGTGTTTTGATAGATCTCCTACGATGATCTCCACTTTCAATTAAAACACAGAAAAAAGACCCCTTCAATTCCAGGCTCACGCAGGCTATAAAATGGTCTGCACTCAGGGACAAATTCTTTCCTCCCTTCACAAAATGCTGTTGCCAGAAGTCAAGAAAATACAAGAAAACTTTGCTTTGAACTAGTGGGGTAGTGTTTGGGATCAGCTCATCACACTATGCCAGTGCTCTTTCTAATCAAATAAACTGTATTGCTGTTGTTGACAGTAGCCAGGGAGGAGGGCAGTAAGGGATGGAGGGTTGTGGGTGTAAGTTCTTTTTCTCAGACATACCTGGTTGTATAAGAATGTCACCCTGAATAGAGGCACCAGACTTAGGGAACCTTGGATACCATACCTTTTTTCCAAGATACAACAATGTTTCGCAGTGAAGTTTTAGATCATATTGGCAGGTGCCTGTCAGTACATAAAGTTTTGAACATCCATACCAAGAGATATTTTCCTCCAGTAAGTGTCAATCTGGATCTTAACAGCTCCTTTTCAAAGAAGTCTATGCATCACAAGCTTCTGAAACTGTGTTTTACCTTGTGTTTTGCAACGGCTGTATTTTGCTCTACTGGTTTGAGTACTTAAGACCTAAATTTTTACAGTTGGTATGTAAAATAGTTTATATTTCTTCAAACAAACAAACCAACCTTTTGGAACAGCTTTTAATTTTTGGTTCATCTTTTAATGTTTGCTTTCAGTCTCCTTGACTTGAAACTATCTCTTCTATAGGAGATTATTACCAACCCTGACAACATTGATTTTCAAATTTATGATCACTAGTGAAATATTAAGCCCTATTGATTTGAAATTCAGGATCAGATACATGTTAGATACTCTGCGTATTTTGGGGATGGACAGTTTCATTTATCAGCTCTTTCAATTGCAGAATAATTAGAACTCCATCATGTTCCTGCTTTGAGATGCAGAGATTCCCGTCAGATTACAGTATCTGCAATTTAGAAAGTGTTCTATGCATTGTGTTTACTAATTGGTCAATTTATCCTCACTGTGAAGCGTTTTCATTAATTTCTCAGGAAATATATAGGAACAAAGACATTCATCTTTTCATCCACTGAAATTTCTCGACCCATGAAAAAAGTAACAGGAACATAATGGAGATTTCTGCAGTTAAAGTAAAATCAAGGAAATTATCTTAAGCATTTGAAACAGCTGAGATAGCTGGGAAGTGTCTTTTAAAGTAGGTCAGAATTTTCATTTAGAGATCCCTGCTTCAGGAATGAAATTTTCCACAAGAGTGAAACTTGCCACAAAACTGCTCTGGGAAAAGTGAAGGAAGAGGAATGAAGGAGCTGTTGACTAAGATGTCCTTTGGAAAGACAGAAATACAGATAATCATTTAAGAGAGAAAGAGAGAAGGAAGGAAGGAAGGAAGGAAGGAAGGAAGGA
>WBMW01004556.1:93840-111985 GCA_013396635.1 Penelope pileata | reverse complement strand
AAAGAAAGAAAGAAAGAAAGAAAGAAAGAAAGAAAGAAAGAAAGAAAGAAAGAAAGAAAGAAAGAAAGAAAGAAAGAAAGAAAGAAAAAGAATACCTCTGAACTCTGTGACACTTTCCTCTAGTCAATGACAAGAGGAGTTCACCAATATGTAAAATTTTAACCAACCAGCTTCCAACTTCACAGTGATTATGCGAAAAGTTTACAGGATAAGAAACTGTATCTATTAATCAGATGCAATACAAGTTGTTTTCATTGGTGAATACGTATCTGCACATACATACCACATTCCCCAAGAAGACTTTTTCTTTTGTCTACAATGCATGGACACAAAGAATATGTATAAAAAATTAATTATAATAATGAGATGCCAGTTTACTCTTCTTACTTATGCACACTTCCAGTAAGGACACAGAAGTGGTTTAGGATAAATCTTCCCATCAGATAGGACAGGCCTTTGTAAGCATCTTACAAGTATAAATTAATAAATGAGATAGTGACTTCAAATCAGGCCTTTGATTTACTGGGGTAACTAAGGCTGAGCCCCCCACTCCATTAGTTTCCTCTCCGCATTGAACCTCCAGTTGGTGCTGACATTTCTAATGCTTTGTTGAATTATGCATTTTTTTCCTTTTTTAACTTCACTTGGAAAACAACATGATTCAATTCATCCCATTTGTATGCATTCACAATCTTTCAGCGTTCCCCTAATAGAAAAATTCTGATATCATTTTCACAAAAACTTTCATTTCCTTTTTTTCTCTATTTCAACCATTTGCCTGCTATTTTACTGACAAAGTGTATCTTGTAGCTTTATGAAGAGCTCATTGCCTTCCCACAACTTTGGTGCTAATGAAATTGGAATTATATCAACACTACACTTCCATTGTCTCTCTTTCCCCAGAAAACGTTCCCAAAGCATACTGTTTCTGATCACCAAGCACCTAAAATCTATCTGGCCTGTCCAAGAATCAAGCATGCAGTTGCAGTCTTAAGTGTCATCTGATAACTATTTCCCTAACACACTTCCTGAAAGCTGAAAAATTAAGAACATGAATATATATTTTATTACAAAAGATCTCCATTTTTACACTGACGTGTATCAATAGACAATTAGAAAGTTTTTAACTCCTCACTGGTCTATGAACTCTTTAAGAGATCTCGGGTTACTTAATGGGTTTCTTTTAAAATTTCAGGCCAAAATGATAGGTTTTCGGGAACTCTCAGCTGGAATTTCATATCACACCCCTATGCATTTCCATGCTGGCAGACAGCAAGGTGGCAGAGACTTCACCACAAGGTCTCTGTGCTGGCATCCATATGCTCTCAAAAAATGCAGTGGTTTTGTGCCATTGACTGTTTTATTGAATTAACATCATTCTAGTTCTGTGAAACATTTATCTTAATGCCTGCTCATTTTTATCTCATTAAACAAGCAAATGTAGAAGTGTCAGGTTTCTGAACCTGCCAGTTACAACGACAGTATCCATCCCTCTGGGAATTTAAAGCTGATGGTTTTGCACTATAAAATGAAATATATTCAGAGTATAGACTTACAAAATAAGAAAGTAAACCTTACATGATAGAAGAGAAAACGCTTTAAAAGGAAAATCTTAGAGTGTTTGCGTATATTTGCCTTCAGACACAGTAGGCTCAAAATGAATCAGTAGTCTGCACTTGGAGCCAAGAGGGCAAACTGCATTTTGGGGTGCAATAAAGAAAGCACAGCCAGCTGGCCAAAAGAGATGATTGTCCCACTGTATTTAGCATTGGTGTGGCCTCAATTTGAATATTGTGTGCCATTCTGGGCTCCTTAATATAAAAATGATGTTAAGATATTTTCATGCATCCAGGAGGAGGAGAGCAAAGCTGGTAACAGGGCTTGACAGCATGTCCTGCGAGAGTCTAAGGACACATGGGTTATCCAGTCTGGAGAAGACAAGGCTGAGAGGTGACCTCATTGCTCTCTGCAACTTTTTGAGAGGGGGAAATGCAGAGGGAAGTGATGAGTTCTGCTCCCTGTGCACCAACAACAGAACACACAGAAATAGCACAAAGTTGAACCAGGGGAGATTCAGACTGGACATTAGAAAAAATTTCTATATCATGAGGGTGCCCACACACTGGAATAGGTTTCCCAGAGAGGTGGTTGGTGCCGCATGTCTGTCAGTGGAGTGGTCAGGCAGTTGGACGTGATCATCTTTGTAGGTCCCTTCCAACTGAACTGAACTGAATGTACTCAACTATTGTGTTTTGTTTTCTACTATGAAAGACTCAACAAATTTAGTGAATGCGTTTAGAAAAGCTCTGTTTTGAGCATGCTAGTTGTGCTGGGCCTGAACTTGGTGCTGTCTGCAGATCCAGTTCATCAATTAGTCTGTGAGAGACTGCTGAGAGTCTCTGTTTGATAACATGCCTATACGCAGAAGATTTATATAGTACATAGTCACTATATAAATCTCAAGAGAAATCTGCAAGCTTAAGCAACCAGATACTTTGCTCTGGACACGACAATGAAGAAAGATAAGAGTGCGTTTTAAGCAATGGACCAACATTTTCTTAAGTAAATTTATCAAAAGAATTTTCATACATTTACCTTTTCTTCTTGCTGATGTTGTTTTTCTATAATGACGAAGCCATCACCGACATCTACATTCAAGCTTCTAGATAGGAATTTACTATTCTATGTAGGGGGTCTAATTCAAAGCAACATCAATGAATGCAAACTGTTCTCTAGAGTCAGGTCTGATGCACACCTCCAAGATACCCCTGTGCTTGTCACCATAGAGGTTCAGAGGCTAGGCAGAGAAACACTGGCTTCCAGGCAGCCAGGGTGAAGAAAACCAGTGGAGGATCTGGCCGACATTTCTAGGGGAAGAAAAGCTGATCATTGCCTGGATCTGAGGGAGCTTTTCTTTAACTGACCCCCAGCTAAAAAACTCGTGGTTGCTTTTAATGTAGAGGCAACAGAGACAATGCATCATTCATTATGTCATTTTGGTGTTTGGCTTTTTAAAATATTAATGAACAGTCCAGGCCTTTCTTTTGCTGACCACTGAAAACAGCCTGATTCCCCTGAGTAAATCAAGGCTGACTCTTTAAGCCTGTGATTGAAATTCAGTCAAACCTCTGGGTGAACGGAAATCATTTATTGCGTGACAGTGACATGCAGCAGCTCCTTTTTGTTTGCAGGAGAGCTCAGGGATTCTGTGTCTATTTGTTGTCATCAGCTGAGGACTCACTATTGATGGTTACCCAAAACTCTGTGGCTTTGGAGAGCGGAGGCTGTACTGCAGCTGCAGATTTGGCAGGGACAGCAGCCGAGTCTGAACAAGAAGCACTTTGTTGGTTTTTGTTCAACAAACTCTGTGCCAGGCAACCCCATCTGGTTGGTCTGGAGGAAGAGAGGCAGGGTCAAGATGACCCCAGAAGATGGAGGATAGTTATACCATAGAGGGATTACCTAATCTGTCCATTCCCTCTGATGTCCTTACGTGTTTGCTACTGGTCACTTTCAAAGACAAAATACTAATCCTATCCATTGCTATCCTGCCAGTATGAAAAGCCAAAAGAATAATATAATGGAAAAGACTGGCTAGCAGCAAAGACACTAAAGATTGTAGACAAGTGTTTCAGTTGGCAGGCTGCTTTGAAGGCAGTCTTTTGGTTTCTTGTCCCCTCTGTTACCAAGCGGTTCAGTGGTTGACATGTCCAGTAACACTATGGATGTTACTCAAAAGAAAAAAGGAGACCCTCACTAGTTTCAGGCCAGAGTGAGACTTACCTCTGTTCACAGAGACTAGCCATATCATGGCGAGTTTTAAATGCAGAGCTGAAGATGCCCTTAATCCTTTCTTTTCCTGTGACTCATTGTCTTTCAGATGAAAGGTCTTTCCTTCAAGGGAGGATGCTGGGAAGGAATTTGTGACCTGAGAGGGTAAGAATAAAATGTCCAATGGAGCTTTCTATAGAAAGAGAAACATATCCTATATTAAGAAAGGTGGGTTAAATTACCTTCTGGCCCCTCTGTCAATGACTATAAAGAGATCCAGGAGGACTGACCTAGACACAGCACCCAACTCTTGGCCAGAGTGTGGGGAGGCAAGTTCAAAGCTACACTCTCAGTTGCACAGTAGCTTCTCAATCCAGAAGGATCCCACCAACCCTCCACTCCTATGACAGAGCAAACCTGTTAAATATGGAATGCATTTAGTATATTTTGATCCCTGATGTGGTGATAAACAGTTGCAAAGGAAATAGGCCCTTCCAAAAGATCTGCAAATCAGATATATTTATTATGATCCCTGGAACGGGCAATTTATTTTCTTCATAGATCTGCTTTACTCCTGATGTACACACACTCGACTCCAGAGCTGCTTGCTCAGCTTTCTGTTCCAGCAGCCGCACCAGGCCTTACCTAGACAGGCCATACTGAGGACAGTGCAGACATACAGAGACAAAAGATGATTGCTGACAGTTTCAAAACAGTAGCCCAATGTGAGAGAGAAAGGTAGATAAAGTAAACAGAACAAGCAAGAAAAAGCAAAGGGATGGTGAAATAGTTAGAAGACTGGCTCTGTATATTGCAATCTTAGCATAACACTAAAGATCTCCTTACAATCATTTGATTTTCAGCAAAGGTGATATACAACCTTCAACAGTTGACAATATTAAGAGGTTTCCTGGGAAATACTTGGCCGTAGCACAGCTTTTCCTTTTTCAATAGTAATAGCCTCACAGGATCTTTCTGCTGGAAAAAAAAGATTTCCCCCTGGAAAGCCCAGTGACACTTCTATCAGGGCTGAATTCCCACGTTGTATTTTCCTCTTGCATATATATTTTTTCCAAATGAAAAAATATAAATAAATAAATAATGGAAGCTCCCCATTTACAGTTGAGACCGAGTGTTTGTGACCTTGTGTTCCACAGAGGTTAACCTACTCTGATTAACTTTCCCATGTTATTCCATTAAATAAAAACAGTTTTGACACCCAGAGACTAAGGCATCCTAGAGATAATACAATAACCTTATGCAATCATTCCAAATTGGATTGCAATAATTCATTTAGGTGACCATACATATTTGTTATGTGTAATACGAAACATTGCAAAATGAAATCAATAGAAATGTTTCTTGTTAATGAAGATATACTGTGCTGTTATGTGTGGGGTTTGGACTCCATATCACAGAAATCTTATTTGTATTCTAAATTTCATGGTATCATACTAGTTAAAAATGATGAAAACATTACTTTAAAATTATATGGCTGGACAGCTGGAAAATTATATCATGCATTTTGTTCCCTGCCTTGTTCATTAAATATGAGAGTCCATACCTCCTAAGAGCACTGAGAGTTGTGCTGTTTTCTTCAAGATGATAACAGACTTCTCTCTAAGATTTTCAGGGATTATTGCTGGATTCCCAATGAAATTTGTAAAAATGATATGGATGGTGGTTTTTCAAAAGCTATAATGGAAGGTTACACATTCTAAGTGGTATATTTAAACAAATAAACAAAATAAACTTTACAAACATTTCTGATGTCAGCTAGTTCCTATGAAAGACAAATACAGCACAACGTGCATGAAACTTTTCCTTCTCCTGCATATGCTCCTCTGCATAATTCTCAAGAAGCAAAAGCAGATCAAAAAGGTCCCTACCCTCTCTCATTAATTCTTTTCTAACGTTCCTGGCTCCTGTAAAGGCTATATGAAGAGATGAAAAACACTCCTTCTACCACAAACTCTCATTGCCTGCTTGTCTGCACGCACAAGCTGGATTAGCTTAATGTGTGGAAAAGGCCTCAGTGACTTTGCATTGATCAAAAGGATGGGAATCAAACACTATCAGTGCATAAACAGCGCACAGGGGTGCACTGAAGATACCAGCTTCAGGCTCAGCCATGCTGATGAAGAGCTGCACCCAAAGTTGTTGAGCTCAAATTGAGCTTATTACCCAACAAGCTTAAAAAGTTGCCTACATGACCAGTTCTTTACAGCAATAACTATATGTCAGAGTAACCATAGTGAATGGCAGTTACATTTCTGCTAGTGTTGAAGCTACTCCATTTCAAACTAGTTGGAAGATGGCTGGACTGTAGCATGGACATATCTGGTGTCTTTGATGCAGTCTATTTCTGCTCATATGGTCTTTGCTTCAGAGAAACTTTAAGTAAAGAATCCAGGGGATTAGCAGAGCTGCATAAAAGAGATGTCTGGGGAAAAAAAGTCACACACAACTGTGAATACAACAGAATCTTTGACAGCACGTATTGCAAGCTGGCATCCATTTTTCTGTTAGAAGCACGGGATTCCTTCATAGTCACTGCAAATATTTAATCAGCATCAGATTTCCCATAAATTGACTGAAGAAAGCTCCTTAAAGCCCTAAGCAAGAACTTGTAATAGGTTCAGCCAAGGAAACTCTGGAGGGAAAGCTGAGGCAAAGATTGTAACTTAATGGTAGGTAGTTTAAATTGCACAGAAAAGCTTATTGAGTGTAATGGAGAGCTATGGACACAGTGATTAAAGGAAGCTGAACTCTTTGACCTAGAAAATCAAATTGGTGACAACTCAGTATGTTAAACTACATTAAAATTTATGACATTGAAGAAGAAGATCAATTTGTGTGTGTGCATCTGTGCGTCTGTGTGTCTGTGTGTGTATGTAAAGCCTGAATTAGGAGACAGCCAGAGCAGGGAGAGCAATCACCTGCAGGATTTTTAAGCATCCAAAGAAACAAAGGTTCCACGTTCATTTACTGACCCCAGAATGATGCAAAGGTCTCTTTGAAAGGAAGAGGCAGATAGACACAGTGCCTTGAAAAAAAACTGGAAATGGTCATTAGAAGGAACTATCTGAAGAAATTTCACAAAGTAGCCATAATATTCTTTCTGACTCAGGCAAATGACCCTGTGACAGCAGTAACCTCTGGCTAGGGGACAGGGCACTGTAAACTCAGAAACCTTTGCTACAGTTCAGGTGTCAAGCAGGAGTCTGCACGGTGAAAAACGAGTGTACTGCAGAGCTAAAAACTTATGATGAAAAGCAGTGCATCAGAGTACACTTTCTTAAAGCAGGTTGTTCTTTTTAATTTCAATAATGATTTCTGAAATTAAATGGATGCTGTCAGGGTAAAGTCTTCCTTTAAGAAACACAAGTCATACGTAAGTTGCTAATAGCAGTCTTTTTATTTTAAAAATGAACATTAAAAACAGTTCATTTTTTAGTGCATTTGCCTTTAACTTGTGTTTTCATATCTTTCAACCTGGAATGACAATTTTACTTCTGTTTATAATCAACTCCGTGTCATTTCCTATGAAAAGAAACTCTCATAACCCTTCCTGATGTCTCTTGCATTTCCAAGGGAAGCAAAATCTAAATTAAAAAACAGTGACACTTTCCTGTGCCAGTCTCATATTGCTTATTTTTAAACTACTTCTCCTTACCTCCATTTTGGAAATCAAAAAGGGAAGAACTAGTAAAATGCAGATACATCCAAATCAAGCCAACAATAAGCGTAAGTGCTCTAAAAGAAGTGACACAGAAAATAAGTGGTTAAATATACTCAGAGAGCTGTTCCTCCTACACTGGAGTAGCCATGGATGGGCGCTGGAGTTGATAAATGTCCGTTATTCAACAACCTGACCACCACTGTCAAGGAACACCCGTAAAATGCAGCACCACTCCCCGTCAGACATGTTTTCTGCCTGCATTTTGTTCTATATCCAAATGTGAAAAGCTTCAGGAAACTCAGGAAAATTCAGAAAACCCTGGAAAATAATTTAATCATTTCCAGGGACTATCTCAAAAAAAAAAAAAAAAACTGGGATATCTGGGATATTAACCATACTTTACTTTTAAGGAAGTGTCTCCAAAAACTTATTGGGAATTTCATGAAATATTTTCACATGTGCTGCAAGTGAGAAAAGTAACCCCACGGTGGCAAAACAGATACAGCTATTACTCACCAGAGCTGTTTTCCGGAGATTGCTCTGACCTCAAGCTGAAACTTGAGCTAGAGGTGGGATTCCTTCCACAGTCATATCCTTACAACAGAAACAGGCTTTGAAAACTACCAGGGTGGTCCAGTGCTGTTTTACACTTAGTCACCATGTATATCCACCTCCATAGCCAGGAGATAAGGCCCACAGCCTTTTACATTTTCATGCCTTTCACTCCTGACTTCTACACTGGACTTCTCTGAGAACTAGTCAGTAGTATCTCAGCAAGAACAACCCTGACAGCAAGCAGGTGCGTTTAACAAGCAATAAATTAAGAGTTTAATCTGCTTTGACTGAATATATTCACATCTAAATGGCACTTTTGCAGTGCTGAAGAAATCCCTCATAATGATGAATGAAAATTCAATAAAGATTTCAGAGACAGAAAGGAAAAGAGAGTGCATATGACTGCAGTATTGACACACAGCTGGCCTTCTATTCTATGTGCATTCAAATCATATGTGGATTGGGGTGAAATCTGAAGCAGGTAGTGGAAAGAGTGAATCAAGGCACGGTCTGGCGGTGCCCAGAGAGTGAGGGGATTTGGTAGTTTGTTATGGGGATTCATTCAGAAAGATGACCCCGTTCTCCAAGGAGATTTGAAACAGGTCTGTAATGAAGAGTATTTGAGCAACTGTAGGTGTTAAAATGGGTCAGGATTCTTATAGATGAGTACATATGGCTCCCCATGTGCAGCCACTACAAGAGGATGTCTGTGTTGAGACTGTATACAGCAAAGGTGGAGCTCCTGTCAGAAGAGAAATGCTTAAGTGTCTAGTGTCTTGTGTTTAGTGTCTTGTGTCTAGTTCTTGCCCATAACACTTACTGAAGAGAACAGAGACTAAGACCTTCTACATACCCCAGCTTTTCTTAGTCAAGCCCCTAGAACAGTGCTCCCCAGCTTCACAGTGACAATAATAATAAATCCGAGTTCACAATATTAAGCTCATGAGTTAACATGAAGGGATAGCTCATATAAAAGATCCCATCTATTATCTTCATCTGTCTCATAAGTGAAATGTAATGATTTTCCATATAGAAAAAACTTTCCCTCAAAATGTTCTGACTTCCTGGCAACTCTGCTCAAGCACCACACTCTTCTAATGGTTCTAACTCTGTGCACCAGTGCAGCTTAGTTCCTGCCCACTCATTCTTGCACTTCACCCTCTGACTTTTCCTCATAATCATCAGTTTGTCTAGGCTTGTAATCTCTACTTTGTTTCTCTCACTGCTCCACCCACACTCGAAAGGAGACCAGAGGGGTGGAATTTCCTCTGCCCACTCCTTTCACCTTCCACCACGGTGCCTCAGAGCGGAGCTGGCCCCGGGCCACCACCCGGCGGCGGCCCCGGCGGCCCCGCGTGACCGTGGCGGTGGGGAACTGTCCAGCCGGAGGCAGGTGCTGAAGGAGCCCGGAGACATGCACCCGCCAAACCCGTGCGGGAGGAACCGCCTCGGCTGGGAAAGGTTTGGTGGTGTGTTTGTCTGAAAGGAAAGGAAAGGAAAGGAAAGGAAAGGAAAGGAAAGGAAAAGAGAAAGATTCTTATACCATNAAGGGAAGGGAAGGGAAGGGAAGGGAAGGAAGGGAGATGTGGGTTGTCACAAAGAGATTGAATGACAACTCTTTACATGCAGTTAGTTTGTTCTAGGACAACACACGAGAATGTTCATTCTCCCTTGCACGTGGCTGGCATAACATTCTGTTCTGCCTAAAAAGACAGCCCTTCTTTATCTGCTCCTTAATGAATTATTCTCTGCCCAGATCTTAACTTAATGAACAAACAAGCAATCAAACAAAAAACACTTATTTCCCTTTCCTCCTGTAACTTTCCATGCCAAATGGCTTATTATGTTCTTATTTCCCTCAGCCTGTTTTTGCTGGAGAGGTGCACCAGTCCTCTGATCATCTTTGTGCCCTCCTCTGCACCCACTCCAACAGCTTCTCATCTTTCTTGCTCTGGGAGCCCCAGGTCTGGACACGGTACTCATATGGGGCCTCACAAGGGCAGAGCAGAGGGGGACAATCCCCTCCCTCACCCTGCTGGCCATCCCTCTTTTGAGGCAGCCCAGGATGCAGTTGGCCTTCCAGGCTGCAAGCACACACTACTGGCTTGTGTAAAGCTTTTTGTCCACCAGAACCCCAAAGTCCTTCTTCACAGGGCTGCTTTTAACAAGGTTTTCTCCCAGTCTGTACCCATATCTGGGACTGCCCCAACCCAAGTGTAACACCTTGAACCTGAAAGGAAAGGCAATATGAATCATTTTTCTTCAGTCCTACTGGAATTTTGAACAGCATCAGAACAGAAAGGACAGTTCCATACATAGTTACTCCCCACTCTTTTAGTAGTAGTCATTCCAGTGAGGAACACTCAGTACTCAGGATCCATGCATCCAGTGTTTTAGTATATTGAAGGCACATTGCCTAAATTGCTTCCAATTCTTTGACAGATCTTAAAAAAAATAAAAAATTAAATTCTTCCCTCATCTGTTGTATGTAGAAGTCTAAAGCGTTAATTATCCAAGACCCAGCTATTCTAAAACAAATGCACGGATGTTCTGCATTTGATGACAGAGGGAAATAGCCATTTGTTTCACTCATGAAGTATACCCCTATTAAGTAATGCCAACTTAAACTGAACAACTAGCTGGCCACTAGGTTAGGTCTAGGTTACAAATGAAGCTAAGAGGACTTTCCATCTTAAGAAAATGTCAGTGCTCAAAAATAATTACCTCCAAGAGAAATGAATAAATAACTATTTTGGAAAGTTATTTCTCACATCAGAAGCTTAGAGGTTCAGGCGTTTGATTAACTTCTACCCACAGAAGCAAAATCTGTTCTAACAGCAACATCAGGCCTAACAGAAAATAAAAGGAAGAATTTCAGCCAAAAAATTGTTACTTTATGATTGCCTATAATATTTCAGAATACGTTTTTAAATGTGATTCTACAAACCTGTCGCCAAAGTTCCTATCAGTGCTATGGGAACATCTCTCACAAAGGCTTGAAAAATTTACATAAGACATGGCTGTCCTTTCACCAATGTACCTATGCTGAAATGTGACAGAATCTTTGGATAACTCACAAATAAAGAAATATTGTCAGGAGAAAAGGAAGATCAAAGATATATCTTTGCTTTGGATGGTAAAGTATCTTTAACAGAGTCTGCATGTCTCTACAGGGCTCACTGAAAAGCCAGATTCAAGGTCAAAATAGGCAAAATGCTGGAAACAGAAGGAAAGAGATGTATGTCTCTTTATGTGTCTCCCAGACATGCAGTAATTATAGAATTTCCAAAGGGTTGGGCAGATATCTCTTGTAGTCAGAACTTTCACTACAAAGAGAGCCAGCCATTTTCTCTCAGCTCGTGTTTTCTTTCTGTTCTACATAGAAATGATTTCCAGGAGTCACAACAGGTTGCCTAAGTAAGAAACTTACTTTTCATCGTGTTTTCTTTATAATTGAGAGAGAGAGGATCCCAGTGAATAACTCAGCCCACTAAATGTTTGCATTGTCTTGTAGAGGTATTTCTTTTCACTGAGCGTAGGAAAACTTTTGGTGATAAAGTTTCTACTTGGGATGCCTTTCTGAAGTACCTATGAAAGAAACATTCTTGTCCAAAAGCACAAAAGAAAAAGGTGATAGAATAAGAAAATGAACTCACATCTTTGCACGTTCTCTGAAAACTAGATAGAAGGAATAATACTTATCTCAACATGAAATATTGCATTCATTTCATCTGAAGGAACAGCATAAAAGTGATAATGAGAAACAAAAACTCATATATTAGACGGTGATTGATTTTATGTTGATTTTAGTGTGTCAAGTGAGCACACATTTGTCTGACTTGTAAAGCTGATAAGAAACTTGGTCTCCCTGGGCATATAGACTCAACCCATGAGGACAAGGTGTTGGTTGTCATCAGGCTAATGCCAATGCACACAACACGCAGTGCACAAGTAGGCAAAAGCTACTAGTCTGGACCCTGGAAGTCATATAGCCCTGTTAGCAGAAGGCTGTATCATAATCACAAGGAGATCATAATCCCTTCTTCACTTCTCACATCTCAGTCACACAGTCTGGGCACACTCTAAATTAAATATTATACAAACAAACAAGAACATATGCCTGTCAGTGCCATTGGGGCACCCACTTAATGTTGTTAAAACAAAAACAAAAAGTTAACTTAATTGAATGACAATTTCTAAATCTAACGGATATGCATCTTCACTTGCAGCAGGCTTTAGCCACCTTTCATTCTGCAGAAAGGTTAAACACTGGCTCTCAGGTTGTGACAGGAGGACTCCAATATTGGTATTTCATTAATAAGATGTATAGGAGTGTTCACTAACTGTCATAGTCATGGTTGCTATCAGTCTCTAACTGTAGAAATATTTTCTATATTTTATAATTAAAGTCAAATTTCTTCTTAAATTCCAAAGCTGAACATAGTGTTTGCAAAGTAGGAATCCTGACATAATGAGAAGTCATGACTGTAATATTGTAACACAAACTCTTCTCTGTCTTGAACCCTACTAACATAAATTAAATTAGTCTTAATTTTAAAATGCCAAATTCTGATGTGTTTTACACAATTTAAAGACTGCAAGTCCAACATATTTCCAACAGAAAACATTAAAGGTTCAAGACAGAAACACTCAGATGAGTTAGCCTAAATCCCCATGTGGACTGCATGACACTCATCATGTTCTGCCACGGCAGAGTTCATGGTGGTAAAAAGGAGGTGCAGCACGACATGAATTTGTCACCACATGGCCCCAGACTGGTACCATTAGTGAATGGTCAGAAGAGGAACTGACACAACTCCCTTAGAAAGCACCTTCTCTTGTGTTACCACTGATACTGCATTTTGCACTGGCATATTTATCATCCTAATTTCAGAGTTAAATTATTGTCATACTTATCAAACTGAAGTTTCAGCACCTTCCTTTTATTTCTTTTATAGCTTTATTCATATTTGGGAAGGGAAGTATATTTGAACTCCTCCAGGAAGGTATTTAAATTGAAACTTACAACTATCTGCTCAGGAAAAGAGTTTTTTGACTTTCTTTATTTGTCATGTACTAAAATCAATGGAGTTCATAAATATTTTCTCTTAAAGTCCTAACTGCATTCCAAGCAACTCATGAGTAGAGCTGGGTAAACTCATCAAAAAAATGTGTGTGTGTGTAAAACTTTCCTATTACTCTAATCTATTGACTCATGTAGATGGTTACTAAGATCCTGTGCCTTAGAAAAGGCTCTAAGTGATTTACTATATCTATCCTCACCTATTTCTTCTCTTAGACTCTGTCACCATAGCAAAAATTCTGAAAGTAGTGACAAGTAAAATATCAATAAACATAATAATAATTGATTTTTGGGAGATGAAAAAGCTGAAATTAGTGGCAATTTCCCCAAGAGCATTGTCTGATTAATTTAATGTTCATCTTAGTCATTCTAGTACTGATTATTTGCTCTGTGGGCCAAGGCCCAAAAGAAAGTGAAATATTATTGCATAGTCTGGCAGTTTTTAAACTGGAAGCATCTTCAACTGAAAGAAAAGAAATGGCTCATGGAAATGCTTAAAGTCATGAATTTACCCTACGTTTTTAATTCAAACATTCATTACTGGAGAAAAAAATTGCCAGTGTCTCACAGGAGCAGTGGTACATGACACTGTCATGCTTACCACTCCTATTCCTGAAGAGCTACCTGAAAGTATGAGCTGGTCTCAAAGCGAATGTGAGGAATTATGGTGAAAGATGAACTCAGACTAGACTATATATAAAGAAGCCTTGTCAAGATGATCGAGGTGACTGAGAGCCTGGGAAACAAGCAAAATGAAGGTTGTGCAGCCATACAGATGTTGTCCATAAATTTCATATGTATGTTAATGAACAATGTTCACAGAAAAAGAGAAGATGTGAACTAGCAAAGGTAGTTTCTGAGCAACTAATCTCAGGAAAGTTTTTAAGTGTCAAAGCAGGATCTGCCTCCAGGAGCAGTAGGAGAGGAAACAAATGTGACTGGTTCCGCTAACAAGAAAGGTGACACAATCACCTGAGATAGCTGGGTATAGGATGGACTAGGAGCACCAGCATCCGTGTGGGGGAACAACTCAACAGTTTTTCTTTAGCTTAAGTTTCCTAGGTTTGATCTTGCTGTTACATTCTGATCAAAGTGCGTGGAGATCTCAAGCAGTGCCACCATATTATAGCCAGCATTTGCAGTTCAAGACCAAACACAACTTACAAAGGAAGGATCTTGTGAAATCAAGAATTCACTACACAACACAGTTCTGAAATAGAAAGTTTTCTTAGCAGCCTATACAAGCCATTAGTGATTCAGACACCACTAGAACAGTTCATTACTGAGAAAGACAGCATTCATATTGTTTAGGCAACGGCATCCTTCGTCAGTCCTTAATAATATCTAAATTGAGCTCTCCGTAGTGGGCTCCCTCTCTTCAGAAAGTAGGAAGAAATCCTGCACTACAGGAACTGTAGTTAACTGCCTGATTCTTTGCACCCAGTGTGGTTTGAGAGAGGAAATAAAGAGCATTTAGAGTGACTGAATCACATCAGATCTTCCAGACATCCTCATTAAGCTGTTATAATTAGGGCTGTGTTGTTCTCTTCATTTTCTCTCAATAGTGTTAGCTGGCAAAGACTGATGCCTTTAGCCCTCTAATAAATTAATTATTAATGTAGGAGTTAATAATTCATGTTAATTGGTACTATGAGCTACTTTCCCCAACAAATGTGGGCAAAGGTCAAAACTTGTTAACAGCAGAGGTGAATTCTATTTTTAAGTTTTCTGTTTCATAGTATATCCATGAAATCAAGCTATAGCTTGCAAAAGTTAACTGCATTTCAGAAAGAAGCACATACTGGGGGCAAAGATCTGGTCTGTTCACTTGGCTTCAAAGTACCATTAACCAAGCACCTGCACTGCCTTTGTCGTATCAAGGATCAGAATTGCCAACCCTGGATCAGCAGAAAGCATCTCACATGGTGCCAGGATGGCACAAGTCTGAGCAGGGAGTGATTAGCAAAAATGTACACTGAGAAGATGTCACCTACTGAGGTGTCAGGATATGATTTTAATACCAGCTGGTAAGTGCGCTGAGGCACTGAATATATACGTTAATTTTCCTGAAACAGGAGAACAGCATCATAACTGTGAGAGTACCTTAGCAGAAGATCAAATAATTCTCTAGAATTATTCCTTGTTGCTCAGATAAGACAGATTCACCACTCACTCATTGTATGAGGTGCAGTGCTTTGATCACTGTTCTCTTAAATGCAATGCAATTTCATGAGAGTGCCTGTCCCAGCCCCATGCCCTTCATCTGGAGCATTAGAGCTGGAATCTGCTTTTAATTTGATAGGATGTTTGAACGAGGCCATGTGCTGTCGCATGTGCTCAGCAACAAAATGTTTTCCCATGTAAAGAATAAATCCACAGTCTTTCTTCAACAACCAACAGGAAATATTTTTGTTTGTGCTTTGTTTATAAAACAGAAATTCAGAAAAGTAAAGTGAAGAAAGATATGTGTAGACTTTCGGAACAGCTTGAAAGGAACCAACAAAAATAAGCCTTCAATAAAAATAATCAGCTTTTCTTAATGGTTGTAATAATCTATTGTAACTAACTTATATAACAGAAGGCTTTCACTGTACTCATTAGAATTTGGCAACTCATTTTTCAGCATTTAAACATGAGAAAGAGGTGGGACTTCATCCAACACCCTCTGTCATCAGTGGGAGTTCTTCCACTGACTTCTGTGGGCATTGGATCCGGCCCCTGCTCAGCAGGACATTTTCTTTCTGGGAAGAAAAAGCAACCTCTTTGGAAAGGTTTTTCTTTATGACATGGCCAATATAGCTATTTACTCTTTTCTCATTGTTTTGTAAAATCAAGCTGATGGTTTTTTAAAGAGAAGAAAGTACAGTGCAGGAAAAACAAGTATAGTTTTATAACACTTTGTTCTATTAAAAGGGAGCATTAAAAATACCAAAGGAAAATATTTCACATCGTCTGATTTGTATCAAGGTTTTCGCTATAAATGTATACAGTTTCCATAACACAACAGAAGTGTATGATTAAACACTTTATGGGAAAAAATAACAAGTAGATCTTTCATTGCTGCCATTATGTAATTGAAATATGCTAAAATTGTACAGATGCAAAGCCATTGTTAAGCATATGGCTGTTGAAGAAACAAAGACCCTTTCACATTACTTCCAATGATGTCTGAAGATCTTGTTGTTCTGGCTTGAAAACACGACATGGGATTGCAGGGTTTTGCACTCAGTAGCAAGGATTCACCTTTGTGTCTAGCAAATAGCAGGCATAATCTTTGTCACTAAGCACAATTAACAGCACGTAGCTTGGTGAAGAAGTTGGAGCAAAGTTCCTAGCAGTACAGCATTAATCCTTTGATTTACAGCAGGAGCTGGTTTTCTTCGCTCTGTTATTGAGGTACCATAGTTTGATAAGCATCACAACCCAAACCGTCCCTGGACACTAGTGGTGCAGTGACTACAGATATGTTTTTTCACAAAATCAGTTTAAAAATGAAAAGACCTTTCAGACAAAATGGTATGTCCTGTCCAAAGTCTCTCAGACTATATGGTAGACCAAAGTACTTGAAGTTCTCAGTCTACACAACCTTCCTCTTTCTACTACTATATAGAAGTTTCCCAGATTGCACCCAAAAGCTGACAAAGACATGAAATAGACTTTTCTGCCTCAAAAGTCCGTTGGCAATTTGGCTATCTTTATGCTGCAGTAACCTCAGACTGGAAAATTCCTTCTAGTATATGGTACACACAGTGACTTTCTCGGAATTGTCCTGGTTTTGGTTTGTGTTTTCAGGTTGTATCTTGATGACAAATGGCAGCACTTCTGTAGGATAATTTGATGCAGTTTACATTGAAGAACCATCTAACAAGTCCTCCCACTTAGAGAAATTTCACCTTTATTTCCTACCTTTATTCCCTCTGCGCTACTGAGGCAACATCCCTGGATTTGAGGACAAAGTATTTGGAGCTGGAGGAGGAGATGTTTACTCAGGCTGTATCTTGCCTGGTTTTCAGAGCCACAGATCCAGATCTGTCCCAAGTGTGGACTGGGGGCAACCTCCAGAGAACAAGACTGAAGAGGAAAACTTGGCCAGTGCTGAACTCAAGACGGACCCACAGGCTTTCTCATCTGACATATAAGTGGGCCTGGCACAGCTGAGGTGTTCTAGCCTTCCTCATAGCAATATCAAAGAGCATCCTATGCCTTGTTGAGTTGAACAAAGTTGGCTCATGGAACATTTCAAATTTTACTCTGTCATAAGAGTTTTGTAAGACTTTCTATTCTGCTGCTCCAGAGGAAATCATAGGAGAGAAAAGTGGCTGTTGCCACAACAGCTAGCTTGGCCTTTCACTTTTGTCAGAGGTCTTCCCTCCTGCTCCAAAGAGTTTTGCTTCAATTTACATCCCCATGTTTTGGGAGCAGAATTCGGCCCTGTTCTTGCTATCTGCCATAAAACAATCAGGCATTCTTTTGGCTGACTGCAATTATTTCTAGAAAATGCTTCAGCAAGCACGCTTTTCTTCATTTTAATATGAACTCTAAACAAAACTATTCATACATATAGATGTTGTGAAAGTCTATCAACAGTGTGAAACACAGAGCTGACAAAGCAAAAGCTCTGCATTGAAAGCAGCCAAACACTTAACTTTAACATTACAGTGCTTGCCATGAAGCACATTTAAAAAATAATGCATTTTTTTCCAAAATCCTGGCCTTTTTCTGCTAACATATTATGCTTTGACAGTGCCAAGTACGTACAGATTGCTACATGTTAACTATTTTATTTCATACCTCCCTAAACAGTACTGTAGAGGTGTGAACATTGAAATCTTTCAATCAGTGATATTTTCACCAAGTTCATGGACACTGTAATATTACTAGACTCCAGTCTACAAGGATAAAGACAAGCACTAGCTTTTGGGTGGAGGTAAACTCTCATTCTTCTACCTCAGGGCCCATGCTAACCTGTTATGCCACTGCAGTACAAATCAAGGAAGGAGCGTGCCATGGGAAGGAAGGAAGGAAGGAAGGAAGGAAGGAAGGAAGGAAGGAAG
>WBMW01004556.1:0-92660 GCA_013396635.1 Penelope pileata | reverse complement strand
AAGGAAGGAAGGAAGGAAGGAAGGAAGGAAGGAAGGAAGGACCTCCAAGCAAAATGAAACTCTACTTGATGCGTTACTTTGACTCATATCCAGCTCTACATTAAAAATAAATTATTTTCTTCCTCCTTATTTGCTATTAAGCAGAGGAGAATTTCAAGTTAGGAAGAAGAAAAACTCAGAAAAAAAAAATCTTGCTATGGACAACTTGTAAAAATCCTGCAGATACTTACTAGTAAGTATGCACATGTGTGGGAGGCTACAAACACAGTTCTCTTTGTAGGCCAGGGACATGAATCAGTGAGGCTATTCACGGTAGAGGTACTGCAGTAAGTGTTTGTAGGACCCATCCCTCTGTGTCTTCTCTTCTCCATTATCAGTTCCCAAGGCCCGTAAGTGTTACTAATGCACAGCAAAATGTAGCTCAGAGGGTGTTTAGTCAGGGAGATGAGTAGTTTCTTGTTCTCTACTCATATGGAAGGAAAAGGGACAGAGCTAAAAGGCTAACGTAACAGCCTGCTCTTGGCATCAGCTGTTGATGATTTTCTTTGGCGTGCTTTGACTACCTGTCTGAAAGGCTGCTGCAGTGCAGGAAGGAAATTTTTCAAGAGATTAAACTATTATTGTTTCCTGTGTGGCTGTCTTCGCTGTATATGAAAAAAAGCTTTAAGGGCACTTGAAAAGAGATTTGTCTGAATAGCAAAGTTGTTGTGATTCATCCCCCGCCTCCCTCCTCAAAGAGTCGGGATTTGGCCAATTTCCTCAGGAAAGTGGTTGATTAGGGCCCATGGATTTATCCACAGCCTACATATGAGATGTCATAAAGGTGATTAATGGTGAACTCTCCATCATAGGAAGTTCAGAGTTTAGAAAAGCTATTTTCAAGGGCATGGAAGGAAAATAAGTCATTTGTATTTTTGCCAAAATGTTTCAATGTTTAAATGCCTCTTTGTGCTCCTGGCAATTAATGCTGCTGCCTATCAGAGGCTAGTGTATTTTCTGATTTTACAAGTTTGTTTGAAAAATTGATTCAATGTGTTTCAGTGTTTACGTAAGAGGATATTGTGGAATTAAAATAAAATGTTTCCACAAGACCAGCGTTTGTTGCTATCCTTGAATCTAAGCCTGATGTTAGAAGCTTTTTTATGCCCCTTCCCAAGAAAAACTTCACCTGGGCTTTCCCCAGAAGGCCATGCTATTATAGTGCAACTTGATGAGTGCTTTGGGAGATAATTACCTGACCTGACAAAGAAAACCTGCACTGAGCCTTTGAGAATTCACAAAGAGTTTCAAAACATGAGATTTTCTTGTACTTCTCCTGTATGGCACTTACTTCTTTTGTCCAAGATTTCTCCCACTAATTTCTGTCCCAGCCTTCCCTCCAGGAACCATCTGCCAAGTCTCACATATTCCTTTATTTTTTTAACTTAATGGCTGGGCAAAGGGAAACATCATGAAACGTGCAAAGTCTAAGTACAGTTCCCTCTTCCTTCCTAGTGCTCTGCTTAGTCCTCAGTGTAAGCATGCAGGACAGTGTAAGTGCTAGACACTGCAGGAAGTGTGATAGATCCTCTGTTGCATCAGACAGAGAAGAGGATCAGGAAGGTGGGGAGCCCAGTTCCACCACGTATATTTTAGCAGACCTGTATCCTTCCTTTCTGTAAGCACTTGCTCTGTTAAACATAGGAAAACACTTGGAAGAGGAACACTTGGTCCACGATCCTGGACCAGCCTCAGGGCCCTCACTTCAGGGCTCAGGTTAGGGAAGGGAAACCCATTGCAGGTCTCTCTCCGGGTAGCTTTACATACAGTGGCTGCTGTGCAGGCCAAAGTGTCTCTGAGAAACAGGGCACCTGCAAGCAATACTGTCATGACCTGGATGATCTACAACAGCAGGAGAGGCATTCTACTGGGAGATGTCTCTATAGATGAAAATCCTAACAAATGCAGTCAAATAAAATCCCGTTAGTACCTGGTTCTGGTACTGTTCTGTGAACACAGACCACAGAGCAATGCAGGTTAGAAAACAGCATCCCTAGACCACTCCAGAGGAAATATTTCTAGTACTCTTTCCTGGCATCTGATGATAACAAAGCAGCTTTTTCTCACACTATGAAGTAAATAATTTGTGTCAGGAGTAGGATAGAGGAAACCAAATACATCTGGGCATTGTGCAACGTTATGCAACATCTGTTAATAGTAACGGACTTTGAAAGAAAAAAAAAAAGAGGACTCCTCATGAACTGCTTTCCCAACTGTATGTTTTTGGAGATATTATTACCCAGTTTCTTCCTCTTTAATGCTTAAATGTTTGTTCCTAGTCCTTCTTCCCCTTCTTATCCCACTTCTCTTTTCACAGCTGCTTCTACAAGCTGCTTCACCTCCACCATTCTAGTCCTCATACCCATTTCCCCTGCTTCTCCTCTCAGAACCCCCTGACCAGCATCTAAGTCCTGTCCTGTCTGTCTCCCAGGCTTCTGTAACTCCATCTTACCTCCCCACCTCATTTTCACACCCAAATTCTCTGCTGTTTTACAGGTTCTGGTGTTTTCTTACATCCACAGTGGGGCAATCTGCACTCTCAGCACCACCAGAAATAATGCACTACTCAGCTCAGTACCTCTGCTTTTGCCCCCACTACTACAGTCATCTTGCCTCTGTGTTATTGTTGTGAACAGAAAGTTTCTAACAAAACCATTGTTTGCAGAAAGTTCCAAGGGTTCATACAGGTACTGATTAATATCTGATACAGCAATTTTCAAAGAAATTAGAAAAAAATTGTTTGTTCTTTACCCAGACTTATTTCTCTTCTTTTGCCAATCCATTGAAAAATGTTTGAATTAAAAGAAAAAGTCACCAGAAAGCACCTCCTGACTTCTAAAACAGCTAAGTTAATCTTTCTTTCTTTCTTCTTGTGTATACACCCAGACACCTGAGCTGATCAGCAAAGCTGCATTTCAAATTCTTCATTTGTATTATCATTCGGCCTTCATGAACCAGTCTGGAAAGAACACAAAGGGGCTTGATTTAGTTTGTCTTTTTAAGAAAAAATGCCAGTGCTCTGCTTGGCTCTTCACCTTTCCTCCTGCAAATATGCAGGCTAGAATGCTGCTGCCTTTGTAACAACAGAAGCACTGGCTGCCATGAGATTCACCATACACTGCTGGCTTTGAAAGTTTTGGTGGAAACAAAGCACAGAAGGTTGCTTCTCAGAATTTCTCACTAGGCAAAGGAGGTCTTACTAGAGGCAGAGAGAAGGCATCAGCAGAGCTTTTCAAATAAATGTATGATGTAAATGATAACACATGTTCTAAGGACTTTGAAATACCTGAACTTTTTGCAAGGTCTGAGGCCTTTCAGCAGTTCCAACACAGCTCAAATTTTCTGGCTTAGAGCTCAGAACTGAGCTTCAACGTGAAGTAATCAAAAAAAAAAAAAAAAAAACACACCCTACTACAGAGACTCTATTTAGAGCTTCCTGGCAGCAGGCAAGTAGGAGGGGGAAGTTGTTTATCTTGACCAAGGATTTCCTTAGCTGCACATGAAAAACATTCTTTTTGTCAAACATGGCTAGCAGTCTGACAAAGAGTGGCACTCAGGAGGCCAGGATCACCAGGGCGTTGCCGGTAGCCCTGTTTGCCCAGACAAGGAGGAGTATCTGCTGACTTCACGCTGGGCCACTTGACGTCTGACAACACTGACGACGATGACGAGCTGAGAGGGGGAGAAGGTTATGCAGTTAATATTTTCCTGTAGGGAAATGTCATCACCATCCACCCAGTAGGCAAATAAAGGTCACAGCAGACGAGGCACAAGCAAACTGGATTACCAGCCCTTGCTTTTTCACTACGCGTTACGACTAGCACGCAAATGGGAAGATATTTTCCTATCCCACAGACATTTTTTAGGAGACAAAAAGAGCCCAAGCTTTCATGATTAGCTAGTGGGAAGAGGATGCTCTGTCAAAACGTCCAGGAGCCTCTCATCCTCGGGATGTGGGGAACAGGAGTTTGGTTTCTTGCTCCTTATTCACCAAAATGAATGAATGAGACAGCTTCTGCTCCTTCCTAGCAAGGAATATAAATGTATATCAAATGCATTCAGAGGGCTTGAAAGAAAGTGCATGTCCTTCATTTCCGCTGACAGCATGAAGTGCCAGGCAGCTCTAAGGTGTCCAGCTAAGGTATGACTAGAGAGTGTATTCTCTACGTCAGTACCTTTTCTCGTTTAAAATGCTTTCTTGAAGTTGGTTCATTCTTGCTTAAAAAAAAAAAAAAAAATGGTTTCTGGTTTTAAGTCTTGGGCTTGTTACGTTCAGGCCTGGCCCTACAAACAAGGGAATTTTTTCCATTGTTTTCTGTGGAGTCTGGTTTGGGATGAGTGACGAAAATAGCAGTACTGAGCTAGCTGTTATATGCAAACAGTATAGAAATAGCTATATTTAGCTATTTCAGGATAGCCCAGTGACCAGCTTCAACACATGGAAAAATGGTCAGGATTCAGCATTCACATAATAAATCCACTCTTTTTAATATATTAGTAGGAATTCTATAAACGCATAGCAGATGTTATGACCCTGCAGATGATTGAAGTCTGAAGCATCTATAGGTTACCAGTGGTAACTTATTCTTCTTGTGTTGAAAATGCAATATTTGCTGCTATTCAGAAATTCTGTGAATAGATCCTCATCAGAGAAAAAAGAATGGTAGATCTAGGCTGCATTTAGGAATAACACACCAGGGCATACTGAAGAGATTCTGAAACCAAGCATATCCCGTTTCTTGGATTTCACATTCATTCATAAAAGGAAAATGTAGCCAGCCACCTCAAAGCCAGGTCTAGCCTGTCCTCCACATACTCACCTCACAGCTAAATGAAGAGCTCTTTAGCACTGCATTCTCATACAGATTTTGGCTCAGGCTGTCTCATCCTTATTCGAGAATAGTATAGGATTATTCAGGCTGAAGAAGAAAATGAAAAATACTTTTTCAGATGAGAGGCATATGGAAGTAATTAGAAGGAAAATACAAAGAGAGATCACGTCAGATGCAAAGTTTGCCATCTCCTCTTGATCATCAGATCAAATTTTATAGCCCACAGATACTGTGAGATGTTACAGGAAAGAAGATTTCATTTGGACCACATTTTTCAGACATTATCCTGATATTTTCCACCTGTTTCATCAATTTCTTGCTGGGAAGGAAAAAAAAAAGGAGAGAGAGACTACCAAACTGACTTTTCAACAAGAAAAGAGGAGTTGTAAGGAAATTTCTAACTTACTGTTTCACATCCATCCAAGAAAACTGAGGAAAAAAAATGGAGCTTTCTTATACTGCAGAATTGGTGCATGCCATGTAAACAGTACAGGACGTACTTAAAGTAACTGGAATAACAGAGTTCCTACTGAGAAGAAAAGCACAGTGTGGCACAAATTTGGCAGTGGTGATAGTTCCTCTCTACCATGAGTGCAAGAAGAGGAGAGACATAAGTGAGACATTTCTGACGCCATATAATGAGTGGGCTAAGAAAGGCAAGGGAAGGTGTAATATGCGATTTGGGATATGTGATATGGGATGTGGGGTATGGGATATGTGATGTGGGATATGGGATGTGGTGGAACAGGACATGGTATGAAGTGAGTTTCATCTTCACTGGTCTCAGGTTTCTGCTGGACCTTCTTCAGGACCCACATGAAGACAGGATCTTCTGTAGCCCTGACACAGAACAGGTGAAACAGACTTTATCAGGAAGCTTCCTAGCATATGCAAGCATGTTTTGTTGCAGAGATTTTGTTGACTCTTTCTCTAATCAAAGCAGGAGTAGCAGCCTACCATTTGCCTATTTCTTTACATGCTAGAAAATTCAGGGACCATCTTTCAAGAATTCCTCCATAATTTGCGGCAGGATTTCTGCATTTGACAAGCAGATGGTCTCCAGCTCATTCCACCTTTGTATTCATTTCTCTGTTAGCTATCCTCTAGCTTTATGCTACTTTACTTCCTTTTCCCTTCTTTCCCACCTTGTATCTGTGAGCTGTGTTCTCCAGTTGTGCCTGGCTGTAGGGAGGGAGACTGGAGTTGTCGCCATTTGTCTGTCCTTTGTTCCTACATGGTGAATGAGGGTAGGTCGGAGCTAGTTGAGCTATCATCAATTAATTCAGGTGGACAGATAAAGGGACACAAAAATAGTACTATTGATGTATTTTAACGCCATCAACCATTTCTAAAACAACAAATGTGAAATTGTTTATGTAGATGAAGTATCTTGTGGTAGGCTACAGTGATATCAAGGTTTTGTCAACATTCATTTCAGATCAATATGTTTCCTTACTTGGAGTCTCACACAACAGAGAAGTTGACCAGCCATGCCTCTCATCAAGGACAACTTTTTACCATAACTTTGTATTAGATGTTCCGTCCCTCACAAGGCAGACTGGTAGATAAACAGAGTACACTGGTACATCAACACTGCTTTAAATTACTGCTTCCTTAGAAGAACTCCTATGGCTTTGCTAAATCCATCGATCCTTTCCCAATTAGCCATACACTACATTTCATTCTTGACTTAGTTTTCATAAGAGTGATTGATCTTTCAGAAACTTGTAAAGCAAGATTCCAAAAGCAAGCTTATTTTATTATGCTCAATTATTAAATTTTCTCTGACATTTGCTGTTCATATTTGCTGGTAAGCATTTACACATTAATATTTTCTGAGTTCATGTGGAGTTTAACAATATGAATTTCTTATCAGTGAAAAGTACTGTGTTCATTGGCAGAAGCTAAGTACATGAAGAATTAACAGTCATCAAATTCCAGAGGGAAAACAATTTCTGTTGGAGTCTGTTGCCAATTGTCATACTTGCATTTACAGACATGAATTTCCCTTTGCTGGCCATCAACTGCAGTCAGTCTCCTAACATTCATTTTCTTAGCACAGAGCATATTCAAGCCCTAGGCCCCAGATTTCAGTTCTCTTCCTACAGTAGCCAATAAGAATATTTTCATTTATTTCAGTGGAAGGAGAGCCAGAACCCTCACTAGAGAGGGATGTTTCAACACTTTTATGACTACTTAACTTAGATATGTGCAGGATTGAGTGCTCTTACGGACAATTCCAGCTTTGATATTTGTTAATTGGAATGACTTACTAGCCACTATAATATTTAACCAATGCGTAGCCACCTCTATGTTCCAAATATGGGAATCTTTCTTGAAATACTCTTCTTTATATTTTCTTCTTTCAACAAAAAGCCAACATTTTCCACAAAAAGAAGACAGCTGATTTCCATTAAAGGTTTTTCATTTAAAAAATAAATAAATAAATAGTTTCATCAGAAAAAAAGTTTTCCATAAAAAATAGTTGAATGGAAAAAATTCTTTACCAGCCCAAATATTTTTCCATTTTAAATGAATAGTGTTTGAATTACTCTTCTGGGGATACCCAGTAGAGATTTAACTGTTTTATTGCCATATCAGAATATCATATATCTGTCCAAGGCAAGCAAACTCTAGTTTTGAATATTGCAAAGGCAACCCAACTCATAGATTTCTTTTCAGTCATTTTAACGTTTAATTTGGAGAGAGACGCCACCTCAGATGAACTAGAGCTTATGTTGGGAGATTACTAGTCTTGTTCTCTGATGTAACTCTTTGTAAAGCTTCAACAGCACTCAAGATGCCTTGCGGAAGCAGGTTTATCCCTTCAGTATTATAGCCCAGCTCTTGTCTCTCTTCTCTTTTCTGACAAATGCCTTCTTTATCTTTTATCCCACCTTCACATCCTTAATTATCAGATTATTATATATTTTCCATCTTCTTTTTCACAGTCACTTCCTTTCTTTCCGAATTACAAAACAAAATCCAATTATAATTTGGTAAACATTAAAATTTAACTTTGACAAAATTTACTGAGCGCTACCTACAGGTAGATTGATAGATGGATAGGTAAATAAACTATTTTTCTCTGTCATTCACATGAGAAGTAACAATGGGTCTTTGATGCTGCTACATGTTAGCTGCAAGGAAATGCTGACTTTTTAGCAATAACTGTGCACTTGTGGAGTATGCTGAGCAATAGTGCTAAAGCAAGAGTATAAAGGTCTAGATGACCAAAACTGATGAATTTTCCCTCTCAGCTATGCAAAAGATTTCAAAGACGTGTAGAGCCAAGTTTCTCAACAATTAGTCAGAAAGAGGGCACATCCCTTGCTCTTACTCACTCTAGTAAAGAATCTAGCAATGTTATGTAAGAGGATAGACTGAAACAGAAATTGTACAGACTGTCTTAAAAAAAAAAAAAAAAGAAGAAGAATTGGGAGAAGTTGAGTAGAAGCATATTGAAAACTGTCTCCAGCTTACATCATCCTATTAAAGGTTGTCCTTCACCAGTCTTGCTGTATTGCTCAGATCAGAAACTCAGCCACACCAAGGGAAAAAATAAAGTGGCATCCTGTCTGATCCTGCAAACAATTCTACGTGCAATTCTACATGCAAAACACTTTTTCTACAGCTAGTCTTTGCTTTAGACTCATACCATAAAAGTTTATGTTATGAAAGAGATTTCAAAAACTTGCAGCAACAACATAGTCCTCCTTTTGACAAACAAGTGATATGGGTACCGAGACAGAGTTTAATGATATAATTCAATAAGGAGGCTCCTCAAGAGGTCCAGTCACACATACACACAGGAGTAGTTGAATCTTTGAGCTTAAAGAATATATTCACATAAAAAGATTTACTTATGTACGTAAGCATTAGATGGATTAAACTGAATAGTTGAGTTATTTAATCCAGATTGTCTTGGACTTATTAGAACAAATTTTAGTACTTCTGCCCTACCACATATGCTAAGAAAAATATTCAACCTAAACAAATGAGCTAAAAACTCAGATAAATGGGATGGAATATCAACAATGTTAATCATCTTTCGGATGATGATTGGAATCATCAGCTGGCAATTTCAGTGTACTCTATTTCAACATGCTAACAAATAAGCTTCCAGTGTTCAATACAAGGTATTTTTGAGACAGTCTGCTATTTTCCCAAATAAATGCTTTTTACTGGCAGAATAACTTGGCTTCTCTAGATATACTAAAATAATGCAATTGTACAGTCATCTTTCTAATGCAATTAATTTCAGATCTTCATTAAATAACAAAGGGATGGTTTTCCTAGGTAAAATCAGTCAGACACAGTTCTGTAAAACAGTCTCAGAAAGCTACGGAAAACACTGACTGGTTTTGACTGAGCATGAATGGCTGCAAGAAGTTCTGAAACATCAGTCACTACTTTTAATGAAAACTTTAAGGCATACCTATAGCAATTATTAGATGATAGCCTTTTTAACTTAGATTTCTTATTTAAGTTCTGTATTGTCTGCAGCTGAATGTAGTATGTCACAAAATGTTTTTATCACCTGCTTTAGTCCATCTGCAACACAGACTCCAGTCTACATGAAATGTAAAGGCTTACTTTTAAAAGATGTAGTCCATCACTAAAAGACGTAGTATAAAATTGTAATCATTGGGGTTCTGAAGTTTGTTTTGGTTTTCTTTTTAAATTGTAGGTATAATAATTCCCAGGGACAGGATATTCAAAGAAAACTAGACTCAGCAAGAAGAGCTAGAGCAAGAGTTATACAGGACAGAGCTGCCAACTGAGGACTTTCATGCTGTATCTATCCAAAACTAATCATCTCACTAACATATCTCCAACAGCGGACATTAGCAGAAGGTTATGAAAAGAGAAGAAAAGAAAGAGCAGACATACAATGCCCTTGATGTGCCCTGCCAATCACATACAGTTTAGGAACTTCCTGAACCAAACTTAAGAGAGCACTTCTGAATTTGGTTATATGTACAAAAGACGTTAAATTTGGATCTGTGAAAACAGTGAGATACAGGTTACCAACGTGCTCAGAAAGTAATCTGACTTTAAAATATTAAGGGTTTCAAGGACAACAATAAAATGAAATGATTGGGTATAGATGACTGCTGTGACAAGAAGCATAATGAAAGGTGAAAAGGAAGCTAAAATATTAGGGAGATGAGATTAGAAAAGAAGGAAATTACCTTGTGGAAATAAGTCTGAAAAGAGCATGGATTTACAACACAGATGATTGAAGAGAATTGGGGATCAATCAGGCAATAAGAAAACCTGACACTGCCCTTCAAAGTGAGGAGAGTTGCCAGTGCCTTTGCTTTTAAATATGTGTAGGTCGTGTGTATCTTCCAGCTCCTGTTAATACCAGTGAGAGCCACCAGTATATATCTTTGACCACTGCTATGATTTATCCATGTCTTCTCTTCTGCCATTGTGTCACTAAGATTTTTTTATCCACTACCTTCGCAATGAAATTTATCTAAGAGGCACAGCTACAATTAACACAGGATCTAATACATTTTTACTTCCATCTTATTGGCATGAGAATGAGAAGAGAAGCTTGAAAATGTTGTTCTCAGTGTGGTGCGCATGCATTTATAGCATAACATAAAGGCAAAACTCTGTCCTCTAGGCCTCAGAGACAAGGTACAACAAGCACTTACTTTTTGTAAAATATTAGAGGCTTATAAACATGAGCAAAGGAATGAAGCAAAAGGCAGAACCATGTGGCATGTATTTCAATTGAAAATTGGACATACAAAAGTCAGAACGAGACCTCGGAAGAAAGAAAATGTACATATGTAAAGTCTCTTGTCATAATATTACATGTAATGAAGGATAAGCTCTATATAAGAAACAAATGAATATTTGATTTTAGGTATCCCAAAACACTGCTCTAAAAATTGGATTAAACTTGAAGATGTTGAGAAAATACAACCTCTTGGAACCTAAAAGCAGCTTTCTCCTTTTGCCCAGAGTCTATTTCATAGTTACCTAAATATACCAGCAGGCAATTCTGACATGTCTTTTCTTAAATGTGGTTATATAAAGTAATACAGAAATAAGTTTTGGCTTTCCTGCAAATGTGCATAATGGAAAGACAAACATTATTAAAAAGACCATCATTTTTAGTGATTAAAATAATCCACAACAGAAAAAAAATCTTCTGTAACTTTCCAAGTTCCCATTTATCATAGTTTTGCAAAAAGAAGCCACAGTAATTTCATTTTTCTTGACTTCTATTAAAAAGATCAATACATATGATTCCAAAGAGTCTCGGCTCATGAAAAGATGGAGCTACTCTGTAATCACATCTGAAAGTATTGGTTGTCATTAGCAGTAAGATTGATCTGTAAAGACAGTCAGCCCAGAGTGAAAGTACTTAAAAATTTCCATTGGGCTATTGCTGAACAACACTGCCCAGCCACCTTTCACCTTGCAGATAATTAAATACAGATAACGAATTACCATATTAGAAGGAAGAATTGGTTTGAGGATGTTCAATAGATGCCCACTTTAGTAAAGCAGTTCCAAATCTCTGAATAATGATTTTGTTTTGTGCATAAAACCTAACGAGCTCCGACAGTATAAAGTCATTTTTCAACATACATTTAAATCTGACTTGTCAGGTAAGATATTTATAAGTCACCTGAGGTACAAGAATCTCTAATGGCCTGCAGCATGATCACTGCAAGACTTCATACCATCTTGGCTGTAAGAAGAGGATCAAGTGGGCTTAGCAAGGAAGAGCCTTCTCCTAGGAGCCAGAGAGAAATTCCAATCCTACTGAAACCCTTTGGCTAGAATGAGGACAAGGACCCTCCCCTGCATGTGCCCTTCCAGCCAGCAGCTGCCCCTGCCATGCCACAGGAAACCTCTGTGGCCCTTGTCCTAGCATGAATGGTCTTGGACACCCCAGCTCTTTCAGCATCCCCTCTCACTGCACATGCTGTCACTGCCCAAGAGTTGGCTGCTCTTCTTTTCAAGGCCCTGCGGGTACCACCAGCCCTGCCTGTCCCTTCCCATTCCACAGGCTCCTTCACTTGCCCAGGTCCAGCTCCTTGCACCAACCCCCGCCCCAGCGAACCTGCAGCAGGATCAGACTTCAGCTCCTCACAGCCCAGCCATGCCTGGCCATGGGCCCCAGTGAGACAGGCCCACATCCTGGCCCTGTCTCCATAGAGGTGCCCTGAGAATGCTGGCCACCCTGTTGCTGGTGGGACAGCCCTGGCTGCCAGGCCCTGCCCTGCTGACTATTGATGGAAGATGTCCCCTGCTCCAAGCTCACCACTCTCCAAGCAGCTCTGCACGGTTTGTACTGGCGTGCAGAGGAGGCCAAGCAATCTTCAAGCTCTGCTTCAGAGTGCGTCCCCTAATTACATCCTGCTGCAGCTAAGTAAAAACAAGGGGACATATACACCTGTAGTGAAGCCTCCACAGAGCCCACCATGGCTCAGGTTTACCTATTGGTTTCTTGCTTGCTTGTAGATTCAGTGTAGCTTGCGTGGGATCTCTTCAAGGCATAGAAAAAGGCCATGTTTGAAACTAAAAACAAGAAAAATTACACTAAGTTCTAAAAGCAGGGATTTTAACATCTTTGAATTCAATCAAGTTACTTGAAACATGACTGTGAGGGAAGGACCTGAAATCCTAGAGTTTTAGCAGTCTTCTGTGGGCAAGCTAAAGGTCCTGCAGTTGAGGGAGAAGAAAAAGTAGACAAGAGAAAAAATCTGACAGAGGACAGAATGTGAAATGTCATTGTAGTTCTGAAAAGAGAAAGGAAGTGATGGTAGTTTCGGTAGCTGTCATAACTTTGGATGCTACCAGCTCAACACAGCACAAGGAATCTTGATTTTGTAGCATCCAGAAAAGCAAACCCTCAGGAAGAATCTTCATTTAGCAATCGAGAAAAGCACAGACATTGGGATCCTGAAATCTATTTGTGATCCCATGAGCCCAGGTGAAAAATATGCAAAGCCAGGAACATCACATTCCACTTGCCATCCAAAAAAATTCCGTAAGCATGTTTATAAAAGCTTTACGTGACTGCTTTTTGTAAGTAATAAATACAGTAAATGAAGTGTAGTTTGGAGTATCCGCACAGCTGCTAAGTCTGGGAAGGATATGCTCAAGATTTTTGCTGAAAACGTTGTAACACAAGAAAAGCTATTTTTTACTGATTCTAAATAAAATAATGTAGGAGACCATGTTTTTATGGAAATGCCATAAGTTAGGAATGCTAAGTTTCCTGCTATTTCCTGTAAAAATACGAGGGAGAAGGTGTTTTCTTATGTAATTCCAGTGAAGAAGAATGAATCTGGAAAGGAATTATTATTCTTTCAAAAGCTAAAATTATATTTCCCTTCTAAAATGTGGCTAATGCTTCCAAATTAGATCTTGTGGTATTACTTTGCTTCTACCAAAAATTCATCTCAAACCTATGACAGGGGAGCATGATTTCACGCAGCACTTTTTAACCTTCCATTTTCTCCCAATACTGTCACCAACAAACAAATAGTTTTGATTCAAAAGCTAGTTAAAGCTGATATGTAACTGCAAAAAAATACTTCTTATGCCATTTGCAAAAGCCAGGCACTTAAAAGTAAGGAAATGAACAGATGAGGACATTGCTCGTTTCATATTGGCCAGTAGGTAAACCTAAAAACCTCAGACAGTTCAAACAGTGCCATCTGTGAGTGATTTCCCACCACCTACCTACCCATATGAGCCACCCAGGGAGCTTGGCAGAAGCTTGTATAAGTGGATGGTGTTGCAGCAATTCTGTTCCTACAAAACCTGCTCCCAGTATAACCTACAGGCTGTGGCTGTAACTTATTAAATCTGTCTTCTGCACTCTGACAGTAACAGTTGGCACAGTGACCTTGTCCTTCATGCTTTCGGATTTCAGCTTTACCATGGCCAGAGTTTAGACTTTTTCCAATCCTGAGCTTTGCAGAAGATGGCAGTCAGACCAAGTGAGACATTGTCTCTGTTGATTTCAGTAAGCTCAGACATTCCTCCACTGCTACACCTGTTTCAAGGAATTAGCTATTACACTACAACAAAACAGCCTTAGCTCTTCCCTAGCGATTGTCTTCCACTGTTTTATCCTTACTTTGCTATCACGATTGTTTTCTTTAAAAACGTGACCTAGTAATCATATTTACCAACTGACATAGGAATTTGATAAGGAAAAAACTAGAATACCTGTGGCAAATCAGGAAAAACTGGAATACAAGATTGTGTCTTACTGATTTCAGATTTGCATGTGGCCCTATCCATCTGTGCCACCGATGTCTTCGCAGCTGATTTTTATTTTTCAGAATGGTTTTATTTCATGCTTTTGGTTTGGAATTTCTTGATGAAATATTTTGTAGTTAAGGTGACAGCCCACGTGTTGTGATGAAATATTCACATCTCCATAGTCACTAAGATTGATAGCTGAGTTTATCATGTGGATAGTGTGAGATTAATGGTCTTCTTGATTTTTCACTTCCCTGCTCTTGAGTTTTGTAAATTATACAGTGGGGTAACAATGTTATGTTGCTTAACAGTCTTAACTGGCTTTTCAAACAAAGGGGTTGGGGCATCTCTCAATGTGTCTTAAAATCCTTTGTACAAATAATACTGTAACTGTCTCACCAAATTACTCCTTTCCAACTACACAGCAGTACAGAAAGTACAAATAGTTCCTTTGGAGGCCGTCTTATTCAATATTGACTTGTCAAGAGCTCTTTCCTTGTCTTAGAGGAAACTTCTCCACAATACAAGAACAGGAGGGAAGCAGAGGATCTTGCCCCAGATTCCACTGCATGCTTCACCTCAGCAGGACTTCCTCTCAATCCTCGATATAAGGCACAAGGATAGTGCGGGTTAATCTTTCCAGTTCAGAAATGTTTAGTTGTCTCTGAGGTCAATGGACACTTTTAATATCTGATTGATTTAGAAAAGGTCTTTCTTGTCTTCCTAAATTACTAAGATCTGAAGAAGACAAAAACTCCTAAAGGATATAAATTGTAACTTTGACCATTTAGAAGTTATCAGTTTTAATCTAGAGAGATTCAGTAGTGTTAAAGTCCCACTTTAATACCACTATCATTTTTAGCAGTGCTTGTACAAAATAAATTTGAAACTAGGAGGCAGACTACACAATAGTAGCACTAACATCTGTTCACGTTTAACATTCTGCAGGAGAAGTGCTCCAAGCTGTCCAGAGTGAGGTGCATGGGCAGGGGGACAAGGACGGAAGGTTGGCTTCTACAATGTATTTGGGTACCACATCGATTCCATTCCTAAACATGAACGTAAACGTTTGTGAATTGTTTTTAAATGAAGTGTTGTGCAGGGTAACCTGACAGAACGCGAATTTTGTTTGTATGTCTGATAGGGCGGAAGATGCATTGTACCACCAGAAACCTGGAACAAGCGCTATTTTCAGTAATCCTTTTGTCTCTTAATTTTAATGTAGATGTGTGTTCAACAGTCAAAGTCCAGGCAATGTCTGGACAGAAAATTGCACTGAAAACATTTTTCTTTCCTAAAGCAAACTCAGGGAGAAACATTTATTTAATAAAATGGAAAATCAATATAATTTTAATTTTAAGAAGTCAGAGCCAATGCCAAGCTGTCCTTTAAGGAAGCTTGATAAGAATTCATGACCCTTTCTTTTTTTCTTGGTAAGAAAAATATAAAACCAGCATTGATTTAATGATTCTTTTCCAAGTTTGTTTAGAGTCTGAAAGTTTTGTTCATCACTATTACTTCAGTATCTTCTGCAAATTCTGCTTGATCATTGTGTATTTATGGCTTCAAAACTAGTTCAGATTTTGAATTAATTAAGCAGAAAGAAAAACAGACAGCACAGTTACTGCAGAGTTGTGCATACTGCAGGCTGTAGCATTTTCAATGATTTAAACATTCCAGCAAGAAGTTCAAATCAGTGTGACTGACATGTTGGGAGCAATAGAAAAGACAGATCACAAGTTCTCAACAGGAAAAAAGAAGAAAAATGAAGAATAAGAAGGAAAGTAATATTTAAAGTGAAATTACATTGGAGCATATATTGTTGAAAGACATTCTCACACTGGGAAAATGCAGAAAGCAATACAGAAAAGTTTTATTTCATTGAGTTGCTAGTTCATTTAACTATTTCTCACATTTCTGTAATGAGTGTCTTTTAACCATTTTTCCTACAGAGCTCTTGACTAGCATGACTGGTTGGAACAGTCTGTTTATGCCCCATTAATTCCAACATAGAAAGAACCAGTTGTACATGAATTTGTCCAAGCCATGAAGATAGTGTTCAATCAAGTACGAACCACTTTCTTGGCACGAACCCAACATCTATTTGGAGAAGGCCTCCTGAAAGTGGCAGAGCTGGAACATACATGTCTTTTCTCTCCCTGGAAACTTGAGGATTAAATCTTTGTTACGGTTGCTAGTGATATAAATAGTGAATATGTTTACATGACTTGGTGCATAAAATCAGACACTGCAATTCCAAGAGCCTTGTGGGGCATGTAAAGAGAGGAGGCCAAAGAATTTTGGCCTACTGAGTGGAAATGCTCTTAAATCTCTGGGACTTTAGCCTGGGTAGACTGATGGCTCTCATGAGTGAGGGGGAACCAATGCTTTTACTGGTGCAGGGCTCTGAGTCACAAATGACCTCCCAGGCTGCTTTTGAGACTTTCTCTTTCTTATAATCTTAAGGGAAGCCATGGCTGACTCTTGCTTCGTGCAAAAAAAAATTTTTAGCAATATTATTATCAGGTGACCTCATATTTCATTGTTACTAGTATTGAACCACACAATGGAGATTATCACACCTCTATAAGATCAAAGCCCGTAACATAACATTTGATTGGAGAAGTCAAGAGTGACCTTAAAGACTACACCCAAACACAGATTTCAGAATCAGAAAGAGACTCTAAGAGACACACTTGACTGTGATAAAAACTGAAGCTCAGGAAAACTCTGCATGTCTTAGTTAATAAAATCACATCCTATTACTCACCAAATAAAGTATTTCAAAAATAAATAAGTAGGTGGACTACCACACATTCACTGAAAAGTGAATTTCTAGATAGAAAGTATGAAAATAGGATCCATCCTTATATAATATATGTATTTGTATATAGAAGTCATGTTGTAATCCCTCTAACACAGCTGAGGACATAGTCAGTTCTGTTAATTGTTTGTTTTCCTCTGCAGAGGGTTTGTCTACTTTATTAGACCGCAGAGTTTTGAAGGCTAGAGAGTCAGCCCTCCCAATCTTAGGAGAGATTGTTTTCCTTTCAAGTAGTGCCAAGGTCAAGCTGCCATCACTACAGGCTGGAGTGACCTATGAAAGTTCCACTGCTCTTCTCAGGATTTGAAGCAGACTGCTCCAAAGTCCAGAAACTAAAGGAACTGATGAAACATAATATATGCAAAGTCAGATTTAACTGCTTTTGTGTGCAGCATTTTACATGTATTGAGGTTTGACTATGCAAAGGATTTTTGAATGTGTGATATGGATGACATGGATAATTTGCTTTCTTGCTTGCTGAGGAAGGAAGATAAGAGGAGCACAGTTTAAGAGACTTTAACTGCTCTTTTCTCAAGTGTCAAATTAAGGGTCATCTGACTTCTCATCAGCTTCCCTTCAGGCAGGAAGTTTGACTGGTTTTCAAGGGTCAGTGTGTGAGAGAGAGCTGGCTTATCTACCAGTCCTTGATATATACTATTTATATTCACTTAAATCCAGAGAGGAGCTAGTTAGAGACCTGAAATTGAATTATCTTCTGCTGGAGTTCCCTAAAAAGTGACAGTCTGCTGGCTTTATAGCAGTCAGGGTAGCAAGAGGATCATGCTTGACATATAAACCAAGGGAGTAGAGCCATAATTCATTTCTCTCCAGTCCCAACACCACAAGTAACCAGAGAATAAGAACGGCAATGCATCGTAAGTTTTATGAAGAAAGATGATTTTTCCACCAGTGTGTTGGCATGTGCAGTTCTGTGCTGAGCTGACTATGGAATACTAGCTGACTATGGAATCAGTATTTTTGCTGAGGTGATGGAGGTGTTTTAGAGGAAGAATTTCTCAGAACTTTTATGTCAAGGAATATGTTAGCTTAGATAAAATCAAATGACTGAGAAAGGACAAAATCATAAAATTTCTTTCACAAGCATGTGTGTTTTTTCTGCTCTTATCCCAGCAGCATTTTAAGATATTCTGAAATTCTGTATTTCAGTGGCTATACTGCTGTCTTGTCTACTAGGATACGCACAACTGAGTCCTTCTTCTACCTGACATGCAAATATTCATCTTCACACCTTACTGAAATGAGCAGCAGCATTTCCCTCAGTGGGAGCCTTTATACATATACAGGTTACTTTTTTAATTAATGAGTCCAAGATAAGTAATAACAGTGCTTTCAAAAGCCATGTTCTGTCAGAAGTCTCCCTGAAGGAAACATTCATGCCTGTAGTTACTTTTTCCATATTTAAAGAATTTCCTTTATGTATGGGATTCTCAGAAACGTTGATATGGGGCAATAGTTGAGAACTGCAGATGATCTTGGATGCAGAATGAACACGCACATACGTGTGCTGGTTGTACTGTAGGCTATAGGGTGTCTTCTGGGCTTATATATCAATTGACTTTGAAATTTGTGAAAGCAGGCAGATTTTTGTAACCCTTAATGTGATATAATGGCATGGATTTTAAGGATGTCAGCCCTTTTGGTGCAATTTAATACAGGCTGGTTAAAAGGAGCAATGGGAAATCTATGCGAGCAGTTTCTAGCTGTCAGCTCCAATTTGCCATGACAGCCTGCACTGCTATTGAGCAGTTTTGACCACCTCCAAAAACGGCTGATTTGAATGTGCATGCTCTTTGGACCCTCCCCTGGAAAGCTCCTGGCAAGACTACCCAGTTCTGTAGCAAAAGAGGAGAGCAGAAAACCTGCAGTCCCTTGGAGGGTGCACGAGAGCGGAGCTGGGCTGCAGCCAGCAAAGAGCTCCCCGCCATCAGTGTAAGTGGTTTTGTGAGGATTGGTGTCTGGGGCTCAGCAATCCCCTGCACACCCGGGTGCTGAAAGCCGGAGGGGTCTCTGTAACACCCCTTTATCCTTTGCACAGTATTGTATTTGTGTTGCATTTGTAACATGTTCATCTACTTTGTTTCGCCTTCTTTCTTTTAGATCTAAGAGAGCTATAAAAAATGGAGGATCCAGTCTATAGAGAGATGCCTAGCAGCAATGGAAATTTCTCAGGCCTTACACTCTGGTATAGGGCCCAGGGTCTATTTCTGACTAGCAAGCTCAAGCTCTCCTTCCTTTAATGAATACTAAGGAATTAATTCCCTGCAGTACTACAGCAATTATTATTACATGAGGACAGAACACAGTGCACATCATTCATTTTCCTTGCTTAAGGGGCAGTGTAATACCATACTGCTCTTTCTCTATTAGTTATAGCCTGCTATTGGTAACTTTAAAATTTGGCATGCCATATAAATAACAATACATTCATGCAATTGAATGCCTATGCAGTAATTCAATCAAGGGAGTTCTACTGCTGGTCATAAACTGCTTAAGTTGTTTGACTCTCAGCTTAAGACATCTGCAAAAGTCCTTGATTGAATTACAGCCTTAGATTTACCTGTACATCTTGTGTTATTCAATGCTACTTATATGTGGTGAAACATCTTACATGATCCGTAAATCTTGAACTGCTACCAAAATAAACTGCTTTTATCTGGGTGAAACCTTATCGAAAGAGCCTGGAGCCCTTCTGCCTTTGATAACCACGTTGTAGTTACAGATCTACAACTACAGCCTGTTGTTTTTCTCAGCATTCCTAAGGACAGCCAATATCTTTCATTGAGTCAAATGCTATTGGAATTAAAAATGGATCAGTTTGTGGGTACACAAGATCTCCTTCAGGTCTGACAGAGATACAGTGAGCAATATATTAAGATCACACATGGAGCAACAGTTCTGAGTGTAAGCTAAGTGCCACATCTTGGGAGGAAAGCTCCTAAAGGCACGTCATCAAAGTGCATGGGGTGACACATGGGGAGGGCTGAATGCATCCAGTGTAGCATCTTAGACTGTTAGAGTTTCCAGCCAGGTCTGTCTTTTGAAGGTATTGCCTGGGTCATCTCTGAGGATCAGGACTGAGCAGCCAGACCTGAAGAAATTGTGTGCAGAACGTGTTTTCTTGGCAAGTGTTTCTGTCCCTTATTGACTGTCTGCAACTTCTGTAATGGAGTGGCTGTTTGGTTTCACCCACATCTTTACCATGAGAATAGTTGGTGTATGTGGTGAAATTCATCACATTCGGGTTTTCAGATAAGAAAAACAATTTATGCATTTCTGTTGTGAGGATGAATTTATTTTGACATTTTTTTCTGAATAAAGGCAGCTGTAAACTTCAACAGCCTATGTGAGTTTGATGCATCATTCATTCAGTATTAAAGCAATGCCATTTCAGAAAAGCACAACTGTCTGATACAGAGGCTGGAAATGTCCCTGACAAGCATCCAGAGCTCAAACAGCCTCCATGGTGTATGTTTCCGTTAGCAGTGCCATACACATCCCACTCCCAATTCCCAGAGTAGGGAGCATGTCAGGACAAGCTGTGGTCTGGCCAAGAAAAAAAAAGAAAGAACCATTTTTTCCCTCCCAAAAGAGCAGTGCTCATACAGAGAGTAAGAGAAATAGCACAGACATCTCAAAATGTAGATTTGGACAGAAAACTTATATGGCCCCTAGGAGTTCAGCTTCCGGTCCCTCAGACGGATCTGGTACTCATATCAATACTTTTTGCCAAATACAGATTAACAAAACCAGCTGCTCCTACTGCACGTGTAAACCAGGCTGTCATTCAAGGCAGGCAAACACTCACTGGCTGTTCCTGGTGTCAGCAACTCTGGGCCAGGAGCGGATATTTTCCATTTTGCCATTAGAAAGCATCACACCCCTGCAGTCGACCCTGCAGAGCAAGTAGGGATGCTGCAGGAGTTTTCAGGCAGTTCCTTGAGGCACAGCAAGGTAATGACAGTGGTACTGGAGCAGGATCACTCCCCCAGCAGCAGTGGTGCTCAGCCATGAGGTGCTGAGATCTACATTTCTATGAGCTTGGTGGAGAAAGTATGTTAGATGGAAAGTTTGATAAAGCTGGGACAGGAATAGCTCTTCCTTAGACTCTGGAGATGAAAGTGAGCGTCTGTCCAAGTGCCTATGTGCACTCCCAGCAGGAGCACGGACACTTTGTCCCCAGAGCCTGAGCTCCACGTGTAAACACCGGCAAAATTTGCTTGTGAGTGTGCAGGACCCTCCTCAGCCTCCTCTTCTGGCTGTGCAGTGCATAAATCACAGTGGCTTTCACCGTTTCTCACATTGGTATCAGTAGATCTGAAGATAGAGCAAAAGATTTCTAGGGGTCTAACATACAGTATCATCAAACATACCACAATGTTTCTTTTTCAGAAGAAATTCAGAAGAAAAGTAGTAGTACGACGGTATTTTTTTAAGCCCACAATCTTCAGAAAAACCGCATAACAGAAAATGGAATATTGTGAGCAGTCCACATAATTACTCATGATAGATAACTGTATTAAAAATTAAACATAAATTATTGGAGGCATTACAGTGTTGGCACAAGATAAAAAAGGTGCTTCATATTACTGAAAGGTTTAGCTAACTGCCTGAAAGTTTGGCTCAGTAGGAAAGAGACTAGCCTGGATAAATGGAAAGCATTTATTGTTTGAAATATGGATTTTAATATAGCACAGCACAACCCCAAAACATCAGTCCTTTTCAATACGGCTAAAGAAAGATGGGTCTTGCAGATTAAAGTAGCCAGCAAGATGCTCTTTGGCAGTAAGAAGTGGGAGAATTAGCAAAGGAGTCTCCTTGGAGCTTCTCCACATCTCTGGAGGAGGACTCTTTGCCTCTTCCACAGGGCTCCCCAGAGCCTTGCCTGGCTGATTTATATCTGAGCGCTGGGACACATTGCTGGCAGCCCTGGCACCCAGATGCCCTTTCTGCTCCAGAGGACACCAAGCTGTGAGACAGAGGGGAAAAAGTCTTGTGCTGGGAGTTTCCAAGACCTTCAACGATCTGAGGATTTTAAAAGTTTGAAAATGTTCCTGTGATTTTTAATTAAAAAAAAAAAATAGGATGAAGTGATACTTCATATTCAGTCTTCAATATTCTTCCGGTATAAAAATGTATCATGCAAAATGGAGAGGGAAGAATGCAAGAACGCAGCTATTCCAAAATCTATCACAGTTTCCTTAGCTATCTGAGGTAAGAGAGATCTTTTTACTCTGGGTTTGCACAGCTCCTTGCTCAGAGGGGTTGTTCTCTAGAACAAGGGTAGGCAGGGACTACAATGTCGACAGACATTCCAAAGTGTGGTTATCTAAACAATTATCCAGTTCTTCACAGGTCAAAGCTCGCAGTTTTTGTCTCCAAGCTCTTAAGTGAATTTTAGGTTTTACGGAGAAGAGAGATGCTCTGGAAAAAAAAAAAAATGTGTTCACAGGCTGTTCAAATACAGAAACTGGGATTCTGGAGCTACATTTTACCTTGTGGACATCATTTTTCTTCAGTCTGGCTCCCAGCAGACAGATTCCTCAAATGTGCAATACCTTGCCACAGCGCACGCATTGCCCCACAGCTTCACTCTCCCACTCGTTACCACCGGCCCATTCGCAGCACCACATGACATAACCAAGCAGCACGTTGGGTGTCATGTGCAGATCAGCCTGGGAGCTGAGTGTGCTGTTTATTTGAATGCGTAAACATTTGTCTAGCAAGCTGGGACAGTGAGCTCACTTGTACCAGACATGGCATTTGCTCCTTACTGTCTCCTGTTACTCGTGCAATTGTGACTCAGATGTTTTCAGAGAAAAAAAAATAATAAGATGTGAGATCGTATGTCTCATCTTTCAGAAAAGACCTTTTCAAAGAGGGAAGCCTGGGTAGCAGCCCTGAGGAACTTTACTCTCAGATGTGCATTATCTGTGAAAGAAACAGTGCTGGTGATGATGGATCCATGGAAAAATTGTTATGATAATACCACAAGAAACTGTTTCTGCAGCAGCCAGAGCAAGCCTGAGATAGCAGGCTTCAGAAATTCCAAACAGGTCTTACTCACTCAAGAAACGCCAGAGAGAAGCCGCTATGTGCTCCGCTGTGGGTTTCACAGCACAAGGCTGCATTTGCCAAGCTGAGGAGTCCCATGTGGTGGGGCAGGAGCGCAGCCACAGCCCAACGAAAGCAAAAGGGATTTCCTCCAGCTTGTTTCACATGAAGGGTCCAAGATAGACGCTCTCCAAACCTAGTTTATAAATCTCAACCAGGGGAGTTGATTGACCCATGCTATTTGGCACTGATCGCTATTCCTCTGACTAATCGGCATGCATTTTTCTAACCCCACGTTCTGCAAAGGTCTCACAGTAAGCAGGGCTAATATCTGCAGCTCTGTTTTTAGCAGACACTGTGTGGGTCCAGGCAAGAAACTTTCCTTCTTCCCTACTGCTGATGCTGGCACAGGGCAACAAGGCAACAGTATGAACTCCCCTCCCTCTCTAGCCTATTGGGCTATTTAAGCCATTGACACAGAACAGAACAAGCCCGAAGGTGCTGTGGTTTCCACCCTTCATTCCCATGACCTCCCTGAGCCTTTCTGCTGTGGCCAGGAGGAGGAGCTGGCCTGTCTGTGTTGCCTTCCTCCTGCAGCCACCCTCGAGTCACACCCATCTCCCCTGAAAGCACCCCCAGCACCAGGGGGAGTGTGGAGGAGTGAGAATCCACCTCATACTCCCTTTGCTGAGGAAGGAATCTTTAGGCCGCTTGACAATTACCGTGTAATTGTGCTGTATCTATCTCATAGCTTTACACAGAAACTGCTAGCCACCACAGAACAGCCTTACTAGAACTCCTTTACTGTCAGTCCCTGTAACAAAAAGTTGAAGTTGAGTATTGGAATTTTTTTCTCTTCCCACCTTTTCAAGAGAGCTGTGCACTGCAAGATGAAGAACTGGAGCTTCCACACCTAAGTACACTATACATTTCCACATCAGCTAAGACCCCAAGTAGGACAAAAAGGAGCAAAGAAAGGAGCAAAGAGTTACATGAAAAATGGCAAGGTCATTAAAAATTTATAGAGGAGGGGATCCAAGTGCGGTAATGAGGCATCGCACAAAGGCAATGGAGTACTTAGCACTAAAATCCTTTCTGCATGCTATTTGGTTACCATCTTATCAACATGACACCCATTAGGATCTGATAATAGTAACTAATCAGCTGTTCTGCCTTCCTTTATTTTCCTTCAGAAAACATTTTCTTTGGTGCACAGTCCCTCCCCACAACAATATTGCACACTGAATAATGCGTGGAATGAAAGCCCTGTCATGCAGCCCTGATGTCACTTCCTCCCAAACTGATATTATCTACCAGGAGCCCTTTGAGCCTGCATGGGTGCTGCTCCCACCACAGACCTCAAAAGAAGACCACAGTCCTTAGAGGCAACTGCCACCTTCCATTAGCAGTTTAAGATTTGGTCAATGCCTGGGTTAGAGCTGGAAGATGTTTCTTGCCGCACTGAAGGAGAGTGGCACCCATGGGTTCAACCCAGCGGCTGGAGAAGTCACTAGGTTTGAGTGATAAGCGCTTCTGAATATGAACAAAATACATAAAACACAGAGTTCACATTAAAATTTGTGTTTCTAACTCCAGGCAAGAGGCTGCCATCTGGCTGAGAAGTGATATCACTTTTGTATGTTCAAAGTGTGAGAATCCAAGTGGGTCTTTTGACACGTCAGCAATGGTTTCCAGCTATAAAAAGAACGTGACTGTTTTGTTTGTTTTGTGGTTGAAGCTTTGAACTGCTGCACTGGGACGTGGGATCCTAGGATCCCTACCCAGAGCAGACACAGACTTGCCATGTGATTAAGACAAGTCCTTTTTTCTCTGTTTCATTTCCCAATCTGTAAAATGGTAGCTATAAAGCAACATAAAAATTTGACTTTTTAACTTAGAAGCAATCTGAAAAATCGAGGCTTTCAGGTAAATCTGAATATTTTAAAATGTCACTTCTTTGCTGAAAAGAAAAAAAAATCAGAAAAATCAAATGCATTTTCTTTTAGGAGATTTTTGCTGAAACTGTTACTTTGCATCTTTTAAATTAACCCTAGACAAGTTCTGAAGTGAAAAAATTGTTTCAGGATGAAAATTCCAAGCAGTTTCACCATCAGAAGGGGGATTAGAGAACTTTTGTTTGAAACTTGTCGGCACGTAACAACCCAGTTTTTAGCAAACTTAATTCAGCATTGTTTCCACAATTTTGACATTGAGCAAAAAAAAAAAAAAATCAAACATGCAACTATATGTTCTCTTTCTCTTGTCTGTCTATTTAGATTGCCCATTCTTAAGGGAAAAAAAGTCTCAGTCACACTATAATCAATATTACAGCTATGAATGTATATTGATACCAAATAGACGTCTGAGTACTATTTTCCAAAGTACAAATCGAGGATCCAAACCTGTGCTCAAACTACTTGTAGGCAGTGACTCTTATGAAGAATTTCACTACAGCCAAATACCATTTATCAGTTTTCAGCAAGGTGTTGGCACATGCAAATCACTTTTAAAAAAAACAGTTAACACTGAAAATGTCCCTCAGATGTTTGCCCTTGCAAGAAGATGAATATTCCCAGGGGACTGGAGTAGAGGGTGGTAGGAATTCATGGTGTCTTTTAGGACAAACAAATTCAGGAACAGCAGTGCCTCCAAGGGTGAAACTGGTGCTTGCTGACTAGGCAATGACCTCCATGCATGGCCTCAAAAATCGCAAAGAGGAAATGAGATAATAAGCACAAATATATGTGCTTCTAGTTTAAGCCTGAGGATGTGGTTTCATCACCTTCTTCTCTTCCAAATGGTGAAGGGTGCATTTTGTATCATCCCAAGTATTACTACAGACAGATTGCCAGAAATGATGTTGGAGCATTCGAAACATTGATTGAGTCACTCTGGGACATCCTTTCCCTTGGAATCTGAGGAGGCTCAGCATCTCTGGTTTCTGATGTGCCCCTGCTCCATTTTCACCATCTCTAAAAGGGTGGTAAAAGCTGTGAGGATTAATTCACTTATATGGTAAAAATAGAGCACAAATCCTGAGCTGTACCAAAATGCAAGTGGGATGTTATCATCATTTCCTAGACAGTATTTCCACAAATACAGCAGCGTATAGAGGCTATTAGGCACATTCCTTTGCTACTACGGTGTAGCAAGTATTTTGACAATGATACAAATGCTCCCTGCTGATGACCTGGATTTGCACGGTAGCAGACAGCAGTGACTATATTCATTGAGGCTCATGTCCAGAATCCACTTACACTCAGTGGAACATTACAATCATAAAGCACAGTTCACCTTACCTACGAGGACAGGCTGAGAGAGTTAGGACTCTTCAGCCTGGAAAAGAGAAGGCTGCGGGGGGACCTGATAGCAGCCTTCCAGTACCTGAAGGGGCCTACAGGAAAGCTGGGGAGGGGCTTTTTACACAGACAGGTAATGACAGGACAAGGGGTAACGGCTATAAACTGAAAGAGAGTAGATTTAGACTAGACATAAGGAAGAAATTCTTCACTGTGAGGGTGGTGAGACACTGGAACAGGTTGCCCAGAGAGGCTGTGGATGCCTCCTCCCTGGAAGTGTTCGAGGCCAGGCTGGATGGGGCTTTGGGCAACCTGGTCTAGTGGGAGGTGTCCTTGCCCATGGCAAGGGGGTTGGAACAAGATGATCTCTAAGGTCCCTTCCAACCTGAACCATTCTATGATTCTATGAAGGTGGAAGACTTCTATAAAGTCATCCCTCAAATGAGTTTTTTATCCAGATATAATTTCAATTCAAACTTTTAACATTTGCTATATGAATTCACATCTAGTAGAATTACTGTTTATTTTCTAAAATGTACTTCATGTTGTTTCTATAGCTGCCATTTCTCTACAGACCTAAATATGACAATAAGAAAATTCAACAAAATCCTTCTGTGAGTATCGGTGTATCTGCACTATGGTCAGCTAGCTCTCTCAAAACACCTCTTGAATTCACTAGAAGAAATTATGGCACTGAGTGATTTTGCTTCAATCAGCTTATCTAGTGGAATACTTCCTGGTCAAATCCAATAAACAGCCTGTGAATGGGACTAGGCAGTGGTATACCTTTCGCTCTCCTAGCCAAGACCTCACAAAACTGGCAACTTGCCTTGTATGAGCCCTGGAGCCAAACCTGACACCTCCAACTTGAGAAGAGCCCCGTGCCGTATGAATTCTGAATTCTTCTTAAAGAGAAGCAATACAAAGTCATTTGCTTTACTGTCATTCCCATACCAGCTGTAACAGGCTGAATGCATAGGTAGCCAAGACTATTTTTGCAAAGTTAATCCTTACAAGTGCAGGAGGAGCTTGCTTTCAAACGCATGGCTCACCATGCACACCCGGAAAGTTTGCAGTTCTGCAGATGTAGACTTTTCACTCCACTTGTAAAATATTCATTTCCAGGAAAATGAAAATCTTCTGATTCTCATCAGGATCAGGAAAATGCTCTTTGAATATGTTCACATTGTACGGTGTATCTTGGTGCCATTTTTTTTCTCAGTGGGAATTGCTCACCAAGTAAAAGGAAAATGACTTTGCAGGTATACAGGCTGTTCATTCTACCAAACATTAGCTGACACTTACCAACCACATTAAACAGCTATTCGTGCAATGCACATTGCTGTCACTGCCTCGCCTTCAGTGTAGGAACACTCTTTTAAACAAAGCCAGATCCTAACTCTAGGCATGCAACATCATCCAGATGTGCTCCTTGGCAAGAGGGTCACCTCTGTCTACAGCACAGAAAATGCCCAGGAAGGAGCTGGAGCACCAGGGTAGTGCTAGCCCACATTGCTTAAGTATTACCTCACTCTCTGGCTCTCTTTTGGACCACCCTAACTAGCTCTTTCAAAGCCAGAAATCCTGCCAAAGGATGGCCAGTCCTCAGCAGCATGAATACAGCCAATTCATTTTACTCAGTCTCAGTGCTAGGGACCTGTCTGTCCCTTCCATATCTAGCGAGGACATGGAAAAGACAGTGACTGATGAGCTGAATTATCTCCTCTTAGCAAACCTGAGTAGCAACAAAGCACAGAGCAAAGGATTGATCCTTATCCATCCTCTCCTCCCCACCCAAATATCAGATCTAACTTTAGTTTAGGCATATGACCATCTGCAGAGGATGGAATAAGTTCTTCTTTTGTAGCCAATAGTAAGATCTGTTTGTGGCTCAACCATTCCCTACATCCAACTCAGGAAATTGGTTTTATTTTGCAATAGGGGCAGAGAAAACCACATGCTTAAGAGCTATCCTAAACTATGCTCTCTGCACCCCAATCTGTCTGAGATGAAATAAATCAGGATTAGTAATTATGACTGGACAGTCATTTGATTACCCAGGCATGTGACAAGACAAAAGGAGTACAATAGGACAAATGCTGGCAGAAGAAACATTTGTGAATATAAAGTCCATACTGCTGTGCTTCTTATGCAGATTTTTATTTCACTACTCATACACTGCCCTGTTCTAGCAGGGATTTTCACAGGCAGGCAAATATTTTCCAAAAGCAACACTTCTGATGTAATAGCACAGATTTTTTTAAAGCAAATTTCAAATTCATAAGCAAGATGAACATGATTTCAGTCTTTCTTGGTCAGTGAAGAGATCCTGATAGCTCCAGAGTAGGCTCCACAATACTTTCATGAGATTGTTTTTGAGCAACCTACAAGCTAAGAAGAAACAATCAGACAAAAATTCTGCCAACAATGGATGGCTTTAAGAGAAATCTTGATCAGCTTGCAGGTATTTTATAAACCAAAGAAGTAGCTTTGGACAGATAATGAAGTCTGGTAGCTGGAATATGCGAAGGAAAAGCTGGGGAAAATATACTGATAAAACTAAACATGAGAGCAGGATAATAAATGGAAGGTGGTGGTCTGACTCCTGGTCCTGCTGAGAGGAGGTGTTAGTGCCCATGGAAAAGGAATGGCTATGAGAGTGGCAGTAACTCCCCAGCTATTTTCCTTCTCTATCTAAAGTACTGAGGCTCCATGTTAGGCTCCAGGCAAGACCACTTCAGCACCCTTCTGCTAGCATCCCAGAGTCATCCAAGTCCAGGAGACATCTATGGATCCAAAAGCAAATATAAGGGTGGTGGAAAGGTGCCGAGCTCCCAGATGCGGCCATTCCACAGCCTTCTCCCTCAGAACCACACAGCAAATGAGAGTTACCCGCCAGAATCTGAGATACCTGACCTTTTGGCAGTGAAAGGAAAAAAGGGCTGACGTTAACCCTGTAGGAAGGGGGCTGGCCTCATAAAGTAGAGCAAAGAGCATGAGGAATTGGAGCTGAGATTCTGGAGACCTAAAGCAAGAGGAGCATATCCTGGAAACGGAAGGAACCTTGGAGAAGGGAAACTCAGGATTGAAAGAAGCCTGCTGAAGGATCCATCTGTCACAAAATGGACTGTCCAGCCAAGCAGGTATTAGGTCTGAGGCTTTTTTTGTGCCCTTATCTTTTTATGCCAAAAATCTCAGGTATTTGGAAAAACATGTTTTTGTAGAATTTTCAGACATTTCCTTTGAAAAATAGTTGCTGTTTTTTAAAGTCTAGAAGTTCTAAAACATTTCCCCCAAAAGCTTTATTTTTACAGTTCTAAGACTCTCCTCTCACAGATCCATTTTCTGTCATGTTTTGCAAATTAATATATTTAGCAGGGTGTAGTTGACAAATGTTAAGCATTTCAACCCTTCCAAAGTGACTTTGTACTCACAATTTTGATTAGAAGCTATGCCAAGTTCAGGTAGAAAGCAATCCTTTTCTGATGTGCTTTATTGATTAAGTTGTATATAGCATTTTCCTGGGAATCCATAAGAAATTCTGGGATGGGAGGCTATTCCATACATTTCAAGAAGTCAGAGCTGGGATTAAGGTTGCTTGAACATATCACCTCACTCACAAATGCAGACCAGAAAGATGAAGGCCAGAAGGCAAGATGCTCACGCCTTCGGTTTCACAGACCTCATGTTTTCTCCATCCTAGCTTGATCCGTGCCAGCTTACATCCCACTTCAGGCACAATTCAGAGGCACAGTGGTCCACCTCACCTTACTTACTTGCTCATGTTTGGCACAGTCTGTTGACTTAAAAAAGAGCTGGAGAGGTTCCCCTCCATAGTGCTATGCACAAATGCTTTTCTAAATTAGCTTATCATCAGCATAGCACCAGATTGCAAAATCAGGACCACAGAAGACATTCTTATGTGAAACTCAATAAAATGTCTTTATTTTCTGAACTGCTCCTCCTTGCCTTCATTTCCTGACTCCTTCAGAATACAGGCCAGTTTGTTTGCTTTTCATGAAAGGGAGAAGGGAGTGGGAATGGGAGAAGAGAATTTCCTTCTATTTGTTTGTTTGGTTGGATTTGATGATGTTTCCACTATTAATGTCCTTAAGAAATTTCTTCTTGAGGCAGTAAGGAAAACTGGTTGAGAGTTTTATTCATGGAACTACAGGACAATGAAATTCAAAAACATGCTTTCCCTGGCAGACCACTATAGGGAAAAAGTAGATAATGAAACACCAAAGTTGAGAAAAAATTAATATCCTTTTGTTTACACATAGAAGCATAGAAAAAGAATATGCAAATTGGGATCATTTTTTATAAAGTAAGGGAGGAGAAAATGCTTGAGAAATGGCTGATGCCAAGTAATTCCCTATGCCTGATGTGTCAGCAGGATCCTGGCAGTGTCTCTTAAAAAAAAAATACAGTGTGTGTTTGTGGGCATCCAACATCCTCTTTGGCACTCTTCAGACTGCTGTGTGGGCTGTGTTCAGCACCTAACATACACCACAAAAGCATTATCTGTTTCTTATCTATCAGGGAGTGGTTCTAAACGTCTGTGTAGGTAAATCTTTCCTAGAAAAAATTAGCAGAAAGCCTGATGGTAGACAATGAGCACCTCTGCCATGAGCCAGGGCTGTGGCGATAAAGGCTGACCACACAAAAATGTGAACCACCTATAATAGAAATGCTGTAACTCAGGCAAAATATAATGTAGCAAGGAGTACAGACAGATTAAAGTCAAGGCCAACACCAGTATGCAAGAAATGCAAAACTAAGATGGCCATAGACTGTCTCCCTAGAGAGTTTCTGCACAGTCAAGAGACAGGCATATAGTCAAAATTAGATAATTTCATATGCAGTGTGAATGCTAACAAACCCAAATGATGGAGAGATCAAATAGAGAGGGCAGTTTAGATTTTAGTAGTGCATGAGAGGATGTTTCAAAAACCAGTGTCTTTAATCCTGTGAGACCAGTGTTAGTTGGTGTCAATCACGAACTACTTAAGTCCCACTGCTCAAATGCACCTCTTCCCGTTCCCAAGAAGACAGCTATCTTTTTTCAGCTTCATGTGTAGTTGTTATTTCCTCACATTCAGAAATGGAAACACAAGAAGATGCTCCTCTTGTCTTGCCCGCACTCACTTCTGATGCTCTGAAAGAGGAGGAGTCAAGGCTTGTCCTGGATGTCAAAGGAGCGCTCTTATATCATTTTATACATGGAAATTAACAGACCTCTCAGTTGCCACAGCGGCTGCAGTTCAAGATGAACTGACAGAGATGTCCAGAGTGTGTCGTAGATACTTCTTCAGGAATGCCCTTCAGGACTTGTCTGAAATGGGAGGGCAGGGGATATTGCCTTAAACCTGACCACTTTTTGACAAGCTGATCCTATACTTAACAGAAGCTTGGTAAGTGAAAGCACCATTACCTCAAGTGGTAATGGCAGCTGAAATTGATCTATTATGAGTCCTACAAATTTGAACGGTTACGCTAAATGCTATTAAAATGTATGGAACCTCTTTGTCTTCAATTATTAAATGGAGTAATTTATGAAACCTAATCTCAATAACCTCACTGTCCTACTGGCCATCCCTGATGAAAGGAAGAGTAAATGTACAGAATGGTGGTATTGATCTTTTCTTAAAGGGGAAAAGAAGAGGATCAGGCCTGTTAACCCTTCACTGCAGGAGAAAGTGGTTCATTCGTGGTTTCTTTTTCCCCCAGAGGTCATGTCCTTCTTTCATTTTTGGGGTCAGGTTTCAGTCTGACAAGTGGTAATTGATTCCGCTGCTGGTTAGGCTGGGGTTGAGTGGGAGATGAAGTTTCAGTGAAAACAAATAGCACTTCACAGGTCTGACCTTTCCTCTTCAAGCTTTTATTGTGGTTTACTTGGGATGTGCAGCTTAAAGACTCTAAACCAGTGGTGTCTATCTTACAAAGCTTCAGATAGTCAGTTTCGAGCTTTTGGTCTGAAGTTAAAGCTGGCTTGTGTCTTTGGATCTGCTGGCAACCTGGCCTAGAAACTGTTTTCTTCATCTTCTTTCTCATGACTTTACATAAGATATGAGAACACAGTCCAGCAGTAGCTATGAAATTTTGCCAATGAACTGAGGTTTGCAGCTTAAGATCTCAGTGTTCAGCGGGGCTATTATGAGACAAAACGTATTAAAATGCAAAATCAGTCACTGCTTCTCAAATCAAGTCATCTGAGGAGCTGGCAGATCTCTACCATCTCCTTTCTTGCTACAATCCTGTCCTTGTACCGAATTACTTCATCTTGCACACGTGCCTACAGATGCTGTCTTACATACCTAATTTTCTGTGATTTAAAGCCAGCTCTGAAGCACCTCCCTGTCGCTCAGTGTGCACTGTATGCATCTTGTCAACTGTCCTGGCTGGAGAGCAGGACTGGGTTGCAGGACAGTGATTTCAGCTATGCACAGTTAATGAGAAATATTCTAATTCAAAATTGTCTTGTCCTGCTTGTGAATCCGTATTTCATATATAACGGAAAGAAAAATAGCCTCAGGGACTCTGCTCAAATGATTCCAGTTAGGGATAACATTTCACAAAAGTAAACCTCTTTGTTTACATGCACATTGTTGTTGCCAAAGTCAGCCTTTATTTTAAGGTGTTCTCAGAAGAGCGTGCATGGCTCATGTCTTAGCAGAAGCATGCAAATTGTTGCAATCCCTATTTTTTTTGCCAACAGTAACAATATTTTAGCAAGGGGAAAGGTTACCTAGTCTCTCTTCTCCCCCTCATCAAGCATCCTGAATTTCCAAGAGAGCCCTGGCATTCCTCCTCTGCCGCCTACCATTTTCCCTGCTGTCCCAGGACGGCCGCCATTCCCAGTAGCACCAGCTCCTCCCTTGGCCCAGCCCAGCGCTCCTCGGTTCTGCTGCCAGCCCTCAGAGGTCTCTCTGGGTGACACAAGGAGCTAGAGCCAGTCCAAATAAATCTGGGACCATCTGCACATCAGACTTCCCAGCCTCTCAGCCAAAGATACATGCTCAGCCCTTCCCAGCAGCTCCAGTCCTGCCACGAGCATGACTGCCAGGTGGGATCAAAGCCACGTGGGAAGAGGTGGTGAGGGATGCGCCGTGAAAAAGCATTTCTAGGAACAAGGGAGCAAGCTAGTGGGTGAACCTTCTCCTTCAAACACGAATACAAAATACCAAAGTCAGGAGTGGGAATGACAGCAGGATCGGTGGTGCTGCAGGAGTCAGCGTTGACCTCACTGGCACCCTGGGGCCCAGCACAACCACCAGCCAGCCGTGGTGGCTGTGGTTCCCAGTGGCTTTGCACCACTCGGCCTGCTGGGCCAGGCAGGCTGCGTTCCTCTGGCCCTCCACAGGAGTGCGGCATATGGCCTCTAACACCTCCGTTCTGCGCCTGAGAAGCTTCTCAAAGGCACTTCAATGTGTTCAGAAGTTGTTCTGAGGTCTATAGTGACACTTTTCTCTGAGCAGTGGGCAAAAATGTTGAGCACTTTCTATCATTATCTTTCATCTACTGTAAAAGATAAGTCACAGAACTCTGGATGTTCAGGCTGTCTTTTGGAAGACTGAACTAGGAAAACAAACTTACTCTTTTGCCAGAATGTTTCGGAAGAAAGGCCAGATGCTGTCTGCCTGTGCAATAATCTACGGTGAAACAAAACCAGACTCATTACATACTGTTATCATTGCTTCATTTGCTGCACAGAAGGACAGCATGCCTCAGCGACCAACGTCATGGATGGTATAACCTCCAGCACCCACCTAGCCTCCACTTTCCGCCCAAAAAATGCCCCCACAGCAACTGTGCTGTCCTATCAACACCACAGCTGCACTTCAGGGCACATTTCCACGCAGCTGCCCTGCAGCAGCATGGAGGTCTGGAGGGAGGGCAGTGGGTGAGCAACACTAATAACAAGACTAACCACAGAACTCCCACGTGGAGTGGACTGGGAGCTCCTCCGAGGGAGCAGCAGCTGTGGGAGGCTGTGCCACAGCATGTTGGCACTTCCATCCTTTCCACAGGAGCAGAGGATGGGGCGCATCTGCCCAGGTCCTTGATTTGGCCCAGAATATCCGTATAAGGTTTGACTTGATTGTCAGGAGAGATTCACAATTAATGTTAACCCATGTGAATTTAACCCTTTAAGCAATTAAAGTAAAAGAATGTTAATCTCCGTCCTTTAATCTGGACAAAACTATTTCATAAACACTGGAACATTTCAGAATTGTGGCATTGAGTAATAATTTATTTTTAAAAGGTCTGTATTTAAAATATATTGGAGAAAGTGCATCACCACGTGTATATACAGTAAAATGCATAAGATGAGGGAAAATGGCATGGAACTTAAGTCACAAGACAATTCAAACTGTGCATCCAGATGTGCTAGGGATCTTTTTGGCTAATAAAATCTGTGATACTGTATGCACCATAAAAAAGCTTTTATATTTGAAGGAAAGGGAACCAAACGACGTTTTGGAAAGGATATTCACAATCACTGGGATCAAATCCTGATCTATTTTAGCACAGACAGGCATAAAACTAACCAAGGAAATATTTAAACATTTGCTACAGCAGCCATGCATGCTATGATATATATGTATTTAAATGAGTTGCCCCAAATTTTCCATCTGATGAAAGAGAGATTTAATTGGATTGCTAAAAAGAAAATAAACAGATGTAATAGAAAACATTTCTGAAAGGAAATTCATGTTACCAAAAACCCTTGACTAATCATAAAGTGATGCAGCTTTGAAAGGAAATACTTTGATTGCATTTTTATTCCTCTGAGAAGTCAGTTGTTTGGAAATACCCAGGATTTTTAAAAAATATTTCCTGTTGTGCACATAAAAACAGAATGTAAACTCAGGAATTAGGGTCTGATTCTTATCTTTGGGTTTTTGTTTTTTTTAACTCAGGTGAACCACCTGTGTTCCACAAGAGTAACTCTGTGAGCTACAGTGAAGATATTTCTGATTTTCATTGATGAGGAGCCTAGGAGAGAACTCACTGAATAGAGCTGGTAATATGAATGCTTTTTTCTACCTCCCTGTTACAACTGCAGAGAAAATAACGCAGCTATGTCAGCGTTCACCTTCAGCAACACAATGCCAGCTATTTGCAAAAGGCATACTGAAGTAGGTGGTATTTTGATAAGCTTTTTATATATTAATAAACAAAGTTCTTTTTTTCTCCCTACTGTCCTTGTAACTAAAGGAAAACATGCATTTGCTATCCTCTTACTTACCTGACTAGGAAACAAAGTGATGCTTGTGGTGGTATCCTGTGAGTTACCTTGGATTTACACCAGTGTAATTATCAGCAAAATTTATTGCTGCAAGTTGCAAAGAAGTGCAGGAAAGCAGAGAGTAATAAAGAGAGGCACTCATACATTCTGTTCTATAGTAATATTGGTCAGGTATTATCCTTCACATGCAAGTGAAAGAGCTCAAAGTGCTTGGTGTGGCATGCTGTAGACAAGGAGCTTCTAGCCAACTGGACCTGTGTCAGGCTGGGGAGATGCAGCACTATCATCTGAGCACAAAATGGCCTAAATCTTCAATAAACCTTTAAAAACGGCTGTCTGACCATCTCATCCCAACCCACTGGCTGTGCACGCATTAGACATTTATTAACACACCATGGTCCTTTGCTAAAGGGCATCCTTTTGATACACAAAGAATTGGGAGGGAGCAACAGCCATTTGCCAAACAAGGTGCCCTGAGCCACAGTCATAAGGAGAAAGGTAAGAAAATAAGCTGTCAGCTGATGTCCCATAGCTCTTGGTACTAATATACCCAGGGTGGGAATTTGTTGGCTGGTGACTCCCTGCCCCAGTGTTTGTAGTAAGAATTCAGCTGTCTGCCTGTAGAAATAATATCCTTAAGTCACATACCCTTAGCGCTGGGCTGACTCAGGTGACATGAAGGGCTGGTCCATACCACTAGCTGCCTTGTTTTCTTCACTGAGCTGTGGAGAACAGAGAAGAGCACAGTGCAGATACTCACACCATCTTTCTGACACATACCATATATCTCCCTTGCTCTCATATCTGTCCTAATAGCCAGAAGCAGGCTCAGCACCGGGCAGGGAGAAACAGGAACAAATAATCTCTCATAGCTGTTCTTACCAGTTTTGAGATGCTTTTGCATTGCCAAAGCAAAGAAATTAAAAGCTGCAGCCTGAGAACAACTTTGAATGGTTTAGAAAGTACCTCCTAGGAGAGCAATAAGTAATGTTCTTAAATTGAAAATTGAAAGGCCATTCATCTTCAAAACCCAAGCACAGCATACAACTGGAGCTCACAGCTTCACACTCACCCTCCTACCCCCATTTTCCTGTTCACTCAAGATCCCATTTTTAACTGCTTCCCTGTTTTGGTGTTGACCACAGAGCCTGGACTCTGCAACTAAATGAAGATCTTCCCATTGTCTTCAGTGGGTCTCTCTTTTCATTGCAGGCCTTAAAAACTTATTTGAAATTTGGAAGTCTGGAAAGATACTGAGAATTAAAAGTCTGAAAAATGCTAGATTCACGTGCTCAAAGCTAGATTTTCCTGCAGGCAAGGTGTGTGTGACAAGAAAGCAAGGGAAAAGCCAGTTCTATGGAAGACAGCGAGCAGTGGCCTTCAGACACCCTCACATATGTTCTTCCAAAGCTGTAAGTGGCTCAGTGCCCCTGCTCCTGGGCATTTCAATCCCCCTATCAATAATCAGGCAGTCAAGAAGCAACACATACGAACACTCATGGCAAATGATTGGGAAGAGAGCCTGAAAAAACCTCAGTGCAACATGATCCACCTCCTTCCACACACGGGTGGCCCAGGAATGCACATCTCCCTGAGAGAAACTTGTGGAAAAAGGTATTACAAAAAGTGATACCTGAAACCATCTGAGTGGAGGAAAGTGACTCTCACTAGATAGAGTACAAGCCAGACTACAAAAATGTTCAGCTTTTACCAAGGCAATAAAATATGAGGCCAGGACTCCAGAAATGAGTAATATTAACATGTTGTATGAGTAGCTGTTTTGGGGGAAAAAAGCTTTCAAGTAAATGTTTTCATAAATGCTGTTGTGTTCAGAGCAGGTCTGCAAATCTGAACACTATTTTCATGTTTGAACAGAGGCTGAACACTTTCAAAAATCTGGATCAACTCACTGGGTTATGCGATCCACACAACAAATTTTATAGAGAGGCACAATCTTCTCCGCATTTTGCGTATCATAGAGCACCCTGCATAAGCCCTAAGGACAACAAGCTCTGATGATACGGCAGTAATAGAAACACTTGGATTTCGGTCGTTTGCATACAAGACAAGAACATGGGGTGTTGTATTATGACTGGCAGAAAAAGAGAATAAAGAGACCATTATCTGCACTTAAATCTTTTTTTTTCCTTCAGGAGGGAAAGCAAAAACATGGGAAAGCCTGAAGGATTCCAGGCAATTTATCACAATTGTCTTTAGAACTGAATCCTCTTCTCCTTGTATGCTCCAGCAACAGATGGTTGTGAGATAACGTATCTTTTAAAGAAGCAGAGCTATGCAGAACACAAATTATTATTCAGTGGTCATAAACCAGGAGACACAATTCATTTTGTAAAAATGCTTAAATTTTGTGATAGACCGCTGGGGAAGCTGGCATTTTCCTGTTTATAAATATCACTGTTGGTTTGACTTTTGTTCTACTTGTGAACATTGCATCAACTCCCATAGGGAAGGGGCTGTCCTTTTCATATCCTTCTTAGATGTTTATTCAGCGTCCAATACCACAGAACAGGGTACCGTAAATGATGAACTTGCATCTGTGAAAATAAACTTTGCCAATAATCTTTGTCCATTTGTTGCCAAGGTCCAAGGCACGGTGCTGCCCGCTGGGGATCTGGCATTTATTGCTCTTCCCTGGATAGCAAGAAGAACAGTTTCAGGCTCTCACTACTGCTTCCAAATGTGAACACAGAAGCTCCAACAGTCTTAATATAAAGAGACTTGGCAAAGTGCTTCCCACTGAGTCAATTGTAGTAAAATCATACAGCAAACTTCAGAATACATAGAGTAGCCTGCCACCTGAAGTGCCAGTCATTTGTAATGTATTTTGCATTTGTAAATTCATAATTTTTCATCTTTTCCATATCTACCATTAACCAATGGAACTAAGTCCAGGGGCTCTTTTCTCAATAGTGAAAAAGTAAAAAAGTAGCAATCCACCTACCAAAGGATGCATTCTCCTTTACCGTGCATGAAAAGAGTCACAAGAAGCACCATTAAGTTTGATCTGTGCAATTTAGTATTTCAGAAATTCTTCAAAAATCAGTCTCTGGGTTTAGCGTATATCAGATATCCACACTTATCTGCTTGTCTGCAACTCACAGTGCAGAGATTATCACAGCGCAATATATGTTCACAGGAAGCTTTAGGTGATACGATGTATGAAATTCTTGCTGAACTGTAACCAAATGTAGGAAGCAATTGTTTGCTGGTTAGAGAACACTTTCCCACCAACTTGCACTGTATCACAGCATTTCAGGTTTATAGTCTTGTGAGTTGCTAAAGGCAAGAGACAGACCAAGTTACACTGAGATGGCCAGTTTGTGTTTCTGTGTGTACATATGGTTCTGTTGGTCTAGCAGATGTTGCTTTCTCTCTTAATATCTTAATGCAAGCAGTACTGGTCTAGAGACAGCTTGGTTTTGACAACTAAAATTAACATCTCAGCTTAATGATCAAAACCAGGTGGTGATTTCAATGTGTCAGCCCAGTTTGTCTTGACTGTAGGAATATTTTAGTCCATAATGGCCACATTTTAACAAAGTTAGCTGAGCCCCTGTCCTTTACGTTATTTTTCTCAAAGTGGTAGAAGGTCCTGCACTAGCACACTCTCTCTCCGGTGCTCTTGCATGGAAGGGCCAAAGAAAAGAAACGATCAATAGCAGCCAAGGCTTTGCTTTCTGAGTGTCAGCATTGCTACTACCCAAGCAGGGAAAAGGAGTGTGTTACACCAAAGAGATTCAGGCAAGCCAGGAAATGAAAACTGAGAACACAAAAGCTCTATCCAAAGCTTTTTGAAGCCAATAGAAAATACATCTGTTGATTTGGACAGAAAAATCAAACATTAAAACTTTTGGGGTCAAGCTTTTTAGAGAAGAAAATATTTTTCAGTATTTGTACACACCCAATTTGATATTGATAAAGGCAATAGTTGTTTGATTTTCATGAACTGCTAGCTTTTCTGACATCTTACAGAAAGCATTTTCAGGTGCACATAGCCATAAATAAAATCTTATTTATAAAAAAAATGATTAATTTCACATATGAAAATTACCTTCTGAAATGGACCACTGAAACACAATCTTTGAGTGGTATAGCCTAACCAGGTGCACTGGTTTCAGCTGAGATAGTGTTAATAACACACCTATGTTTCAGGTGGCACTGAGTGATGACAACACACCCAACACCAGACTAAGCCACTCAGTGCAGAAGAGCTGCTGCCTTCACGGTGCAGCAGTTGGGGAGTGGGGAGGAGCCAGAACAGCTGGCCTGAATTAGGCAAGGGGTTATTCCATACCATGTGATAGCGTAAGTAAGGGCATAAAGCTGCGGTGAGCTGGCTAGAGGCTAGCTACTGCTTCAGGATTGGCTGAGTGTCAGTTTGTGAGTGGTGAGATCTTATGTTGGTAGCAGGCCACTGGTTGGCCTGTAGTTGTTTTTTTTATTTGGACATAAGGAGGTGATAAGTAATTGCATTGTGATTATATATATTCTCTTTTTATCATTGTATTTTTGCTTCTGTTTTCCTTTTCTGTCTCAGTAAATAGCTTTTATTTCAATGTGCATGTTCTACTTTGTTTCCAGTTCTCTCCCTCATCCCACTTGAAGGTAGTGAGCGAGTGGCTGTGTGATGCTGAGCTGCTGGAGGTTAAACCCCAGCATGTGGCTAACTAGTCACACAGCTTAGAGAACGTTTGTTCACAGAGTTATTAAGCCAGTAGTCTTATGTAAAGATTCATAACTTTGCATAAGGTCAATGTTTATTGTACAGATACGAAATCAATTGTGCCTAAGTTGGCACAAAATTGTCCACCCAGAGATGCTATGCTCTGAATGTCTTAATTTTCTTTCCTTAATCTGCTGCTATGCTTTCTAACCTTTACCTACTTTCAGAAACAAGTAGAGGCAGATCTTCAAACTAATTAGCACCTGTGAAATTACTTTCTCTGCTTTTTCCAAGTTTATTATCTTTGAGTAAACTATTTTTACTTGAACACCTATTTTGTCTGTATTTTCATCTATTTTACTTATGTAAATAATTTTCCCCCACCTGCTTAGTCAGCCCTATTCCAAATTTGATCACTTAGAGCTTTTAGTTTGTTAGATAGGCAGTTAGCCTTTTTTACTATATCTTTGCTAACGATGAATTTAATACTAAAATGGTAGATCAATGTACTCTGACCCAAACTGAGCTGAAAACTTTGAATTTGAAAGAACAAGGGGGAATCTACTCGTACACTTTTCAAGACATGAAGAATATTGATCTAAATCAATATCTAGATTTCATTTTTAAAGGTTACCTATAGCTGAAAGCAATTCTTAAGATTTGATGGATCACGCTACTAATCTCTGCATTTACTTTTTTCAGGATACAAATATCTCTCTACCTTTTATTCTGCCACACATGACAACAATTTTAGAGCAAAACATTGAAGGACGAAGATACTGGAACACCAGTTTTATTCCTTCCTCTCCAGAGATAATGGTTTTTGTAAGGGTAACGCTGTGGTGGTTTTCAAAATACTATATACGCTAAGAATTTTCATGGGCTTTGCATCTCAGGCTTCCCATGTTGCACAATGACTAAAAGCTCAATGTGTATGGGGATGGGAATTCACACAGTAACTCCACCATGAAAAACCTCTCACTCTCTTTTTAGAACATTAGGCCCAAGGGATAGATACTGCACAAATGTCTTTCTGTCTTTACATACTTCCTTTAAGAAAATCGTGCTACACCCCAAGAAATATCATATGAAAGCATTTTTTGCTGATCCCCTTCAGCATGAAATTGCTGCCTGCATGAACATAGTAATGCTATGAAATAGTAACAACAACTACTTTTCAGGGCAAAAATTTCAGTTCAAATAATGTACAACAGTATCTGGTGACATAAAAACACGCATTGTTCAGTATGTAATGTATAACAAGGTTGTTCCTCCCATGGATCTTAGTCTGATTTTTATTTTTTTTAAATGGCAAACCATTTTTAGGTGTACTAATTTGGAAGTGTTCTCACTGATAGACCTTCCTAGGAGTTTATTAAGAGGATGTTTACCCAGCATTTTCTAAACTTACATTGTGTTTGCAGCCAAGGAAATCTAGTTAGTCTGTAGCCAATAATATGCCCTATGCTTATTGAGATAAGGGTAGAAAAAGTTAGCAGAGTTAGTAACTTATCTGTTGCAGAGAAAAACGACCATCCCCATTACTGTTAAATCAGACTTCCTTCCAAATATTTTATTTTCTAGGAAAAACAAGGCCATCATAAATACTTTAAAATGTTTTTCAATTATTATTTGTTCTAGAAGAGAATAAAAACTATCTCATAGCACGACATATGAACTATAATGAGATGTTTGAGACGCATTAAAGTAACTAATGAATTAATAAATAATGTTTTGCGGAGAAAGAGTCCTCCTGTCTGCACTGGTCACTGACATCAATGAACCTCAGTGTCCAATGAGGAGAGGGGAGGAAAGGGAAAAAATAGCTCAGTCTGAGACTTTTCAAAAGTTGTTGGCCTTTAGTAGCTAACAACTTCAATTAAATTGCACCTCGAAAAATATCGGGGAGCCTCTATATTTTTTTTAATGCAGTTTTCCTATTGACATTGCCCCAAGGAAATTCAGAATCAAAGCCTATGAGATATGCTAACACCACTATTACATTGTGTAGGGAATAATTCTGATCTGCTTTAGAAGCAGCCCTCCTTTGTTATATCTGAGCAGGAAATCCATGCACCATGGACACAAGGAGCCTTTCTGTCAAATCACGCTCTCGCTCTGCTGTCTTGACTTTTCCATACCTTTAGCAAATGGCTAACATTGAGCAGTGGTTAATAAATCCCAAGTGTTGAAATAAGTCTCAGAATTACAGAATCGTGTTAGCAGATGATAAACATCAGTAGATCACACTCTAGAATTACGTGCAAGTGGGCCAAGTTTCTAACAACAGTTCTCTCTAGAGAAATATCAATACAGAGTTGCTTTGGGAATCCAGACTTCATTTTTCAGAATGCATTTTCCTAGATTATTTTTCATCTCCGGTATTTCATTTAGTGCTCTGCTCTTAAGAAGCAGATGTACATTATCCATGTTTTTCCAATGACCCTTTCCTTAGTGTGGATTACCACAAAAGCATCAAAACAAACAGGAAAAAAAATAAACACCATAAGGGAAAAACATGAGCAGTGAATCACTAATGGGAGCAGTAGCAGACTTCTGAGATGGCTTTGAATACAGAGTGTACAAGGATCATTTGGAAAACAGAAGATTAATGGAAATCTGGTAGGTGATGGCCAGGAGAAAGGAAGCGAGAGGCAGCAGTGCCACCACACCACTGAGCACTGGAAGTCCAGCAGGCACGAAGGTAGGTATTACAGCTGCGACAGGAGGAATAGATGACAGCTAAACTGCCTGAGCTCTTGGAAGCAAATAACACAGCTTAAGGAGAAAATATATGCTTCTCAGTTCAGGGCTACAGCTAAGTTGCCATTCCTGTGAAGGCTGATTTTACAGTTTGTTAGCCTGTAAAAGAGAGAGGAGCATGTAACCATCCCAACAGCATGCAAGGGGAATAATACAGGATTTAAGGTAATCCAACTTCCAGACTTGGCAGCTCTTGATATCTCTGGCTTCACACAGCTCTAGGGCAGGCTAAACACTTCAAGGATAGGCCAGAAAGTTCTGTGTGCTGCTATGTCTGCTTTCCGACAATATAAATCACTTAAAAGGAGGTGAAAAGAACGAAGATCTGTTGACTACGATAAAGCTTCCATGATTTACACATCCTGAAAATTTGGTTCCTTTTTTTTCTTTTTTTAAACTTTCTTTCCCTGATGATTGAAGTTTAATCTTCACAGCTGTTCATATCAGGATATTGTGGGGCCTGATTCTCTATTATCTTGCATTTACCAGTAATAACAAAAAATCACTGTCGCATTCCACCTCCTTTTTTGTATCAAGACTCATTTACAGGCAACTGGAGGAGTAAGACATTTGAAAAACAGGCGTCTCCCTTCCAGTCTCACAACTAAAGCCGTAGAAGTCTTGGAGAACTGAAGTGAAAGTGCAAACCCAGCTCCCAAGTGGGTTGCTGTCATGCATGCAAGTGGCCATGATCAACCATGATCCTTACAAAGGAAGGAGAGATTCCTCTCCTTCTCAAGTTAGATCATAATGAACAGCAACGCTTACAGATTACTAGAATCATCAATGTTGAAAAAAAATTGCAGAAGGCCTGCTATACTTTTTTTTTTCTTGTCCAGTCTAGCTCTCTTCTGGGAAAATAATGGAAAAATTTCTGTTGCCTTAATGGAGGTAGAATCATGGCATATTTAATCATATCCCTCAAAGTTTTCACCTTCTGATTTTTTAGTCTTGACCAGGTTTGAGAAGAAATAATCTACCAAAATGCTACCCCAATAATCATCTGTAGTAATGCTTTCAGCGCACACCTTCATTGTTATACCAACAGCACTTTCGTTGGCTGGGTTGAAATAAGATACTGAGAAGTTTATAGACTCAATGAATTTCAATGAGTTTAGAATATTCAGTTCCTTTAGTATTGCACATCTCAGGTGCATAAATTGGAGTCAACATAAAATTTTACGAGCCTTGTTGCCTGTACATTTGTGCCTGTCCCCTCCTTACAGCTCCCCCCAAGGCTTCAGTAGCACAATTTCTCATTGTATTCGCAATTTTCCTTGATGTTACTCTCTCCGCCATATATTCAATTTCTTTCCTTGCCACTAGACCTTTGATCTATCTGCTCTCCCATGTAATTACTGACTGGCAACAACATGGCAGAGGCTGTAGCCTGAACCGTGCAGGCTAGCTCAGTGGCAGTCTGAACAGAGTATGCAGCTGTGTCCTTTGTGCTCTGGCCCTCCACTCAGTAGGAACTTTATTGCAAATCTCTCTCCTCCATCTCACCTTCAATTTTCATAAACATCTAGAGAAATTCATGTGTTTGAGATGTTAACTTTCTCCATGAATAAGTGGTGGAAAAGCGGGTTTCACCACTTATTCATGTTTTATTCACAGTTTTAAGGCATGATTCCATGATCTGTGCTTAAGAAAGAAAACTCAAAAGTAGAACTAAAAGCAACACTTGCTCATTACACAGGCTTTTAAAGTCTTAGCTAACCAAATGAGGATACTTTTTCAGCCTCAAGTAAATATTCAATACAGAACAGCTTAATCTTTTCCTATGTTTCCAAACACTACCTTGAAAGCTCATATTTGTTATCATTGTAATACTTTCACTTATCTGTAAATGCTTACCTGAAGTCCAGAAGCTTTGATCGTCTCATATATACATTTTTCTCTATTCTACATATGCTTTCTTCTAAACCAAGGTAGTAGAACATGTAGAGCATTTTGTGCTATGTCTAACACCTGACACCTGCAGCTTGTTCTTATCAGCTCCACGCAAAGAAATTGTGTACCCATTTAAATGCTGTTTTGGGTTAAATTGTTCCTCATGTCACTACACCTTAGATTTCAGTAAGAGAAGGCACACCAGAAATAAATGTAATTCAAGTCAGTGGGGCCCAGTACCATTCTCAGTTCTTGCAGTGGTTTATTCTGAATTCTCAGAGCAACCCCTAAAAAAACATAAACAGTGTCTTAAAGCAAAAGCCTACATCTTCCTAAAGAGCTCCATAGCTGTCTCCCTGAGATTTCAATGAGCATTTAGAAATCTTGTGTTCAGGTCACTGAGTAACCTAAAGATAAAACATTACATTTGACTCAGTGTTGCACTGTGAAACATATGAGGTTTCTACTGCACAGATAGAAGCGTTGAACCCAGAAATCAAGAACTCTCCTACACTAATGGAGGTAAGTCACTCTGACCAAAGGAGGCGAAACAGCTCACCAGCTCATTTCCTTTGCCCACTGGCACAACCTCCATGTTGCTTGAGTTCAACTCAAAGAGTTAAGATATTCTTTTTTAAAAACTGGGGAAATAGAAACAGGGGAAAAACTCAAAACTTTCACTGAGGTGAAAGCTTCTTATGTGAGAGAAAGGAAGGCTGACAATCTCACAGACATACTTTTTCCTTTGAGAATGCTGAGATGCTTTCTTTGAAGATGTTCCAGAGGTACTGTGACAGCACCATTCCCTGCAGCATGGCATACATTTCTGCTCACAGACAGGACGAAGAGACGTAAGAAAATTGAAGAAAAAGTGGCAGGATGATTCAAAAAAGTCTGGGTTTAATCTGAAATCACAAAGTCTGTGAAAGAACATGCAAATTATTTTGCACAAACTAATTTCTCCGTAATGAACACACAATTTCAGTCTGTATCATAGGTGATAGTGTCACTGTTTTGCCTTACATTTGTCCAAAAAATTCTTTCCTCAGATAAAGAAAAGTCTTAATGTTGGGAAGAACTATTTTTCTCTCTCACAGTAACACAACTTTCCTTCAGAAATGATCAGAGAAATCCAAGATCAGAGAAAGGAAAGCCACTCAAATAGGCTTATAGAACCACAGCAACGGAGCAAGCTGGCTTTAGCAGATCTGGATTTAGCCTAGGAATTCATGCAAAGCCAGTCTTCTCCAAACAGTTCAGCTTTTCTCTCAAAACCATTTACAGTAGAGTACAAACTAACAACTTCTTCCACTCTGTGACAGAGATTTTCTGGTGTGTGAAACAGCCGCTGTGCTGAGCAGTATGCATGGCAGAGCTATGAGGTGCTTTAGCCACAGCCTGGTTATTACACATCTGCCAGAATCGTGGGCACCATCTCGCATCACAGCTTCAAAAGCTCCATTCTACCTCAACCCTAAGCACCAGAAAGCACATAAATAACTGGGGGATTGTTGCCCACTGCTTGTTTTAGGAAGCGGAAATCCCTAGGGCAAGACATGAGCAAGCATGAGGGGCTAGAGGAGATTTGGGCACCATGCCACCCCTCCTGTGGGGCCAAGGCTGATGCCAGCAAAGCGTGTATCAGGCACGCGCATTGTGCATGCTCATGGCAATGCAGTCAAGCCAATCAGCTAGTGGCAAGCATGGGTAGGAGATGTTTGTGCTCCTGGCATCAGGAAATATGGGATCACATGGGATGAAGGGGGGTCCTCACTGACACAAGTCAGAGCTGATCTACACTCTCGTGGATGATCTTGAAGTTGCCAACCTTGACGTCTTTTCAAACCGTGCTCTGGAAGCCAGCTGCTTTGTTTTCTAGGCATGCTATTAAACCTCACCTGCTTACATCTATCAAAACTTTACAAAAAGTGTTAGGCCACTCTGAAGTAAATATAACTCCTTAAAATCATATGCTCATGCACTCATGTGGTATGCAAATGTTGCAAGGTAGGAGACGAAGTGCAGCACTCTCGGGCTTTGAGGAAAGATGTGCAATAACTCACCCACGGGCAGCATGGCATCCCGGCAGCATGTGTTTCTAGGGAGATCAGCAGTGGAGGCAATATTTTGCTAATCTTATTAAATGAGTAAAAAATGAAAATAGTAAAAAAGCATAGAAACCACTGCTCTCCACAGAGGATCAAGCTGCATCCTGCAGACACTGCAGCACTGCAAAGCTGCAGGATGTCCACCTCACATTGAACCAAATCTCTTCCCTGGCTCACAGCACGTACAAGAGTGGGTCTTAGGGCAGCATGGGGTCACTTGCCCTGGTAAAAGCAGCGAGCAGTGAAGGGCTAACCTTGCCACTTATCCATTCCTTCCCTTCAGAGACTTCCAAAGGCCTTGGGAGATGCACAAGGAGGAGCCGGCCTGCCCCCAGGCCACAGCCACATCTCCAGTCCTGTCCCCTTCAGGCAGCCACTGCGAGAGGAGCTGGCACAGGGCCCAGCAGCGAGTGCCCATTCTGGCAGCAGGGATGGGTCTCCCCTCAGAAAGGGAGGGATGTGACATTACCAGCACCAATTCTTCTCTGGAAGAAAGGCAGATAAGGGAAGGGCATTGTTTTGTCAAAACTGCCTCATGATAGTGGGGAAAGTGCCCTGAAATGCAAGTTAGCAACTTGAAAGCATGACTGGAGACCACATTGACCAGCCCCTGGGCTTCCAGGCACCAGCCAGCACAGCTAAACTACATCGTGATGAGAGCCAGCACCTGAGAGCATGAGGGAAATCAGAAGGCAGCCCTGAGGAGCCTGGTGAGGGCATTCACATGGAGAAAGAAGCGCATGCATGAAATCTCCAGTCACCTGGCTCTTCTGCCTTTCCACACAGTGTCCTTTCACGTCTCCAGCAAACTTTATGAAGAGAGTGTTCTCCTGCAAATGACGTTTCCCACAGTTGTGTTTAATTGCTTATGTCCTCTGGATAGGAGTTTTTATTTTTGTTCTTAGCTGATTGAAGTTGTGCCTAAAATCTTGGCCCCAAATTGCCCAATCAAGTAAAAGGCAAGCAAATGAAACCCATGCAAATGGGCTATTTTTGTTTTCTTGTTATTTAGGTTGTCACCACATCCCATTACACTCTTTCCCATTAGCAGTGTTGGGAAAACAACTTTTTAGCAGCCATTTGTGGTCCTGGTGTTATTTACGTTCCTAAACAGTATAAACATGTAAGAAAGAAAGATAGGCAGATTGACAGGTAAGTATCTGTTTGTAATCTTTGCATGAATCCAATAACATTTACATGCTGTACCTTCATATCCAAAAACAAAACATTTGCAATCATTAAAGATTAATTAAAGAAACCAACTAACAGGAAAGAAGAGACACTCTCCTGTGATAGAGAAAACAGAACGCCTTACTTGTTCCCAGGATGTTCCCCAAGGTCTCCTGACACTGCCCTGGCAAGGTGGATAGGCAGAGCCCTGATATTTAATGTCTCAGTACAGGAATTATGTGTGCACACACTGCTCTTGGTTTCCCTACAGGAATTTCTCTTCCTATTTGATCTATCAGAGAAAATAATTGTTCTTGCAGTATCTCTGTCATCTACTCTCCTGGGGTATATGAAAGACAGGAAAGAAATATAAAACAATGGTGAAGTGCAGTTTACTTTAAGCCATTCTACATTAAAACTGGTTTTATAACCTAACGTTCATTTGCCTCTTCACACATTTTCATCTGCTGCTGTCAGCTGTTTTGCAGTTACAAAGAGCTTTCATTCCCAACGCTGCTGTGCTTCCCTCTGATCCTGTTCTTAGTATCAAATGAAAGCAGGATTGGATCCATGAGCTCAGGGGTCCTAATGATCTCAATGGGAGAAACACTCTCCCACTCTCAAGGAAGTAACAGGAATTCTTGCCAACGTGCATTGCAGAGGAATGCAGAAATTGCTACTCCTGCTACAGCACATCTGTCTGCAGCAAAATTCTATTGACACCCGAGCTCTTTTGGTGCTCCTTTTTCATAACCACAAGGACTACACTGGGCAAGGCAGTAGAGCCAGGCCTATTTCTTCAGTACACAGGCACAATGAAAGATGAAGACACTGTAAAAAAGGAGGCAAAAGAAGTTTTGCAATCCTTTTTTGGCAGCCTTAGGTACCCCCAGCAGGGAGACTGGATCAGCTTTCCCAGTCCTACATCCTACTTACCCTACCAACAACTCTGGTAGGGCAGGACACGCACCTGAGATCCTCCTGCTTCTGGCTGCTGAGTGTCAGTCATGTTATACTAATGTTCAATGAAAAGTGTCTTCAAGGAAGCCCTGCACAGGAAAGAGCTTGCCTGAAAACACCAGGCACAGGTCTGATTTTCAAGAAACAATTCTGATTTTAACAATCTGAGATTCATCTACCTTTCTTCTCAAACAACAGACACATCTTGAATCATCACAGCAGCTCAAAATTATCTTTTGGGGTCATAATCACAACTAAGATCAAGAGGAAGGGAGGTTAAACAGTTGTAAACCAGCCACAAGTACAACCGGAGGCAGATATGTGCTAAATATAAAATGCACATCTTACTAGCAACCAGCTAAGATGCTGGTTAGACAGAATAAATCTTCTGATAGGATTGCACATTTTAAAATAAACTTCTAAGTCATGGCACTGTTTTATGAAAAGTGCATGTGTGTATAGAAAACTTTCCCTTTTTGATACAAAGTGACTGTTTATTTCATCAATGCCCTATTTATAAAGGCCCACACTTAGCCTCACAAAACATCTATTCAAACACCACTGACTCAGATTTTTGGGACTTTCCTGCTTGTCTGGGAATAATGTTTATAATACAAATGTCTAGTTAATGAAATGCCGTTTTCTGTGTGTCACTGACCTTTGTGTTCTGCAAGAAGCAGGGAAACAGCACTAGTCCTTCTTTATTCTTGGAAACACAGAATGACAATTACAGTGTTTCATTAGCAGATGACAGTGACAGATCCTGTTTTGATCAACCAATTACTTTTTCCACACATGCTAGTGCAACCAGAAAAGTTAGCACAAGTTAGCACACTGCTCTCCCTGAAGTAGTAATAGTCTTATTAGATTGAACTGGAAATTGTTCTTTTCCTCTATTTTCACACTGCTGGATCCACTGGGGCCCATAACAAAGGAGTTTAAGCATTATAGTAGTATCATATTATGATATAAACCCTGACACTATGTGATGGTTTGAATTTAATTATAAAAGGATTGATCATCTAAATTAGTTAGGGTGCTTCACAAATGGAACCCAAATGTAGAGATGCAAAAAATAAAAATTTTTAGCTGGTTGTGTCTTACCCAAGGAAGAGCCCCTCTTTGACTCATCCAGAATGAGTCTCCTCCTACAGGTGAGAAGGATCTCACCTCTGTTGCCAGCACCTCAGCTCATGGTAAAACATTCTTCAGTAGAGCCGCTGTGCCTGAGCTAAACTGCTTCACAGTATTCCAGTGTCTCATTTACCCTTCAATTTATTTAGAGAAGCTGCTTTATTTATCACCAGCCAAACCAGACTTTGGATTTCCTGTAACTTTAAACGACAGAACGTTAAAGGTACTGGCCATGGGTTTGGCCTTGTTCACGGACCCACCACCTATCAAAGACCTCAGCAGAACCAGATGCACAGATCAGAAAAGCAACATCCCAATTTCTGGAGGCTATTGTAAGCTTTTCCAGCATGATTTGGAAGCAAGGCACAAGATATTGCTGCTCGCAGATGTTAGAGCAGTGGTAGGTGCTGGACTTAGCCTTCTGATACTTTAATTTGACTTCATCTGCATTTGTAAGTAGCAGCACCTGCGCAACTGCACAGCTCGTCTTCCCTGTAAAACTCTGACAAGTAGCTGTAGTGAGTCAGATAAAATGTTTGTTTAACTCAATATCTTGTCCCTGGCAACAGCCAGTAGCAGGCGCCTGCTACAGGAGCGTAAAAAGAGTGTTTGCCTGTGCCAGCACCTCCCTTGGAGAGGTGGGGGCTGGGATGGGGGTGGCACCCCGGCATCCCACTTGTCCCTCTGAACATGGCGGATTCCTATTGGCACCACTGCTCTGTGACAGTCGGCCCCATGGCTTCACCCCACACTGGGCTGGCGTGTCGATGTCGACTGTAAATCTTCCATCTGCTAGTTTAATTTGCGCTCCCTTCCTGCCTCCCTGCTTCTTGTATCAGAAGAGACAGCAGCCTTGTTAATTTTGTTTCCAGGATTTCATTGGCTTTTCCAGTCATTGATGCCAATTTTCCTCTTCTCTTAAATATCCTGATATTTCCCCTTTTTAAAACCCTGTCTGCTCTAACCCCTCATGTTTTCTTTTGGAGGAAGAGCCGACAAAAAGGTGACAATAACATTGAAAGCAACATCACCTCTTTTTTGAGAACCTAAAGATTGTCAAAAGTTTTCCCAACAGTAAAGTTTTCCCCACCTTTCGGTTCTCAAGAGGACAAAAGGCAGATATGCATATATCCTGGAGTAAAAAGCACAGGATGAAATCTGACCCACTACAGCACTATTCTAGCACACGCAAGTGATGAAGAGATCCAACACCAGCCCATGCTGGGAAGAGGGCTGGCGCTGACCACACAGTGAGCAGAGCTGGACCTCACTGGGCTTGGGCTGGGAGGATATAAAGAGGACAGAATCTGTGGTAAATGCCACAGGAATCCCAGTAAAGTGACCACAACTGACTTATGGTGAGATGAGACCTTGAACGTGGGACCTCCAAATTCTTGAGCTCTTTATACGGCTCTCACAGAGGTCCTGTGATACAGCCCCTGGATCAGGTTTCTTATAGATCCCATCCCCTGCCAAGTTTTCCTGAATGTACCCCAGAGGTCATCCTGTAAGCAGCAGTTCATACTCAATGGCAGCACAGCAGTCTTTGGGTTTGCTGATGTATTTCTAATGGGCTTAAGCACAGGGCAAGGAGCTAACTGCCTCTCCCTTCTGAAACTTCTCCGCTACCGAACGGGGCTGCCATTGGCCAAAATGCTGGGAAAAAAAACTCTGAGAGCATATACTGCTAAACAGAGAAACAAGAAGGTAACATCTCCCCAAAAGCAGTTCCCACTGCAAGCAGAACAAACTATGCTGTGAGATGCTGTGCTGCAATAGATTGAAAGAAAACTACTGAGCTGGCAAGACAGCACACATTCACAGCCGTCCCTCTGCTGCTGGACTGGGAGACAGTCACTAGCAGCCCCTGGAGCATTGCGAGGGCTCGCTACAGGCAGAGCATTTGTTGGAAATCTAGCCAGTTTGTTAAAAAGAAGTTCTGGTTTTACCTTTTTCATCTCACACATGATTCTGAGTCTTCCTGACAGCGCTATATTTTCCTTGCTTTTTGCTGTTCTCATTTTTTAAATACTCCGTATCATCTGGGAGTTAAATGTAGAAGAGGAGAAGTTGACTGGCTAATCAGTAGTCAGGGCAAAGAGTAAACCAAACCCCTGATAAATATCTGCCAAATAAATAAAAACTGGAAACAAGAAAGCACTTTTGTCTGTGCTTTGTTCCTGTACTCTCATGTATCACGCATAAAATAAAGCTAAAAATTCTACCAATGCATGGCAGAGGAAAACGTCCATCAAAAAACTCATCATCTGCTGGCAAGTCACCTGTAAGGTGTAATGAAAATAAGCTCAGAATGAACAGGGGCTCATTCCCACAAGTTATTTGCAGGATTTATTTACTCTGTGCAGCATGTTATACACATTCTTTTTGCTGGGCAGAAGACTGCATAAAAGTGCTTAAATGACAAGACATCAGTTGTAAGATAAATGCTGCAGATGGAGCTGATGGACGCAAGCGCTGCCTTGGCGTCCTCGCAGAGCGGGGACAGACAGCAACAAAACCCACTGGAGTCCTATGGGAGCAGGAGCCCCATGGGAAAAGTTTAAAAGAACACATTTTTTCTGAGGCAGTTCTCCTACCCTAGCCGAACAATGTGCACTTAAATCTGCCAGTGCACTCTGTGTTTCCATCAGCTTGTCTCCCATTGTTCATTATCCAACATCGCTCAGCCTTGTCACATCTGAACAAAACCAGGGCAGCAGGCACGACAGCTCCGTACTGCTGGTGATTAACTGCCTGCTCCCTGCCACCCCCAGGGAAAGCGGAGATTGAGCTCCAGGGAGTTTCTCTAATTAATTTAAACTCTATAGGCTCAAGATACACTTCTCCAGTTGCCGTGGTTTGGAAGCACGGTGCTACAAGCTGGGGGCCAGGAGCTTGGGGCCAATGTGGGCACACGTACAGCACTGACTGGAAACCCGCTTGGAGCCTTCTCAGATTTTCTTCCTACAAAGGATTTCTCCAGGGGCTGTCTGACACTGCCACCGATCCCTTTCATGCCTTCAGCTCCCCGGGGATGACATTTACCCCAGGAAACAGAGCCAGGAAAGTGCCGCAGCATCACATGTCAGCCCTCAGGACGGGCCCAGGACAGAAGACCGGGGCTGCCAAAGCCCCATCTCTGCTCAGCATGTTCCCGGGCATGGTGACATCCACACACTGCACCCGATGCATGGCACACCCCACAGCATCCGGGCACAGGCTGATGTTCGTTAGATTGGTTAATTACGGGAGGTTTGCATCTCGCTGCTTAATATCGAACAGATCGCCAGTTTGGGTCCACACAATTTCTGTCTGCGTTGATAAATAACTCTTTAATTGGCAAAGCTTGCGTGAGATGAACTTTTAAATCACAGGATTTCCACACAATACGGTGTGAAATTTCTTCCCCCCTCCTTTTCTTATTTCAAGTGAGTCACAAAGAACTTGATTTAAGATATATTGCTATCTTCTTTTTAAGTGGAGTCAGAATGGCTGTACCATAGCCTGATATTGCCAGCATTTGGTGCCAACACTTTGATCCATGCACATGAACTGGATATAGACATAAGAGCTTACTAAACAAACTGGACAGAGTCCCAGTGGGAACACTCAAAAATGTATTAATCAAAGTCAAGCGGCAGAGCAAATTGAACCAGTTCATAAATTATGAAAATTCTCTCACGAAGTGACATGTTGTTAACTGTGTGGAGACTTAACACATTTGAATCTGTAGAGCTCTCCCCACGCATGCAAAATTTGGTTAGGGATGGGGGTTTTCGTTACTCCTTCCCCTTCTTCGAATGTTAAACAGCCCCCCCTGCCAAAAAAACAAAACAAACAAACAAAAAAAGTAGTATAGATATCACACGGGCATAGCCATGCATAGCATACTTATTGCAGAAAAGCTGCTTTGCAAAGGTGGATGTATGAAGGAGTCAGAAGGTCTGGGAAAAAAATGCTGTGCTCAGCAATTTTGGGAAGCAGCCTCCGGCGATTTTGGGAAGCTGCACCGCAGCGCAGCCCCGTGCCTGAGCAGCAGGACCGGTGGCTGCCAGAATCCAGCAGCACCCAGCGGGCTGCTGAGCTCTGCCACCCGCGCCCAGAGGCAGGGACAGGTGATGGGCAGGGCGCTGGGCAGGGGGCAGCGGGTGGGTAGCCGAGCGTTGCATTCCTCATCAGTCTGTGGAAAGAGGAAATAAGAAAGAGAGTTTCCTCATTTTCTTGCTAGTATACAAACTTCACAGGCAAGAGTTTTTCAGCTGCTTATATTTGATGGATTCTGTTACCCTAAGCGGACCTCTTAAATGGTGACCAGAAACCCACAGATTACAGGCTAAAAACAAATGCCAGACAATATTGTTTCCCTTTCTCCCAGCAATGGAAGAGAAACAGTTGCCCCCAGATTGGATTCTGGAGCCAAGTGGATATTTTTAGAGGAACTTTTGCTGAACGTGGTCTCAGACTCATTTACAAGAGAGAGCCTGAGATTCCCAGGAGGGATGCAGAGCACATACCCGCACGGTCCCCGTAGAAAAGAAACAATGGAGAGCAATGCAAGTGGGTGTTATTGGAGGAAGTCATGTTGAGTGCTGTGATAACTAGTCCCATGGAAGCTGCAATTACCAGTCCCATGGATGCTGCGATCACCAGCCCTATAATGCATACCTTTCCCCATTCTCCTGTTCTTTAACACTTCTGTACCTCTTGTACTTAAATATATATAAACAAATAAAATAACAGGGTTTCAGATTTTTCCTGTCTTTCAGGCTGGTTCCTGTAAACTATCTTTAGTGCAGGAGAGAAGAAGCAAATTATATTTCTAAGGTAAAGAGCAGTGATAAATTAAAATATTCAGATCACCCAATTCAGCGAGCTCTCTATGATGATAGCTGGTTTTGAGAAAAATAGAGATGCTGGCTTTCATCAAACAGATACAATTTAATCAAAAAAATGTGTTTAGTTTAAAGCTTGCAGATTTATTCTGGGTATTTTCTGCTTCTTTTCAAGGTTTCCTCTGAGCTTTTCCCTTTTCCATTTTTTCCAGATTCCCTGCTGCCTATCTCAATTTTCCCTGGTCAGAAATGCTTATTTTTTTCTTTATTCTTCTTTCCTCAGCCCCTGAGAATTTTGAACAAATAGCCACAGTTTTCTCGTTTTAGGAAATACAGCCATCAAAAAAAAAAAAACCATTTTGTTTCAGTATTTTCAACTTGAGAATATGTAAGAAGGAAAGAAAAGCACTTAGCTGCCATGCCTTGGCATTTTTTTATAGAAAGACTCAGCCTCACTTCAACTAATTTCAGCCTTCCAGAAGTCAGACCTCAGACAAGACAGCCCTTTGGGCTTCCTCTGTTGTCAGCAGAGACAGACACGTGCCCAGGTGGGCTCATCCTGCCGATCTCCACCACCTCTCTCAGGATGGGATGGATCCCGTTTGCCAGAGCCGAGCTGCTGGCTTCCATTACGCATGGACCTTGAGGCAGCCGAAGCCCGGCTGGAGGAATTCCACCCACAGAGTGCACACGTTGCAGAGAACAGTGCTGTTGCTGACACAAAACATTCGAGTACGCTCAGGAAAAGCAGGAGGGCGTTTTGGCTGGTACTACTTGGTTTCTATTTTTAGTCCAAATTTAGCTATATAAATGCTTTATTCCACACTTCCTTGTTTTTCAAGGTTGTTATACATTTTGTCCTCAAATGGTGTGTTTTCATCTCCAATTCAAAACTGAATTTAAAGTTAAGAATTCAACATTTTGGTGAAATAAAATGTCCTTTTGCAGACTTTGTTGAATATTTATTATCCACAGATTCACTCCACAGATTTCAAGGCTTGCTTAAATGCTGTTGATGTGGGAAATATTTCAAGAAAAGGACGTGCTTCAGCGGTAGAAAAAAAGCAACCCGCTTGACATATATGAGCCTGATAGTATGGGAGTTAACATCTGAGAGACTGAGCTTTCCACTGATGTACGGAGAACTTTGGTTCAGGGAATATGTGGATATAGAAATATCACAAATACCCGGTGACTCTGAGCTGGAGGACAGTGACCACCTTTTTGTCTCTACTAAGGACCAGTCAGAAGAAAGAGGACAGCTAGCCACCTTTCTTATGTGACCATAACTCATTAGCCTCAAATCCTCCCAATACCCAATCACTACATCCTCTGGAAATGTCTTTTCTTGAATGGCAGTGAGTGGATGATTCGCTTTGCCCAGTAGAGTCCATTAATAATGGGACGACACAGCTTTATCATGAAATGAGGACAATGGGCACTTTCTTGTTGCATTTATAAACCGAGGGAAATAACTGTTTGGGTTACTACTGATGGTAATGTTCTCTTCTTAAACTTGTGAAGTCGTACAGCTAACTCAGCGGAATCAGCTACTAACATAGACACCTAGCAGCATCTAGTGACCAGATCAGGCTAATGCAAGAAAATATCGGGAACGAGCTCTTAAAAAAACACTCAAGTCTGATTCTGACACTGATTTTATGCTATTGCTTCAACAAAGTTTTACTCTACCTAAAATTCATTTGATTTCTGCATAAAATGTTGTAGTTTTAAAATAGCCATTTACTTTAATCAACATGCAGGTTTTGTGAGAAAACTCTATCTCTCTTGAAAAAACTTTCCCAAATCCCACACAACCAAATGACACCAAAAAAAAAAAAGGAAATTTCTGTAGGTTGTTGCTACATGAATTGAAAAATCTGCATGTCATGCTCTGCTTTTAAGCAGCATTGATTGTGGGGAACCATTGAGATCTCCATGATATCATCTGAGAATGTTGTTCTATCTTTATTTAGGAGTACAGGATTTAATATGTAGCATATAAAAACATAAGCAATAAGATATTTTAAGCAATATGTTTAACAGATGGTGATTACCCTGACTCAGTGTATGGGTGCTGGAGTTATATGCAAGCAGCAAATCTTTTTTTATTATTTTTTTAAATATTGCTTTTACTTGATGGAAAAATTTTAATGGGGGAGAAAACTTACTGCTGCTTTTTTTAACCAATTGCACTGACCTGCTCTTTCCCATATTAACTTTATCAAAGACTCGTGGGGGAAAAATGTGAGTTCTGCGAGTAAACAAATTACCAGCCAAGAGACAGAAGTGGCAAATTTGTGACCATGTACGTCAGTAATTTTGGATGTGAATCTCTGGGGCCCTGTTCTTAATTTGTTAAACTTCCACAAATCTAAGAACTTGTCAAATTTTGAAAATTAATTCCAACTAAGAGAGGATGTAAGTTTAAAGCAAAACAGCCGTTCTTGGATATTACCACGCGTATATAGCTCCTAGATGAAAATAACAACACCTTTTTCCAGGTGAGTTAGCTGTTTCCAACAACAGCCCCCAAGATACGTGGGCACCCCTGGTGCTGTCACCCCAACCACCAGCTCCTCGAGGCAGCACAGGTTCTGGTCCTCCATCCAAGCCTTCAAACATCTCTCGGGATGCCCACTTCTTACCTGTGCTTAAAAATGTGAATTAATTGAGCCAGTTTGTCCTTTTATTCCTGCCAAGCTAATTCCAAAATGCAGGGCATTCCAATCCATTCCAAAATGTACCTGCCTGTGTGGTAAATACTCACAGGAGCTACACACAGGCACGCTGCAAAGGTAGCACTGACAGCACTAAGCCCCAGGTGAGCCCAATATTACAAGGCAAGGACAAGATGCCTTGCTCCAGAGCATCACTTCCTTAGACTCAGGTTTTGTCTTGGCAAGAGACAGCCAGGAAATATGCTTACGGTCAGCTCCAAAGCCTCTCATCACCCTCCATCCACAGTGGATGAAGCACTGAGTTTTCCAAATGATGTGTGCTATGTATATTTAGAAATGTGAATGCATACTCTGGTTATTACCTAATCCATGAGTAGCTTTCACTTCCTGGGCACATGGAGCTACTCATTAAATAATTATTGACTTTTGAAATTCTGGATAAATGCAGTAGAAAGTTCCCATGAACATTCATTTGACTATTCAAATGAATTTCCTGCGACCTCTTGAACGCATGTTCTCGTAAGTGATTTTACTGGCAAAAATGCTCACTAAGGCAGCAGCTCTCCGGTGAATGCTGCAGGATATATCAGAAAGCAAATGTGCATCCATGGACAGGAGCACCCACATCAGGAACTCATCACTAAGAGGTCAGGGGATGGAGCTGTCCCGCTACATATCATGCCCGGTTGGATCAGGTACAACTTCAGGTTTGAAGTCTGCTCACCTGGTTCTGGAGGGACAATTTACATTTTTGCCCATGAACTCTGATCAAGGACCCAGTCACCTTCCCACAGCAAGCTGAGGAGCGCCCACAGGAACCCCAACTCACAGCTCATTGCAGACCTCTGCCTGCTCCACCAGGACTAACCTTTGGCAGGGGCAGTGCAGGACCACTAACAACACACAGAGCTTAAATACATTAAAAAATGTTATTCAGAGGCATTTTTGTTACAATTTTGCCCAGAGGTTACTGAAAACCAAAGGCTGGCTAGTCTGCCAGAACAGATAAAACCCTGGTTCTGGAGAGTAGAAAGAATCCTTTGGGTAGTTCATTGTAAAAATCAAGTTTAAATAAATAAAATAAAATGATTTTTTCAGGTAAAAGAAGTATCTGAGATCTGTGAGATTTAACTATTATTATATATATGTGATAAAATCTCTCCGCTAACATAATTAAAGAATATATCTGCCACAAAATAGCATAATACAGCTGTGTAGAAAAGAAAAAATATATTCATAATTGTAATTTTGGGGGCCAGGAAGGTGAACCATCTCAAATTCTCCCAGACAGATGTTTTCCTGATAACATGAAGACACTCACCAACCTCTTTGCAAATGCTGTGCAGCTTCCACATGTGCCAATTTTCATTCTTTCAAAGACTTCAGAAGTCAGCCTTAGTGCATATGAGAGCAGCTGATGCCTTTGATTGAGGATATTGTTATTACTGAATGCACTTCTGTCACATTTGCTCATCTGAGTGCAACCTCTGAGGAGTTATCTGCGCACAAGCTGCCTTGGAGAGTGTGCAGCACAGACCTCTTCTTTTTGATATTACATATGTTTGTTCTCTTGAAAGGCTTTTAGCCCTGAGGTAAGGATTAGACAACAATTTAGCAGCCTTAAAAGACATCATAAAAAAATAGACTCAACTGTCATCTTCAGAAGAAAGAGGCCTCATTTGGTTTTCAAGGGTGTTGCATTGTTTTCTTCTCTGGCTTTACTGCTACTTAGAGCAGATGCGGAACAGAATCATTTCTGCAGGCTGAGTAGTTTGAGAGAATCATTGCTGCAAATGTCCATCTGAATGCCTTATTTTTAATCAATGCTCATTAAACAGCTAATTTGCAGTTTACCTGAAAAACCGACACCCTTTGAAGTGAATCACCAAAACAGATCCCACTGCGTTGCACGTCTGAAAATTGAGACAAGTTGCGTGACTCGTCGCTCCCATTGCTCCAGACAGAGCTTCCACCCCGCCCCACACCAGCCTTCGTGCCATCAGATCATCCCAGCAGCCCTCTGAGGAGTGCTCGCTCCCTCCTAGGACAGCAAAACCGCACAAGTCGGAGGGTGAGAGTGTGGCAGCGTGTTTTTTTCTGTGTACTGGGTTTCTGCCGAAGCTGTATTTCCTTTCACACAGCAGAGATGCATTGCACAGCCTTCTCCAGACAGTGCTGGTTGTCAAAAAGGTGTGCTTTGACACATTTTTTGCACTGCTATCAGCACAGGGATCCACAGCTCTGGTACGTCTGCACAGACAGGTTCGGGATTTGGTGCCTATGAAATATTGATACAAAATGTCTCACCATCAGTTTGTACGTTGGAAAAGCAATTAGTGCAAGAGAAAACATAGTCTGCTTTAAATCAGTATTGCGCCAATAATGTTGCTACAGATTAAATTAGTGATAAGTGTAATTAATGCCCAGGTTTGATGTAGAGGTGCATAAAGAAGCTATAAAGCTCATTTACAGAGCCAGATGACTAAAAGAGTGAGAGCACCCACTGTTGGTCAAAATACCCTCATAAAGTTAGCCCTAAGTAGAAAATATCTGGCTTAAAGGCATTTGGGACTGATAGATAACATGCAGAGGTTTGGCTACTATCAATTAAGTGGAGCTGACTTTTGCTCTTTTGCTAAGAATTCAGAGAAGCAATAGCAGAAAAGAAATAAAATAGTAACAGAAAAGCTAACAAAAAAGGCAGCAAGGAACCACCAAACACAGACATTGTGGCCGTTGTGACCCAGAGTAAAAACTGAGAAAGTGAGTTGTTAAGGCAAGGCTTGAATCTGTTGCAAAGATGCTACCCTTGCTTGATCCAAAGACATAAGACACTGATTCAAGCCTCAGTTTCTAATAGAAAACACCTGGTGGGGCCCAAAGTATTTCCTAAATGCTTCAGTCCAAAATGAGGATAACACGATGTACTCACCAACATTTGGGAGCCTCTTCAGAGCATTATTTTGCAGAACATACTGCTCTGGGCATTGTATCAAAGTGGTAGACCTCAGCTAGGTAGCCAAGTCAGAGAGCCAGTCTTCCTTGGATCCTCTTGGTATTGTCACTGGGGACTGACAAACTCTAAAATGGCTCTAAATGAGCTCAGCAAAGACTTAGCCCATGATGTTCTAGTTATTATACCACTGTGGTTACAGCCTGACGTGTCATTGACAAGATTTGCCATGCAGAATATAATTTCATTCCTTCCTCACCAAAGAGCAAGGGGAATCCATTGCGTAAAAAACACTGGTTCTTCCTCAAAGTCCCACCGTTTTTGGAATGATTCATCAGACAGCCTCTACCACTCCCAAGTCCTTCCAGCCTCCAACTGGATAAAGTTGTCCTTATTAATGTTGTCATATTTTACAGCTAATTATGCTGTGAGGGAGAAAAGAGTGCAAAATTTTAGAGAATCATAAAATAATGCAGGCTGGAAGGGACCTCAGGAGGCTCCAGCCTAATCCCTTGCTTAGAGCAGGTCCAACTGGATCAGGTTGGACACAGAAACCGGTACAGGATTCTTTGGTCAGCACACAGTCTTATCATTGCCGCAAAGCAAAACTCTGCAAAAGAGACCAGAATAAGGCAATACAACAAAGCTCTGCAGTTAAATACGTGGAAAAGTATGTGGGAAGTATCAGGCTGAGCTAACACAGCACAGCGTAGTACAGCACAGAATTCCCATGGAATTCTCCGACTACTCAGACACATTCACAAAAGGGGCTCTTGTTTTTTAACATGCAAACACTGAGCAAGGAAAAAAAAAACAACAAAGCTCCAGTAAAGCCAAGGTTACCTTCCAAGCAAGTACCTGGGATTTGCATTAAGATTCTGATGGTCGGTGTAGCTATACATTATAACGAAATATGAAACATTTATCCCATCGAGCATGTACCTACCAGGTTAGCAGAGAACTGAGATCATGAAGAGGACTTTACCGATTATTTGTCTATGGCCTGACATGAGAAAACAAATATGAAACTGAATGGTGAAGAAAAGTCACAGATACTCATGCTGAATAAAGGACAAAGAAGAATTCAGCACAGCTGCATTCAACCAAAACCTGACGCATGTGATTTTGGAAAGCTATAATAAAATAAATTATCAAACACTGAATCTTGATGAGGGCAATGTGGCATTAATATCAATGCAGACACTCATGCCAGAACCTGCACACAATGATACCAGTAACTCAGAAGCTTCAGATGACCTTCCCAGACTGTGCTACAACAGTCATCAAAAGGAAGACCTGAAGGTCATTTTATCTTGCATTGTAGTAGATATACTGTATGATTCACAAGACACTGGAAAATGGCTCCTACCTCTGAAAAATGAGACAGGAGAATGACTGGTTTTCTTTCAAAGTCCATTCAAGGCCATAAGACAATGTATCAGAAACCGATTGGTCTTTATCGACAACACTTGGCTGAAATCAGAGGGAAGTTTGGCCCTGACATAAGAGGTGCAGGTTATGCTGAATAGGATGATCTTATCTGAATATGTGTTGCAACAAAAGGCTTTTGTAGACCACTCCAAAGTAAAATTATTCCACTGGCATTCTAAGAAAAACTAAGCTTTTATTTTAAAGTGTATGGTATGCTCCTTTGGAAGACTTCTTCCCAAACTGTAATTGCAAGTTACAGAAACTGAAGTGAAAGCATCTGGTGAAATAACAAAACAAAAAAAAAAAAAGAGTAAAGAAAGAAAGATTTGAGTTAAACATATCCACCAGCTTTTTGTATATTACTGACAGAGGAACAGAAATTTCTATGGATTAACAATGAAAATTACTGTGTTTTAAAATACCACGCATAATAACTAGTTATAAGATACTACTTACTATCATATGGAGTTACGAATTTGAGGAGCTGGCTGTAACGTACTAGCCAGAGCTGACAGTCCCCTGTCTTACACACCATGTGGTTTAACTCATCCTTCAACACCTGAAGAAATTAGTTTTGCTCTCTGCTGCATAAGCTGCACCCGTCTATTTGTGTGCAGACATATTCTTCTGGTATAAATCCTGCTGAATTTCGTAGGAAGGCTTTTATCCATCTTGGTGCAGATTTGGTTCAGTCTGTAGCTGGCAGGAAATAATATTTTGTGTTTGCATCCTACAGCTGGAGATTCATATTTCCACAACGAGCAGACAACACCAACCCTATGAAGTATATTTATCAAATCATATCTTTTCTATGACACCACTGCCTTTATGTTTTTTGTTTGCTTTATTTTATTGCTGATGCATTTTTCTTCTGTATGCTTCAAACCAATAAAGTCACTCACACATACAGGTGAGAGAGACCAGTCTCCTAACCTCAGCTCTCCCACTAGCACAGACCTCGCTGCCGTCTGACCTGCGCTCCACAGCCAGGTGCCAGGACTGATTGTGCCTGATGGCTTCCATTTAATAAATCCTCCAACTAAACTAATGAGAGCTTACCTCTGTTAGGGACTGCCAAGTACATATATTTGTCAGAGACTAAAGAAAACTGGATTATATTTTTGAGCTCTGCTGTGCGCCAGTTTACTGACCCCAGGGCAAGGCATTTGCCTCCACTCCTCGTTTTCCCTTGTCCTGCCTCTGTCTGCTGAAGCGGCACCTCTCCAGCACAGTCATTCTCCATGTGTCCATGCTTGCATCGAGCCAGTGTTACAGCCAGCTTGGCCGAGACAACTGAGAGCAACCACTCCATAGAAACTGAAGGCCATGAATGCATGTGAGTGATCACTGTAGTGATCTAGGAGGCCTGGAAATAGTCATGAAAGCAATAGAAAAAGATGTCAAGCAAATGTGCAGGTTAAAAATGTATTGATGCTTTTGTATTACACTCATACGTAGCACACGACATTCAAAAAGTTAAGCCTGCACTCTTTTTGCACCAGCTGAATTTGAAAAATACCTTGAGAAAGCAGAGCAAATGAGGCAATGGTCAGACCCAACCCCTGGCTGACATTCAGAGCTCAGAGGTACCTGGCAGAGGGGGGCTTATAGAAGATAGCACTCATGGAAGGAAACTGAAGAAGCACATCTGCATCCTTTGTTCGTCCCTGAGAAGGAAATATCCACCTAGCCATGCAAGATGTGGATGTTAATCTGTATGGGAATCTTACTACAATGAGCTGGCAAAATTGCTGTTACCAGTTGCATAAACACTGCAGGACAGAGGACTAAACAAAATAATACTTTTTGATTTTAAACCAGGTTTTTGGTGATTATGATTCCTGGCACAAAGTGCTCCTGACAACGTGTCAACACATGTTTTCCTTCATTTATAAAATCATCTACATGAGATTTCATCACGCATGTGCAGAGTAAATACAATCTTAAGATAACACTTAGGAAATGGTCTTTGTTAAATTATAATCTCTTGAGCTTTACACTATATTCCAGCTGTCATTAGAGAGAGTAAACTGTACCTTTTCTGCGCTTTGTTTATTTTAAGCATTCAGAACGCAAAACCATATCAAAGGTAAGATTTACTGTACCAAGACGCAAATGCATAGTGTTGTCTGAGGGAGACAATGAAAGGCTGTGTACGCTGTCACTGACATACTAGCACTAATTTGGAAGTATCTCAAATATTCATTTCACCCATTAGGAGCCTTCTTAACTTACAAGAACAGTTACAATTCACTTGTTGCCTAGTTTTTTTCTTACTCTTTTGCAGGGGGAAGATTTCAGTTTAACTTGTTCTAGTCACCAACATGAGCACTGCAGCAACCAACGTACTTCAGTGTTGCAGTGGAGAGAGAATCCCATTCCAACTCACAAAGGTTGCTCCATGAGTTCATGAGGAGATCAGGTATCTGTGTGCCTGCCCTTGAACTCTTCCCTTCAAACCTCCAGCCTCCCTTCAAGCCATGTGGGAGGAGACAGTGCTCTGCAGACCAGCTGGGATGCCACTGGCCTTATATATTAAAATACATACATATATTATAAATACATATATAAAAAATAAAGCTGAAAGATGTGGGTAAAAAAAAAAAGCAGTGGGAGGCTGGTAGTGTTCAGTAAAACAATGTCTAAGGTGTGGTTATTTTAGGGAATGGAAGAACTCACCCAAAGCTGATAACAGTTATGTCCTCAGGCAGTGTAAATCAGCATTTGATTAATTATATTATGATTTTTATATATTATATGAATTATTTTATGGATTATATTAATGATTATATCACACCTACTTACTCTGGCAATGCCACACACTCCTTGTGTGATTGAGTCTCTGAAATCTGCTCATTGAACAGGTTTCCCAAGGAAAGGACGTGCATACACCAAATGCAGTGCCCATCTATTATAACCAAGTTACACAACTGGAACTGTCACCTGAACACGGACTCAAACAAAATGGACAATGAAGTATGCGGACAACTGTCTTGCAATAATGGGGCTTGTTGTGAACAGCCAGAATTCAAATGGCTAATGCTAATAAATTCTGGAAAATAATTTAAATGTTCATTTTAGGCCAAATGTAAGTGCAGAGGCGACAGAAGCCTTCCTATATCCCCAGCTCCTCACCAGCCACCCAATACTTCCATCAACAATCCCTAAAACATGGCAGAAAGGAAAAACATCTGAAAAGGAGGAAGGTTTTGTTAACAATTGGCTGACAGAGAGAAAGAAGAAACAAGTTTTAGACACATTTGGTTTAGACTCAGAGGATTTTCTGCTGAAAAAAAGGGGACACACCAGAAAGTGTTGATGGATGGATGAGCAGACAATGAGTAGGTGGATGCTTGAGTAGACAAACTGCCCTGATCATCGCTTGGGGTAAGAAGTTCCTGCACCATGAGCTTCTAGCACTAGTACCACAGCCCATAATCCAGAGCATTGCTAGTAGTAAAGCCTATTTAACATGGGAAATAGAATAAGGTATTTAAAGGACTTCTGTGGAGAATAAATTTGTCCATTTTCCATGCTGTATGTGTTGTTGCTGAACAATAAAATGATAAAAAATGGCACAGCTGCAATGGTTAGCTAGCCCCAGCTAACAGACAAGGTGCAAACAGGAGCAGAGCTAGCAGACAATGAAAGGTCTTGCTTCCCTGCAACACTTAACACCTGAAATCTGTTGCTGTATTAACTTCCTTTAAAAATGAAAGCTGTCCTTTTTTGATACCAATCAATTCCTAGAAGAAAGGTTGCACAAATTCGGATATTGCAAAATTAGTATCAGACACTCAGCAGAACAAGTTTTTTCATTTGAGTTTTGGTTTTAAGCATCTGGCATTCCTCTTGAAGACAACATCCTAAAACACAGCCAATCCCTGTATGTCTACCTCTGAAGTGATACACTGAAGAGGATGCTGAGTGAGAGGAATCTTGGAGAGAGGTTTGACTTTTTTCTTTATTACCGATAAAAGCACAAAGCATTTTTGCCATGACCTTTACTGTGATTTCTCATTGCTCTTGTGTATTCTCATTCGGAGTTTTTTATTAATAAGAATGATAAATTGCAAATAATTTTTCACTCGAGATATTTCAGAAAAATAACCGACACATATAAAATCCACGCGCTTAGCAGGTCATTAGTTACTGCATTTAAGAGCTGACAGCTCTCATGTCATGCTAAACACTGTTTTTCAAACTGTCACACCCACACTCTGCCTAAAAGCTGTTCAGTATAAGCGTCATCATTTATAATGCAAAATGGGTATCATTGATTATGTCCTGATTATTCATCACAATGCTTTCTTTCATGTGTACTTAATCATTGCGGTTTCTTGGAATATGCAAACCTTTCAGGCAAATCTTTCTGCAGACCAACCCAAACAGTGATCTGAACTGACACCAGCTGGGCAAACAGGGCTGGTGGGGCTGTGAACAAAGCCATGGCACTCACTGCTCGCAGCCTGGTGCTGGGAGGGAGCACAGAGGGACAAGGACGAGCCGGGCTGTGGGGTTTGGGCTTGATTCCAGTCCCGAAGCCACATGCCACTAGGGCCCGCGCATTTGGGTTGGCCATGCTATGGCCCTGGTGCTGGTTCTCAACAGGGTGAGGGCCTGGCTGGCGCTGGAGAACACCGAGGTGACCCAGACTTCTGACCAGGCATACGCAAACAGCACAGCTTTCTGCTAAAACTTTTTTCCACACAAACCTGAAGGCCAGATGTACAGAGATGATTACGACTGTGGATTTAAAACACACACAGCAATCCCCTCCTTTCGACTCAGGAATGGGGCTAACTGCAGAATAATGTGAATAATAATTTTTGATATGAATAATGATTTTTTCACTATATACTGCCCTAAAGCAGCATTATGAAGAAGGTGACAAAAGTTTCCATAGCCAATCCACACTTTCAATTTTAGGAACCACGTGAGATGACAAGTGTCCAGCTCGTCGTTGTATCAGAAAACCAGCATGGCCATCATTTCTCCTGTTTTCCTGAGTGATGCCACAGCACCTTTCCAGATCTCCTTTATGTCCCATTCAGAAAGCATCACCGCACCAGTAAAATGGCCTGGTATTTACCTGGTATCTACAATTGGTATTTATCAGGGGAAAACAGGCCACTCCCAGTTCACCTACAGGTAACTCCAAAGTTTGCGGCATTAACACTCTCTGCGCTGGATGAGATCCAGCCTACCCAACCTGTTACATGCAAGCCACACATATATGAGCATAAAGATTCATAGAGCAATGTCTTTAATGAAATGATGGCTGCAAAGACATGAGCACATCATTTTCTAGGAAAAGCCGACGAAGAAGCAAAATCCATACACATTTGGCTTTCATAGAATATGAAACATTGGCTAGCAGTGGTTCCCAAAATCACACTGCTCCCTTCCTGAGAGCTCCTAGAAATCTCCTGGAGTCTCATTAATTGTGGGTGCTTAACAAGATGAGCATTTCCAGTAATCTCAGAGACTGAAGCTGAAAAAGAAAGATAAATTACCATGTTCTAGAGCTTTACTAAGATAAATGTAAATGCTAATTACAAACATCTGACCTCTACCTAACAAATAAAAATTTACCCAGTATCTTTTTAATTATGAAATACAAAAATAATCACAAGTCTGAGGAGCTAGAACTGTTTCTTACTGTGTTTCTACTTTCACCGGTGAGTCCAATAGTGATCAATATCTTCTTAAAATCTTGTGGAGCTACTGCAGTCCATTCCTGTGGCAGCAGCTCCTGGCCAGCCATGTGGGTCATGCCCACCATTTTGGGCTTGGACTCGTCCAGGAACACCAAGTGCTGGAGCACAACAGGAGGCAGGCCTCAGGAATGAGATCTGCTGTGTCTGGAGCTCAGCTTTTGCTTCTGTGAACATATTTTCAAAAGGAAGCTCAAAGCTTAAAATATTTATTGGTTGGAGGAGAAGAGCCCTGCGGTCCCGAGTGCTTTCAGCCTTGGGGGAAGGGGCCTGAGGAGCCAGTTTTTCTTCATCTAAAAAAGGGAGCGAGAGCAACTCTAAATGTTAGCGCGAGCAATACTTCAGTTGACGGAGATGAAATTATTCCCAGAAGAGCTGTATTTCTCCTATTAAAAAACCTTGCTTCTCACATCTGTGAGCATGAGGCTCTGGCTTTTTGGCAGATGCATAATAAAGTTATTTTAAAGGCAGAGCATCAGCTCCTGGGAATATCACTATGCAGTGCTAGCCAGAGCAGGAGGGAAAGGTCCGCCTTTTCATTACTTACTACCTGGGGATCAAGGAGCCTTGGCTCCATTCTCTCGTAGACTTTCAGGCCACAGCAGTCGCAGGAGGGGCAGATGGGGGCCTGGAGGGCTGCAGAGGAGGAGGGTTCCTTCCTTTTCACCCCTAGATACAACTGCAGGTACCCCAACCACCAAGCCTCTGGTGCAGGAGGTAAGGACGGAGCGGAGTTGAAAAGGCAGAGTCAAGGAATGGCACTAAGCAGAGTCGCTCATGGGATAGTGCTGAGCTGGGGACAGTCGGAGACCTACACAGAAGAAGCATGGTGGATAAAGCTTGTAGTGGCCTCTCACTTAGAAAACATTTACCTCATGGCTCAAGGGAAACAGCAGAAAAGGTCACACTAACTTGGGGTCTTCTAATATGGCTTTGTGTGCAGGTACTGTAGGGGTCTGATCCTAGAGGAACCCCTCCAGCCCTTGAGGCAGGCCCTGAAAGCGCAGTGCCTACAAGAGGGCTGCACAGAAACGCACAGCATTTAAAATGTTATGAAGCATCTGCCACACCTTTACCAAAAATAATTATATGGCTTATTTCAAATTATTTATTTCTTACTCACCCTAAAGTAGCTGGAGGCCTCATTCAGGGATCAGGACTTGTTTGTGCTGAACTGTGAGGGTTAGGAGACATTGTTGGTGGGCCTCTCAAAACCAAGCTGCAAACAATTTTCTTCCTGAAGATCTTAATTAAGCATCCTGAACAGTTTAATACGTAAGGCAGGCCTGCACCAAATCTCCAGAACTAGTCATTCAGGACTGAGCTTGAACAGGGAAAGACAAAACAATCTAAAACAGGGTAAGGCTTTGGTGCAGAGCCCTTTCTCTGTGAATAAAGCAATTGATAACTCCTTCTCCAAACACCCACCCTATCAACAGTGAGGCTGAAGGCCAGGTTTTTCTGTTTAGAAAGCTTTCTCCAGGCCACCCTATAGACACTTCCTTCACTTAATGATTTTCTAATTTAAAACAGTGTTTGCAAAAATGTGAATTACCTGCCTACAGGAATATCTATAGAATCACAGAATTGCAGGGGCTGGAAGGGACCTCGAGAGATCATTGAGTCCAACTCTCTTGCCAAAGCAGATTCCCTAGAGCAGGTCACACAGAATAAATGTATATCCATGATATATCTTTCTTCAGGCAGTTATGTAGTCATCAGAGGATAGGACAACAAAGCTTTCCAGTTTTATGGAGGACCCAGAAATATTAAAGTATTGCCCATACCAATGGGAGAGAATGAGGGAGCTGAGCAGATACCGTGCAGTTTGCAACCTGATCAACTGGATTCCTCCTTTGCAAAACACAGTCTTGCAAACTGCTGAAAACATTTGTTTTGTAGAGACCCCAAGACGTGTGGAAGCTACTAAGGGGCCTTCAAAACATGCAGGCCTAAAAATTCACCACCTTTAAACACTAAAGCTACTCACACAGTGTCAATGCTAAGATTAAAACGGAGCACAGTGTTACAGTTCTTAATGGCAGAAAAAGTAATGCAGATAACGTTATCCATAAGGTTAATTAATGCATAATTGTTCCTTGGAAGTCTTTTTCGTTTGTTCCAAACCAGGTTGTTTGCCAAGCAAACGCCAATAGATCTGTGAACCACCTATAGCAAATGTTCATACAATGAAAATTTCAGAAGTGCCTGGTGATATTTGCTCAGGTATTATTTTCAGCCACCTGCACAGAGTTTACAAAGCGGGTGGGCAGCCGTCCTATCTTTTGTGTTTCCAGCTTTTGTTGCTGAGCTACCACAGCTCATTCCCAGCAGTGAAAATAAACCTAGTCATTTTATTCCTCTGCCTGAACCCCAGGGCTTCCAAAACAAGGTCATGTGTCTGAAGAACATGAGGGGACCTTGTGCCTTTGAACTCTTTCATGTGTACAGACAGAAGCTGCCTTTTGAAACCCACAGCAATGAATGGTGATCTAGGGGATGTTTTGCTAAACACCTGATGAACATCAAAAATGCTCCAAACAGTAAATCAAATCTCTGGTACATTTTCTCTGCCCACATCTTCCTGTGGCCTTGAGGCCTGTTCTCTCATAAGCCAATGTGATTACGTGATTTTCTCAAGCGAAGAAGGAAATGATTGTGAGAGATTACAAGTGTCTCTCTTGTTAGTAAAAGCCATGACAACCTCTTTTTGAAAGTAACTTCATTATGAGTGTACAGCACACATTTCAAAGCAGGGTTGTAATATCTGACCAGGAAATGTCTGGGAAATGGTGAGAGAGGAGCCAAGGGCCAGTGGTACTGGAGGCTGGAGCAAAGGTGTCAAGTTTTTAACCTATGGTGACTTGGAACAATTTTTAATACAAATCTAAGTGCAAAGGTGAAAAGAAGCCTGGAAATTGTGCAAAGGAAGTACACAGAAGGAGACAGTGGCCGTGGCTGACAGGACACAGGAAAGTTAAGAGAGGCAAGGAGAAGAGCAGAGCAGCCATGAAGAAACAGGCTCCGATTAAACTATCATAGGAGTGATCAGACAAATTTTTGCAGAATTCTTCTTCTTCAACACTGAACATGCTAATAGTTTTTTTAATAAGGCTAGCTTTTCCTTAATTTATTGTCAGTTGAACCCAGGAGGATGTAAATGGAAAATCCGACCGTCAGATGCAGGAAGCATCTTAATACAAGATGCTTGGAAAGCCCACACTACACGCTCCAGCAGCTCAGTAACTCAGTAACAGACTGCACTGCCCAGAAAATGTACCAGGCACATAAGGAAGCTCACTGATGGCCCAGAACAAATACATGTACTGACCACTTGATATCCACCAAGCCCCCTTTACTATAAATCTTATGGGATTCACAGTCTGGTTCCTATCATAACAGTTCTGTCTGTCCAGACTGTGGGCTGAAGCCTGAGCTGTGATGCTACACATCTATTTGTTTACATGGTCATCTGCTTTCCAAAGAAGCATATTTGCTCTCTGCCTGCTGAATAACAAAAGGGTAGAAATATTGTGCAAAGTGGATCTCTTGAAGTTACAATCATTAGCAAAATCATCAAGTGGCCTTTTTCCTGCAGTTGTACCTTGCAGCAGAAGAAAAATCCCCAGAAAGATTATTTTTGAAAACAGTTTTTCCAGATAAATTGCAGAGAGATATTGAGCACTAGAGTTTGAAGCAGTTCAACAGTTTCAGGCACAGTCTGTGTCCCTAGGTGTCTGCAATGGCAGGAAACCCCTCAATGCTTCACAGTAGTAGTGTGCCAGCACAGAACCTTGTTCTTCATTTTTTTTAAGTAATTTAGCAACTTTGAGTAACATTTTCTTGCATAGGTGAGAACTGAATTAAGGACCATTTTGTTTACGTAATTGCAGAAGACCAAAGATCAAGGAGTTAAAAAATGACCAAGCTCTGACCGTGCATTATGGTTTAATAGACAATATTCCACATTGCTCTTTATGGGATTTGTGAGGATTTAATTTTTGAAGTGTTCTCAAGGCTTTGTCTTCAAGTGGAACTCAGATGTGCTCATTGCTGTAGAGCATAGCACATAAAAAAATCTCCCATGCTCCAAAAAGTTTACAGTTGAAGTATGAGTCAGGAGACGTGCAGGCAAAAAATATAAGGAAACAGCGCAATTATTTGTAAGTAACGAGGCAAACGAGAGATAATGAGGTGGTTTATTAAATATAGGCATCCTGTAGCTTGCAATTAAGAGATGCAAAACTACTAAAGCCAGAGTAAGATATTGAAATTGTTCCTGAATATCTTTTGGTCTGTTTGGTTTTTATTTGGGTAGGATTTTGTTGTTGTTTTAACTGGACAATAAATTGGCACCATATCAATATGTTGACTATAAACTGAAAGACAGGCAAAATGATGATGCTGTACGCTTCCAGTTAGACTGTTTTTGAGCTGACAGATGGACACCCATAAGGAGATTGCCAAGAGGCAGCCAAAGTTTTTGTTTGGACAGAAGGTGACAACCTGGATTGGAGAGGTGTACCTCTGACTCATCAGTGTGAAGATTAATGTTGTGTTTACAAACGGGATTATCTTGAGAGAAGATGTAAAAGTGCATTTCAGAGATGGCAGGAGAACTATCTGTGGGGTAAGAAACCAAAGTTCAGAGTGAATAAAATTATCAAAATCTGGCTTATTGTGGTACATGAGGAAAAAGGGAAAAAAAAAACCAGCAGAACAGCAGCAGCCATCTTTCTTAACCCTGTCACTTACTTTCCCCATGACCTCTTTGAGCTAATTCTTTATCATGTTTTATATTGCAGCAGGTACAGACAATTCATATGACGCAAAAAGGGAGGGTGTGTTTGTTTTGGAAAGTGCTGTGGTAAATTCCGCACTCAACATTACATTGCAATACAATACAAAAAAAAAAAAAAGAAGAAGAAAAGTGTGCTGTTGACAAAATATATGCGACTCAGTACACAAACTCACTCTGGGTCCTCGTATTCTTGCCTGCCACCTGCTGCCATTCACTTCCGCACTGGGACATACAGCTCTCCCTGCCTTGCCAGGGAGCAGGCATTTGCTGCCCAAGGAGCACTGCATCAGCCAGGGCAGCAGCTCTTCTATGTGCAGATAGCACAGGCCATGAGAAATCCTTTAATGCAGAAAATCACGGTGTGTCATCAAAGATCTTATCATCAAGGAGCTGTTTGCTCTTCAGAGCGGAAGCGTGCAGCTATCTCCACATACTCAGGAGGCTTGCTGCCCACATCCCTTCAGAACTAGTGAAAGCAGATGGAAACCTCAGCACAGGAAGACTCACACACGCCAGAGTGGCTTATTCTCATCCAGACACATGTTTTCAGTATGTTCCTCCTGCAGCACTGAACAGTGGGTGGGCCACGTGACTGTTGCTTCTACTCCAAGAGCTAGGATTTAATTTTTTTTTTAACACAAGTTGTTTAAGTTTGCACTTTAAGGCCCTGAGGTCCAGATTCAGTGCCACTTGCAAAAACACCCTGAAAAGCACAGCATCCTCTATTCACAGAGGGAACGGGCTCAGCAAAAAATGGCAACAGAGCTCTTGCAGGTGCTAAGAAGCTTGGTTAAGATGTAGACTGTATACATCCTAGGGCCTGTCTCTGTCCCATAGGTGTTGCATTGTGCATTTGACATGAGGCGATTCACTCAAGAGCCTACCAAATCCTAGAGATCCTGCATGTAAGCGGAGCTAAGCCCAAAGATGAAGTAAACCACAGCATAACTTTCTGTTACTAGCAAGAGTCTCTCACATCACTTAGTGGTACAAAGTCACGACGCAAAAAAATGATATTTGTTCTGTTGAGTTATAGAGTTTCAACAAAAAATTTGCAAAGTTAACTTGCAACCAAAATGTGTAACTACAGTAGGGACTAGCTCAGTGCTCAGCTGCCAGGTGAAACTGGTCAGTGCCCAAATCCTGCAAGCTTCACTTTGAAATTTGTTATAGAGTGCAGAAGCCCTGACAATGCAAGAGACATGGAGGTTTTGTTTTTGTGATTTACAAAAACACACCTAGGCCTCCAGGTGTGTGCAACCTCTAGGCTGCACAAGGCAGCATGAAGTCCAAAGCACTGCTGTGTCAGAAGCTGTGTCTGTGCCTAATATCTCTAATGGTCTGAAAACTGGCCACCTCCTCAGAGCAGAGCTGCAGGCTGCTTCCCTGCAGAACCGGTGGCTTTGACGCTAGCACTGAAGGAGCTAGCTCAGGTGTGTTTGCAGAACCTACCATTACGTACATCTGAAATCTTGTTTCCTTGATACAGCCCCTATAAATCACTCAGAAGTATAATAAAGAACTATTACTACAGTGAGAATGCTGTAAAATCCCTGTCTTTAAGACATGTCTCTGGCTCATTGCACCTGTTGGAAGTACGGGCCGTGGTAGCACCTCAGCTTCGGGTGCTCGAAGCGCCTAAGGCAGACAGGCGCTCAACTTGCATCGATTTTCTCTGTGCACCCTTCGCGCACCTTTAAACCTCTAGCTGCCATACCTCCCCAAGAGCCACATCCCTCAGGAGCATGACCGCGCCATGCAAGGCACCGGCGTCACGGCTCGCACAGCCGCACGGCGCAGGCCACGCCATGGTACCACCCAGCCGGAGTCAGCTGGGACGCTGCAAGAAGCTGCATTTTCCAATTACTCTCCTGGTCTGTACGTATCGCTCAAGTGTATCAGTGCTGAGGTTTTCGTGGTAAGCTGGGAGAGGAGTTAACAGCGTGCTACTGGCACTATCTAACCTCAGTTGTTTTATCCCAACATGGCTGTGGTTTAGCCTTCAAACAAGCCGAAAGATAAGCAAATATCTGATGTGAGCCCTCTTGCATCATGTATGTTTTATGAAAGCAAACAGCACTGTGTAATGTTGTGATTCATACCGTACCACCAAACACAAAACAGAGTAATCATTTCACCAGAAGAGGTGTTGCAAGTGCTTTTCTTCCTCCCAAGAACGAACACTGAGGGAACCCCATGCAGAAAGAGGGTGATCATCTGGGGGATCCTGTACTCATTTACTGCCAGTTCTCACAGGCAGATAACCAAATAAAAGACAGGTAAAGAGTAGATCTTAGTGGCATGTGGTGGTAGATCTGGAAGTCAGCTTTCCTGATTCCTGTTCCTTGTTTAATGGGGCACACCGTCTTCCTCATCACTAGCACCCCAGAGTTATGTTTCCACAATCGCTTACTAGATTTCTTCTTAAAATAATGCATGGACTACACAAACATGAGAATCTTATTTCAGTGAGGCATCTCATTGCAAAGGCATCCTGGAAAGAGCAGAAAAAGGCAAAAAAAACATCATTCACGTCATTAGTAGAATCACACAAGTCGAAAACTACAAACAATTGAACATAGTTCTCAGCTCCCTTGAGACCTGACATTTAAATCTCACATATACTTCCTGCAAGTCTCACAAGGGCTCCTTAAAAATACTCTTGTCTGCAGCTAAGTGATGAAGCACCAAGTCCAAGCCATACACACAAAGAATCTTAAACCAGGTTTTTGTTAGTATTTATTGTTCTAAATAATTTTAAATTAAGAAATACAATTTTGAGCAAGAGACACACTGAGCCAAGGTTACTAATACAATTTTTAAAAACTTGCATTTAGGTCTCAAAACATCTGGAAGAAAACTCTAAGGCAGAAATAAAACACTGTTTTGTTTTAAGATGGACTTCCAGGATTCTAAGGTCCTGAAATACGACTGAAATCCACTAAACAGATCACATTTCTCTTTTAAACATTATAGGATTTGAAATTATTCACAGTTTTAAAAGGAGAAAGAGATCATTACAGTGCCAGTACTTTTCCCTTAAGAGCCTATCCTGACTAAATGAAATTTGTAACCCAGAATGGATTTGCCAAAGAAAGGCTCTTTAAGATTTAAGTAATAAAAATGTTGAGCAATTCTTAAGCCTGTTCTTAAGTCACAAAGTTGGACAGCTTGAACAGACACAGGAGACTCACACATTTAATAAGCACAGTCGTGTAGATAAAGGGGCAGGCACTGCAAGTTCCCAGAGTGCAACCCTATCACCTGCTAACCTGTGGACTCTGCACTGTATTTTCGGTCCTTTGGAAACAACCTCAGCCCTGTGCCAGTCTGTTCTTTTGTTTTGACTTTGATGTTCTGCAATACAACAGTATTATTCAGTAGTTCTGGGAAGTTATATCATTTCCTTTCATTCTGCCATGAATAATTCAGTTTGTTAGTCGGACTTGTCTCTCACGTTCATCCTTTGCAAAATCAGAAAGCAGCTCTCCATCAGCACGCGCCTTGAGCACTGTGCTAGGCCTATGGACACCTCTCAGGAATTATCTGTGACGAACTAGCTCTACTGTGAGCTTTATTACTGGAAAATATAATCACATGCTAACATTTTTAGCTGCTTTGCATAAGAGTTTATCACACAAATTGTCCATTCAGGAAGCAAAAAATCACCTCCCGTGTGCAATTTGTGGCTTATGGGCATATAATGCACCTATCATAGTTCTGGAACTGGAAGACAGCAAGCAGCAAAACATACGTTGGTACTGCCAAGTGAGATGATAGTCAGAAGCAACCATTTGGCTGTTTCTAAATGTAGAAACGGAGGCAAGAAATGGCAATTCTGTATGAGAACTAAGACTATTTGTCCCAGCGTCCAGTCCCTGACAGCAGCCAGTAGCTCAAGGGAAAAGCATAAGACACAGCATAAGCATGGTGGTCTTATTGCAGTTTGCATCCAGAGCATTGGCTCTGTCCTTGTCTTTTCCCTTTTGGAAACAAAATCCTTTTGGCCTCCAAGACATCTCGAGACAATGAGCTCAATAAGCCAATTACGCACTACTGTGAAAAAGTTTTCCCTTTTGTTTTGGTTGTTTTTTTTTCTTTATAATCCCACTAGGCACCCCCTGCTGTTTGTATTTTGAGAAAAAAATAAGTAATCTTTTCCTATCTGCCTTCCCCATACTATTACTGCTTTTATAGTCTCCTATCACAACCCTTTACTACTCCGTTTGTCTTTTTTTCCCAGACTTAGGAAAACTGGTATGTTTAATCTCACTTTCTGCAGGGATCATTTCAGTCTCTGCTCTTCTCTTTGTCTTTTCTAGTTTTGTAGTATTCAAGAAGTGGTAACCAAAGAGGTGGTAGTTAAATAATTTTAACTTTATTGCATTGTATTATACTATACTGCATTACACTCCAATATTCCTATCGAAAAGGCGGTATGCTCATGAGGTATGCAGTGCCTAAAAAACACTCTGTGCTCTGTTCATTCCCTATCCCTTTCCCAGCAATCTCCTGTTTGCCTTTTTGACTGCTGGTTTTTCTGACTGTCGCTGCGCAGTGAACCGGTATTTCTATACATCACAACCTAACAGCCACAAGGCAATGCCATTATCCCAAAGGCAGTCAAATCCCCAATTTAAATATCACATTGACCTCAAAGTGCCTCAGCCAAAGAACAAATGTGCAATGGAGTGAATCTGATCCTGAAGATAGGGCCAAAATACGGCCTATGCACCTCTTGCTCCTGTTCAAATGCCTCGTGTTGGGCAGTAGGTGGAAGAACGGACATTTTGCATAGAACCCCATTTAACCTCAGGGAGTTTGAACTGCCAGCCAGTTCTAGTTGGCATGAATTCAGCAATTCTGATTCATTTATTTAATGTTAAAAGGTCAAAAGCAGTGCCCACTTGGCAAGTGCAACTACTTGTTGCTTGCTTTGCCCACAAACAAACTGTTTTGGAAAAGGAGAGATGTCTCCCTACCTCCACTTCTTTCGTTCCTGATCACTTCCTGCAGACCTGCATGACTGCTGACACTATACTGCAGAAGATGGGCATATACTGTCTGGGAGGGACACCAAAATGAGTTAATTCAATCACTAAAATAATTCAAACGGAGTTCAGGTGAGATATGAATGCGTTGTGATAGGGAGATGAAAGTTCGAATGCAGACTTTAAAATACTCTTTAAATCAAACACACTTGATAAAAATTAAATTTTAGCTATTAAAACTTTAAGAAATTTTTAAGCAACATGCATCTGCAGAATTTATAAGGTCTAAAAATTACCTAGAAACTATACAAAATGACTTAAAGAAAAAGCTGTGATAATGGCTGCTTCAAATCAAAGAAATCTTGCTCTGGGTTGGAATTTCAATGTATTTTGATATATAATAAATGATTTAAACATAGCCTAGGTTATAGACTTTATTTTAAATGTTGTTTAAAAAGATATTTGATTGACTGGCAACCAGGGAAAGCTACACAGTAAACTCTGATAGTAAGTAAACTCTCTCATTTCTGCAGAAAACTTCTGCTGTTGAAAAGTACATTACATACTCAGAAACAATTATTCATGCGAAAACCATGACTAATGCCGACAAAACCCCTGTGAGTATTGCATGCACTGTTCTCTTTCTCTATGCCTTGCAGCCATTTCTGTGTCTTCCTCAGCAAGAGAACCAGCCTGTTCTCCTATGCAGCCCATGTCTCCGGCCCATTCTTCCTTTCTTCATTCCTCCAGTCTCTGGCATGCCAGGATACATCTTCCAGCACTACCAGGTTCATTTGTATGGGGTTGCTCCTGAGTCATTGTCTCAAGATGGATGAACTACTGAACACAGATCAAGTTAAAACTCCCCTAAACCCACAGATTTTAGACCCAGAACCTTACTTGGGTCTATTACCAAAATGCCCTTCTACTTCTGAAGGATGCCCTGACCTCTGTGTGGGCCCATTCTGCTGGATCTGACATCATGCCCTGTTCTTCTGGCCCAAAGGCTTGAACAGAGTCTTTTTGTAAAAGCCTGTGATCATCTCTAAGACGCATCCTAGATTCATCGCTCCACGTCAAGAGAGAAAAACCTTTTTTGTGTGTGTATTTATTGTTCTGCTGATTGGTGACAAAAATAAAACATTCCTGAATACTCTCACACAAGATTTACAAGAACACAACAGTAACAGCCTGCGGATAATAATTAAATGAGGCCCACTAGACTTTTGGGGACAGAAGACTTGCAGTTTCCTCATGATCTCACATAGTTTTGTTGAATAGAAGTGCTGTTGACTTTGAAATCTCTGATGTGCCATTAATTTGTCACTGTGAAAAAGTGACAGAGCTGCAGCAGATGTGGCTGAATAGATCAAGGCAGAGGCTGCAGAAAGAGGTACTACTTATTGAACTCTGCCCAGCAAGAGCAGGAGTGCATCCCTAGAGGCAGAAGAGAATGAGCTCTCATTGCAGACAAGTGAGAGAGAGAAAATACCAAGTAATACACTGCACTAAAACCAATTTATTCCATAGGTGGCAAAACTAACAAAACCCCATTTCCCTTGGGTTTGTGGCATGGATGGAGTAGGGTGGTGAGCACACCTTGTATCCCTGCTCCCAGTGGGGTCCCCGGAGTGGCACCCTGCTCTCCGAGCCCCCCTGCCAACTTCCTAATGTCTCCAAGGAGGCCTGTGAGGAACCTCAGCCCATTGCATGCCCACAGGCACCCCGAGAGGGCCCTGACAGCCTCCAAAGACCTCTAGCTGACCAAGTCTCTGGCTGCAATCACATGAGCTTTATCTGACTTCTTTTGGCCAACTATCCCACAATGAATCAGTACAAAACCCACAGTGCTGCGTGAAGGGAAAATAACTCAGTATTGGTACAATGCAAACACAGCATTGCTTGTTAATAAGCCATTCTTTTCCCTCCCATGGGATTACATTGTTCTTTCAAAGGTGCGTTGATATGTAAAAGGAAATCACATGTATGCACATGCTTGTGTCTATGTTGTACAGACACAGACATCTCACTATGAGCACTGTTTCCCAGTGTAACATCTATAGGCATGACAGCATTTTGTTTAACTGTAGCAAACCAAGCCATACTATCACAGTTTTCTTGCAGATAACCATCATTTTAGTCTTTATGGTCATACAGTAAGGTGAAGTTACAGAGCACCTCAGAGCTGCTCACAGCCTCTCCTTAGTACAGAACTCAAAGCATCAGTTTGTGGAATCAGACTTCTAGCTTGCATGGAACAACCATTCTTTTTTTTTTTGCTTCTAAATCTGATCATTGTAAAGAAAATTTGAACTTAGTACAGCTACAAACCAGAAGACAAGGAAGACAATACCAAGGCTCAGCAGCATATAACCATGTCTTGTGGTGAGAGGCAGATGCAAGGCCCTGGGGTGACCATAAAGGTGCTCTTGAAAAAATGTTCAGCCACCTCATCATTGCCAGGGAGACCTTGAATGGGTGCCCATTTTCTCTGGTCCAGCAGCCAGCACGAGATGAGCAGAGTCTTGTCTCACACACAGACGGATGAGCCCAGCCCATAGATGCCAGGGGAAGAAAAGAGAGTTGTTTAGATCACCATGGTGCCACCAAGCCATTCTTGTGCCCTGTGGCTGGAAGAGGTCACATTTGTTGCAGAGCAACTGCTGTCCTCAGGGCTTTGCAGCAGTGCTGGGAGCTGCATTTGGGAAGCACAGACGAATTGCTGGACCATGGCAAGGAGGGCCATGACAATGGTCAGAGGACTGGAGCACCTCTTCTGAGAGAAGCTGTGGGTGCTCCATCCCTGGAGGTGTCAAGGCCAGGTTGGATGGGCCCTGGGCAGCCTGAGCTGGTGAGGGGCACTGCCCACGGCAGCAAGTGGAGCTGGGGGGCTTTGAGGTCCCTTCCAACCCAAGCTGTTCTATCATTCTGTAATTGTATGATTCTATGATTTGGGACTTCTCCAGCTACAAGGTCAGCAGGCAATAACAACATGTGCACCTCAGGGACACTTTATACATCTGACCCCTGGTGCCAGGTTGTTAATGTGCTGCAGAATTAATCACCAACATTGGAGGTAAATGAACCCCACAAGCGGCATTTTGTCATACCAAAAGAAAAAAAGTTGAAGTGATTGCAAGATGGGAACTGGCTTTGTCATACACTGTACATGGCATTAGTTTCTTACAATTCTGAGGAGCACAGAGAAGCATTCTGGGCAGTGTTCAAGGCTGTCAGGGCTCTCAGAGTTGGTACTCACCCACTACTATGTCCTCTACCCCCTCGTGCTGGCCTTTACCTGGCACTAGGAAAACCTAGCTCTGTGGGCTTGAACCAGTGTTAATGTAACCTGCGATCCATCCCTCCTCTAGATGACCAAACAGCGCAGGGGCAGAGGTGACCAGAGCAGTAATACATTTGTCTAATGGCGTTAAGGAAAAGTGATTTATTGCATGGCAATCTTTGAGGGAGACATTATTTAGAAAGAATGCATCAGGAGAAATACATGTCTAAATACAAATGCAGATGAAATGTAATAGCCACAGTTATCATTGAGAGGATCTGCATCTTGCCAGCAAGCAAAACCACAATAAATGGCTAATAAAAACGAATCTCTGTAAAGCATTAAAAAAATGTACATTACCATTATGTTGTGGTTAATTCTCAGACAATACTGCAAAATAGCAGTGAAGTGTTACTTCCTGTCATTTAAAGGAAAAGAAACCCAAACACCAAGAATTCTTCGGGCTAAGGAATGCAGACATACATCATGTCTGTGAGAATCATAAAAAGATCAAATGTAATATTTTCTTTCAGTGCAGACAACTGCTTTGAGATTTTCCATTCAGACAGCCTTGAAAACCGCCTCCAGCATTTGCCAATTACTACTGACAAATACCATTTGGTAGTGAGTGATGTTTTAAGTGAAATAAACCAGCGAAGAAAACTGAACATGATGAAAGGATTTTTTTCTCCCTCTGAAGTGACTGTAAGTTATATATTCACAAGGTAGGTTTACGCTTCCTGCCAGTGACAAATTCCATGTGATGTTGAGCGCGGAGGTGAAGTTTGTTTGACAGTAATAGGAAAGGAAGACAAAACTCGTTTTCATGTTCTTTTAAAGAGTCAGATATTTTTTAGCTATAAACAAAGGAAGAGTTGCTAATACCTCTGTTCCTCATCATTCTTCATAATATAAGTGTGCTAATGGAGAGGACGGTTCTCCAATATTAAAGCGGTCGGAGTGCAAAGAGGGTGTACGGTGGATCTTCCTGTCAGGGGCACTTGATTTACATACAAACTGCAACCTGCAGCCAGTAACAACTAGCAAGCACCGTATTTTTAAAATATTGGTCATGGAGAGCTTTGAGACAAGAAAAAATAGCTAGAGCTATACAACTGGAAGAGGTGTTTAAAGAATGACTTAAACAACTGACTATTAGTGCTCTTTTGACCTCTTCTCCTTTTAAACACAGAATAGCAGTCCTTTTACCTCTACGTTTACCACCTAAGATTGTCAGAAGCATTTGTCTCAGGTCCCTGCATCATGATGTCTGCTTTCCTCGCCATCTCCAACCCTGCAGCCCCACTGGAGGCAGGCAAGGTCTCTGAGGAAGGCAGCGTGGCACAGAGATGCCAAACCGAGACCCCGGAGGTTTCCCCTCCCTGATCTCTGCCTGGTCGAGGCTCACACAGCGTCACAGCACTGCTGCCTGTTGGCCCTAGGACACCGAGTTACCAGAACTTTGTCTCTTCCTCCCAAGGGGAGTAGCATCTTTTTCTAACTTGTACAAAGCTGCGTAGCTGCAGCAGCTGTGTTCTGAATTATCCAAGTAATTCTCACATTTTCCCCTCTACTTGACATTCAACAGTTGCATCTTGTTATTGACTTAGATTCAAATCTCACTTTCATCTTGAAGCAGTGGGGAAAATGGGGAAAAATCCAGAGAATGTGGGTACATTAAGAACATTTTTCATGCTGTTTCATTTTGCAGTGGCCTGGGGTTTCTTTGTTTCACAATTCTTTGCATGTTTCCTTTAATAAAAATATATGTATTTTAACTTAGAAATGCTCAACCCATAGTTTTTCTATTGCTGCTTCTTTCTTTTAGGTGGAGGGGTGCTTATCTTCATCAGGTGACTGTCCCACAAATTCTGAAAAACATATTAATAAAAAAGGTCAATGCTGTGGTATGAGTTTCCATCTACTTCTGATGCTATAGCTTAAAACTTCAGCAAGGATTTTTCTTCAGACTTCATGAAAGGACTCCCCGATTTTTCTCAGGGAGGCACAAACCAGGGACTCGCTTGCCAGGCAGCCCCACAAGCACGAGCGTGGCGGCGGATTTACTGTGCTCGCACTGCCAGGTGGCCAGGGCATGTACAGGTGACATGTATCAGACTGTGCACAGGTGCGGATCTGTTGCCTGGCACACATGCATGACAAGCAGCACGGGCAGGTCTCGTTGGACATGAAAAGCCTACACTGCACTTGGCTGTATGCATCTGGCTGGTCAGGTACGTGTGCCACTCCTGCACCAAAGGGGCTCTCTGTCTTCTGGAAGTCAGAAGTAAGAACCAGATTCTGCATTTTCCACCTGAACAACCTGATACCTGGCAGCCTACCCTCAGCACTTCAGCTGCATCAAGTGCTGTTCCTCTGTGCTTTTGTCCCTGTGCTGTTACTGGAGGAGATTAAGAGCTAGCTCAATGGTAGGTAGACTGAAGCAGTGCAAACCTAGGGACTGTGAGAGTTCCACCCACACTGGAGGATGTTAGTCCCATCACAACTGAAGCATAACATGCTTCAAGATAGCCACCGCACCTCTTACCCAATCCAGCCACACTGCACAAAAGGGAACTGGAGCTCAACACATTCAGGATTCCCCAAGTAAAAAAGTTCACCCTACACTCAGGTGCTTCCAGTGCAAATAATGGGTTGATAGAGGAGTCATGCTCTCTGATCCTCCCACCAGGTTGCAATAACTCCCATACAATTGCAACATATTTTGTTCTTTTCTTGAAAAAAACAAAAATTAAGCTTCGACCCAAATAAACCAATCGATTTCTGTCAGAAAGATGTGGACCACAACTATGCCTAGTGAAGCCCTGAGGCCAAATATGAAAGGTGAGGTGTAACTCCATCCAAGTCAGTGGAATTAAACTGACATAGGATGAACTGATTTTTCAGTTTTTGCCAGAAGCAGTCAGGGATAGACAGTATCAAGTCTCCTGAGGTTCAGATAAGTCTAGTCTGTGCTCTCCTCATGGCTTGTAGCAACCACACATGGTTTTCTAACTGTATCTAGAAATGGAATGGCCATTCCCCACAGTCAGGGATCTCTTTGGAGAGGTATGAGCACCCACCATTGCAATTGTCTCCAGTATAGTTATGCTCAAGGCTGGCTTCAAAACATATTATGTGTAATTTTCTGATTTTCTGTTGTGAATTTAGCCTGGAGTCACAAAGAAGCGAATCTCTGTATATCTGACTACTCTATTCTCTTCTTCTCTCCTTTACTTTCTGAACACATTAGCCAATTCGCACCAATGTGACATAAAAGCAGCAGTCTCAAAGCAGCAGTCACACCCACATTGTCTCTGTGAGTGTTGGCTGCACACTCAAAGCCCAGCTCTCTGACCATCCACCCTGTCTTAGCCTTGGATCATGCTCAAGGGGCTCACGAGAGCACCCCAGAAATGCCAGAGGAAACCTGCCAGAGGGGGGACTGCTCACTTTTCCAATGGGAAAATTCTCTGCCTCACCAGATAGCTCCACATTGAAGGTCATTCTGGCCAGAGCAGCTCATGTTCTCCAACTCCCATCCCACAGAGCTGGAGCACCGCACCAGCGAAAGATGGCAGGATGCACTGCAGGTCTCTCCATGACAGACAGGCTGACTTTACCTCCATACCAGCAGCAGCATGCCTGACAAGAAGGATTTCCCACCTGGCAACATAAAGGGATCCATCCTTATGTGCACAACAGCATGGAGAAGGGAGACATCCTGACGGACCAGCACAGCCACAGGGCTCCCTCTATCACTGCAGACCTAGGTCACACATGGCTGTTTCTCCCCTGACCCTCAGCCTAGGGTCCCTGCTCTAACACCACAAAAAAAAACACCAAAACAGGGTTATGCAGCCAAAGGATCCCAACAGTCCTGCCCTCATGAAGCTCGAGTAGCACGGGCTAGCCACGGCACAGCACACACAGACACATGCACACACTTGCCTGATGCTGTAATGTTTTCTGACGGTTGTTCATCCAGACTGCATGCTTACCCCTCTCACCAACCCAGCCCCTTCCCATCTGCACAGAATTGGCCACCCGGAGCACTGCACCGCATGGTGTGTGCTCTTTATGAGGGTACAAAACACCTCCTCTCCAGTGGGACCACACTGCTCCTCCAGTTCCAGTCCACCCTTCCCCTTCCATCTCCTCCACTTCCAGCAGTCTTCTAGGAGTCTCCCATGACCCACACAGAGTTTTCCCACTCCAGAGCCAAGGGCTGGCTAGTCCAGCATCTCAGTGCTCCTCAAAAACAGTTCAGAGCAGTATGAGTCATCTTGGGATTGCAGAGTCCCTTCTGATCTCTCACCAACACCCTCTGCATGCCAGCCCACGCACACCCACGCATCTTTGTCCATACGATGTTCATCTCGTGGGAAGGATAGACAAATTCACTGCCTCTTTCTTGCTGCGAAGAGGGCTGGCTTCTTAAGGATAGACATACAGACTCTGGAAGCTGGTCCAGGCAGAGTGGTACAGACAGGCATGGCACCGGTCTCATGCTGGGAATGTCCCTATGTCCCCTCCATGATCATTGCTTGTCAAAGGTCAAAAGAGCCAAAATGTCACTGCCAGCTGCTTCCAGAGCAGCTCCAGCAGGAGGGAGCTACTAAAATAGCACATCCAGGGCCCATTGGATGTATCTGCAAGGGACACAGTGCTCATCTACGAATTTCTCCAGCCCAACTCTAGCATCATAGTGGAGGGCCGAAGCACTGGAAATGCACCTGGCCCTGCCAGACTTGGAAAAAGTGGAGGTGAATGTAAAGAAGAAAAATAATCTCCAGAAGTGCACAGTAAATTCCTGCCTCCTGCCATGCACATGGCGGTACTAAATCCCAATCCACTTCAGTGCTCTCAAGATTGGCAGATTGGCACGTTGCAGTATGATCCAGCTCTGGAGGCAGCAGAAAAGAGTGAAGGAACAGGAAAGAGGGTTTCAGGGAAAACAGCAGCTTTGCAAGAAGCATTTCTCTGTGCCTTCTCTTTTATTTTAAAGGCAACTGGGACGATCCAAAGGGACCTGAGAACATGCAGTGTAGACACACCATTTCAGGAGTCTCTGGGAAAGTGAGCAAAGTAACAAACACATCAACAGTAATAAGCGGTCATGTGCTTGACCAATCTGGTGGCCTTCTATGATGGAGCAGTGGCATTGGTGGACAAAGGGCAACTGATGTCATAGAATCATAGAATCATAGAATGGTTCAGGTTGGAAGGGACCTTAGAGATCATCTTGTTCCAACCCCCCTGCCATGGACAAGGACACCTCCCACTAGACCATGTTGCCCAAAGCCCCATCCAGCCTGACGTGGGCTCATGGCAAGGCCTTTGACATGGTCCTCCACCACATCCTTATCTCAAAATTGGAGAAATATGAAGGATGGACTATTCAGAGGATGAAGAGTTGGTTGGATGGTCACAGACAGAGAGAGGGTTGTGGTCACTGGCTCTATGTCCAGGTGAAGGTCAGTCACAAGTGGTGTCCCCTAGGGGTCTGTCTTGGGACTGGTGCTCTTCAGCATCTTTATCGATGACATAGACAGTGGGATTGAGTGCACCCTCAGCAAGTTTGACACCAAGCCGAGTGGTGCAGTTGACAGAACAGAAGGAAGGGATGCCATCCAGAGGGACCTGGACAGGCTTGAGGAGAGGGCCTGCAGGAAACTAATGAGGTTCAACACAGCCAAGTGCAAGGTGCTGCGTTTGGGTCAGGGCAATCCCAGATATGCTCAGNGACCAGGAGGAATGGTTTTAAACTAAAAGAGGGGAGATTTAGGTTCGATGTTAGGGGGAAATTCTTTACTCAGAAGGCAGTGAGGCCCTGGCCCAGCTGCCCAGAGAGCTGTGGGTGCCCCATCCCTGGAGGCGCTCAAGGCCAGGTTGGATGGGCCCTGGGCAGCCTGAGCTGGTGGGGGGCACTGCCCACGGCAGGGGGTGGGGCTGGGGGGGCTTTAAGGTCCCTTCCGACCTAAGCCCTTCTATGATTCTGTGAAAATGAGCAGGGAAGAAATCCCCAGAGAAAGAGATGGTCAAACATCAGCTTATTACCACTACACACTAGAGAACAGACATTGGCAGAGCCCACAGAAGCACGCTGCACAGAGGAAATATTTCAATCAGAGTTCAGTCAGCCACATCAAAGACCATTATTGGAAGAGAGCTGGGCAAATGATTGAATCTGCCATCTAAACTCTAATGAAAAAGACACACAAGTAGATATTGCAATCCCACTAGCAAAACCATTAGGATTATGATAATGAAGATGATCTGACCCATGAGTTATGGCTCAGGTGATAGTTTCAGGGAAGAGCAACCTGATTTAACTTGAGAAAGGGCAACTCCAACAAAGTTAAAATATAATAAAACTGAAAGAAGACAAAAGATTATAAATCTTCCAGTTTTACTTGAACCCATCAGAAAGAAAACCACATTTTTAAATTATTTATCTAATATCAACCACAGTGTATCCGTTGAAAAGCACATTGTCTACTATTAAAAATATAATGTAGTAAATAGAATTACAATTGCATGTAGATATACTGTAACTGCATATTTCTCTGTAATACAGTTGCATCATCTAGTGGACAATACAGAGATTGCAATAGTTTTACACAATCCAGTTTGGGGTTCATTAAACAGCCTTGCTTTGCCACTCCATATGCAGTGCTTTCTAAAACTTAATTCTGGAATTATAAATATCCTCTAAAACACTCAAAAGTGAATCTTGATGTATTTTGGGTTTTTTTGCTTTCTACTCCAATCTTTCACAGACTAATGCCACCTAAATTTTGTTATAGGCAGGAATAAAATTGAGTTCTTTTAGTTAATTCCAGTCACTGAGCTGCGATTTCCCTTTGCACTGAAATGATAAGAACCATGACTTTCTCATGGTTCAAAACCAACTGCTGTGCCAAACTCCAAGAAAAAGTAGGCAATACTTGCGAATCTTTTAACTTTATTTCATATTTACTATGTAATGAAACTTACTGCTTTGTTGAGAAAATTTCCTTCATTCTTTGTGTTCATATTATCTGTCGTTACGGATGTACCAAGTGCAAACAATCACTTCAAATTACACCAAAGTGTGACATCTTTAAAGAGGTATTCTCTACCTTCTAGGTAGGGAGGGGCTACATACCCTGGGAGACATCACTTTTAAAAGCTCTTTCTTTGGGAATGTCATCTTTGAAATGTTTTCATAGAGTACCTAAAAGCTTTAATTATCAGAGTATGAGAGTTGATACTCCCTTATCTTGTCCTGAGCAGACAGGTCTAAAGGCACTTAGCAATGATGGATGAGCTCCACACATTACAGCTGAAGAAAACTGTAAACTAGAAGCCACTCTCTGTAGAAGATCAAAGAAAATCCATGCCATATTTACATAAATTGACACAAGAAAGATACTATCACAAGGTTTCATGTTCATTTTTCAGTGACTTCAGGCTGCAGTACATCAACTTCCCCTGCCCTGAAAGGGAAGAAAAAAAAAATCAAGATGTGTTGTTTCTGTCTCACACTCTTATCACAGGATATAAAGCTTCTCTCATTGCACCTATCCAAACCCGGTGTCTTCACTGCAGTCGCAGAAAGCAGTCCTACTTCAGCTGTCATTGAGTAACACTACACAAGCTGGAATAGATTCTAGCTCATTGCCACGGTCTATACTAGATTTGTTTTGCTAATGGTGAAAAGCTGGGGTTTATTCCTACAATTGCTGAGATTAGCAGATACGATCTGAAAGGAAATTTATAAGAAGGAGATACGATGTATCTTTCCACACTAGGATCACAGCTAAATTCCTTTTTAGACTAACAGATAGCCAGAGCCAAATGTTGACAGCAAATCACTGAAGCTACAAGATGTTTGAGGCTCAAAGAGGCTCCAGATAGAGGCTGACAGCAAGTATCTTCACTCTTTGAAACTAGATTTTATGTTCTCCAAGACAGCTGGAGAACACTCCCAGTGCAGTTACTTTTTCAAGCACCCTACCTCATAGACCAGCTTGGGGTGCTCCACTTGGCCCATACTTTAGACTTGATTCAAAAAAAGGATTTAAACTTCTGCTGACTACACATGTGCACATAAACGCTGATACATTACCTCTGCTATCCCAGCTTATTCATGTTTAAAAAGCACTGCTGTTGGTGCATTGCAAAAGTGCTAGTTCCGACTGCGTAACTCATTTGGGCAGGATTTTGTCTTTGACATGAAACACACATGGTTCTACTCAGAACACTTGCCACAGAGCTTGAGGTAAAGCTGGGGGCTTACTGCTGTGTTTACATCCAAGAGACAGACAAGCAATTCAGGCTGCCTACTGTCTTGCACTGCCAGATCCCCTTCCTATAGCCCCTCAGGGAGCGTAGGAGTTGCAGAAGTAGAGCCCATGTTCGGACCAGCTGGTAGAAATGTGTGGCCTATGTTGCAATATTGAAGCAAATAAACTTCTGTCAAACTAGCATGTGTTTTGCAAGGCATGAAAAAAACATTTAACATCTTATTACAGAACTATCTCAAAATCTCCATCTTAAGGGGGGTGGGGAGTGGAAACCATGATTCGGTCTTCCAAAAATACAGAATTGGATGCTCAGCTAAGTTAGCATGGCCCTACTGACTGCAGTGGGACTATGTAGCTTTACCATAGCTGGGAAACAATCTTAGAGAATGAAAAAGATACTGCTAGAAGAATTGAGGAAGACAACCAGCTCAACGCTAATCATAAAAACAGCGGGACACGTTCAATGGAAGAGTCTCTCTGGCCCAGTACCCTCTTTCCCGCAGTGCCCACAGTAACAAGAGAAAGCACAGATCAAGTGTATCTAATACTTACCACTCCAATATTCCCTTCAACTGTTTTGAAATCAAGAAACTACCCAAGACTGAATTGGTTTTTCCAGCTGGTAGCTGCCAACAGGTCTGTCTTCCAAGTACTTGCACCCTGAACCACGAAAAAGTTTATACTGAAATTCTTCTAGTCATTTCAACAGATCTGTTACCACAGACTTTTGAAGCTGACTTCTTCAGACTTCCTTCGAAAGCCCTCGCTTCTTGCATTGTGAATACTCATTCACCACCCTCCCTCTTCATGTCATTTGTGACTTCCGTACATTTTTGCAGATGTAATCGAAGTGAATGGGCAACAGTTCCAGGGTCAGGTTCTCAGCTCTGCTACTTCTGCTGTAGCCAGGTTCAGTGATACAAAAGGACTCTTACACAAGCTGACAGGAATTGCCCTTGGTGGGATGGGATTAGTAGATACAAATCGAGAAAGGCATCTCCTCAATGGGGTACTTCAGTACAGGTCCAAGCAGAGTATTAACTGTGGTACCAACTGACTTACAGGAGTTAAAAACACTGTTTAAACAACTATGAAATTAAGTTAGTCCAAAGGATATAATATATATACTTCTAGCTCCTGGAAACACTCCAGTTCCCTTCCCAATCAACTCACTTTGCTTTCTGCTGTGAAATGTAAAACAACATCGTTGGCAGCATCTCCACATGAACAATTCAGAAAGCCTTGGAGTACAAGAGAGCTTCAGTGCACTGAAGTAAACTACAGCAAAAAGAGCTCATTTTCAGAATTTCCTAGCCATAGATAAAAGAGGATGGCACCTCAAAACCGCGGAGAACTTCTGTCTTCAGTGTCATAGTGTCTTAGTTTCTAACAGAAGTTACTTCTCTCACAGTGTCTGGTATGAAGTTGTTTNGATTCTCTCCCCCATCCCAGCTGGGAGGAGGGGGGGGGGTGAGCGAACGGCTGTGTGGGGTTTCCTGGCCTGCCAGCTAAAACCAGAATACATAGAAACCGAGTAACAATGAACAGTTACTTCCCAGCTTCCCTGGTCTTCTGAAATCCAAGCAAATACACCTTTCTAATAAAGGAAAGGCCTTTCTCAGAGCTCCACAGTTTGGTAAATCTAAAGAGGAAAAGTAAAAAGAGGCATGTAGAAAAGCTTCTCTCCCCTTGCCTCAAAGCAATGGGACTAGGTGGCTCAGGAACTGATGTCATCAACAGGACTGGGACATCAATAGGATGCAGGACCTTTGGGAGATGACAAATCGGTTGTTTTGCTTAGAAAACATTTCACATGTTCACATAGTCTTATGCAGATCTTGGATAACTGCACTTTAAGAACAGCAGTTCGCATGGGTGAGGTTATCAACCTATTTCCTACCCCAAAGAGAACACAGCAAAAAAGAATAGCAGGGAAAACCCTTGGAATCCTCAAATGCAAACAAGTTTATACAATAACATTCTTGTTCATAAATGTTCATGAAGAAGGTCAGAAAGTGCATCTGAGCCTGCATATTTCTGATAAGTTTTCACTTGCTACATTTTTATTCTTTAAAACATATTAGCTAGAATGCCTTTATTGCTATATACAATTTCATTTATTTAAAAATAGAGAATAGTCTTGTAGGAAATGAACCAATATAATTGCAAAAATAAACATCTTTAAAAATACAACCCTTAAAAAGCTCTAAAAGCATTAATGAAAAACACTAGAAACTTATTTCCCATTGTGTAGGGAATCATCACAACACAATCAAAGTTTATAAGGCTTAGGCAAGGGTCCTGCTTGGAAATGACCTTGGAAGAAGCTTCTTTCTTCTCCTCAACTGCATAGGAGCTCAAGCCCCCTGTTTAGGCAGAACTAATAATGAAAGGCAGCTCATGAGACCATAAGCCTGAAGACAAGATAAAAGCATTCATCAGTGTGATCGCCAGAACTGAACGGAAACAGAACAAATTGCCTGGGTGGTCTTCCAAATAAGAAACAGAGTTCAAACTGAGGCATCCTTTCAGTTCTCATCTCCAGCAGGAGGAGTCAGAACACAAAGTAGTGAGTCTGGAGGAAGCTCTGAGGGTAAAGGAAAAAAATTCTCACTTCCTTAAGTTTAAGATAAATGAACTGAAACCGTGAAGAGAATGATTTGGCGTCAGTCACAAAAAGGCTGATGGGGATCTCTGCTCCAGTCCACATTCACTGCTCCAGTAACGAACTGACACTATGTGAACTACTAAGTCTTGGGCACGTGTACAGATCTCAGGGAAGAAGTATTAGTACAGTGTATACATGCTGAGGAGTGTCTGCTTGACCCTCTGATCCTTGCCTTGGCCCCACAGGCATGGACGTGGGTCTGACTGCTGGAGCCCCCAGTCCCAGAACTGCTCAAATTACCCCAGAGCTGTTTGCCTCACAGCAATCATGATGAGATGTGGATGAGATGTGATGAAAGCTGCCTGTACTCCTCCCTGTGCTTTGGGCTAACCTTTTGTATTACTGAAGAAAGCCAGCAAAGAACAAAATAAGCCTTTGGTGCCCACGTGATCCTGTAAACAAAACCGGGCATGTTCTGATGACTCTTTACATCACTCTTTGCTGCTCAGGTCCATTAAAACAGTTGAGCAAGGCAAGTCCACAGCAAATGAGATCCAGTCAGCCACAGCTATCACAGCTCCAGACAGGTCAAATTGTTGCTGGGTTCAAGTTGCAAAGAATCTCTGCTGATTTTTGCAATATTTTCAGATCTTCCAAGCGTAGTGCTTCTACCAAAGTCAGCTGTTTTTCGAGGTTCTCTTTGTCCTTCTTCATCTGGGAAATCTGGAGTTTATACAAATGGAATGAAATTACTCAAAATTCAGATTATTTGATACAGGAAATGAACTGAAA